>JAWZYV010012848.1:0-146012 GCA_038373885.1 Cheiracanthium punctorium
GTAATATCTGTGCTTATTGTGGTATTATCTAATCCTAATTTCTGAAAATGTCTTCACTGATGATGACACAAAATTTATAAGCAGAAATAATTCATGATATTTGAGTTGCATCTTAATGAAAAACAGAATACTACATTCCATAGAAACAACTTTAAAACATAATAAGACCCTGAAAGAATATTTGTTTTAAGATTACTCCTCAATATCCGGTCTAATTCATAGTTATGTAGCTTCTTCTATGTAGCTTCTAAAAAGACTTTCTAGAAAGAAAGTCTAGAAAGAAATTCCAGAAAGAAATTCCAAAAAGAATTTAAGAAATCTTTCTCACAATCTGTTCTAAGCAAGCTAGTGAACAACAAACCAATACGCTTTATTAAAACTCAAGCACAAATATCGCATTGCAAAGAGTTCTGACGTGTCTCTATTAATATTAAAATTGTAATTTTCAAGAAGGAATTTTAACACAATTTGCGGTAAAATTCCTTCTTCAAAATGTTTCTAGTATTTTATGCATTTACTGTTCATCAGAGTGTACAGTGCAGATCATAAAGTTACACACTGAAATTTTTCTTAAATTTTTGAAGTAATTCGGTCCTTTCAAAAACTGTTCCAAATACACATTATTCTCAAACAGAACAGCGCGTTAGGATCATTTAGAAAGTCCCCAACGTAGGGCAATCCCCTAGGCCTAGATCCCTTGAACAGATAATTGGTCTTAATACCACACACACACACATAAACAGAACAGCTGCACCATATTAAATCGCTCTCAGATTTGGTAGCTCATTCACTTGAAAATTTTACTAACTATTCCAATAATCTCTTGTGACAAATGCTGGTTTGTCTTCAACAAATCTTCCTGAGTGGCGTCGTAATAGTTTTATCAGAGATGCTAAGTCTCCGGCATCTTTCGAGAGATTTCCCATCAGTAATTTTTACTTACAAATTTGTGGTTAAAATAAGTCCAAATATTTAATGTAAAATAAAACTGTCTAAAAATTGTGGTGGAAAATCTCTCGGGGGGGGGGAAAAAGCCGGAGACTTGGCAGCTCTAGTTTTATCTTTACGAAAAGTAAAACTATTTAAATTTGCTGTGGATTTTCTCACTAATAACACCTTTTAATATTTTAAGATAGAAAACGTGATTTTTCGACAAATGGCAATTCTTAAACATCACTAATTATATAATATGACACAGAAATAGATCATAATGAATTATTAAGTATCAGAAAAGTATTTTATATTTTAGCTTTAACTTATTTTCTAATATTTATAACACAGCAGAAATTTTAAATAGTTTTACTTTTTGGAGATAGAACTGTGACGACGTCAAAGTTTCACTCGTAATGAATAAATTTATAAGAAATGTTTTTACAGGAAATGAAAGTATTATGGGATCTTTTCTTTCTTTAGTACCTTTTAATTTCGGTCAGTAATGACTATTAATTTTGAAAATGTTGAAAGGTTTCACGCTGTTTGCGAGCGGTTCTGTTACAGATGCCCCTGTACACCCTCCAAAAATGTATTCGAGTAAGACATAAATTTCTTATGTTGGTTTCGTGTATAAAAATTGTTTATCATAGGATATGAATTAGGCTATGTATAAATATGATTTTCCTTATTTCTGTCAAGTTGTGCGTTTTTCAAGAACCGATATATTATTCTCAAATTTAAAATAGAAAATTTCTCTCTTACTCGAATCCTTTTTTTATAGGGTGTACAAGATTTTCATTTTCTTTTTTTCCCCTAGGACTACAGCGAATGCAATTTTTCGATATTGCAAAAATGAATCATTTTACTGAAATCTCTTTGAAATTTTTTAAAGAGTTTTCTTTTTCATTCTTTCTTTTAGCGAGAAAGACGGACTACAGGACGCAATTTTTGAATACGATTAAAAAATTACTTTCGGAAAACACAAAAGTTCCTTCTAAAAACACATCATGTTGTGAGCCCATTTATCGCAAGTAGAAATTCAGTTATTTTGTTACTTAAATAATATTTTAAAGAATTTCAGTTAGCTTAGTTTTTTTTTCAACCGTGTACGTTTTTAGGGGAGTTTTCGAAAATTAATTTTAATTTGAAAGGAGAAATATAGAATGGATTTTAGTTTTATTAAATAACAATTTTATTATGTACAAAAGCAAAAAAGTTATTATTAAATTGGTTTAAATGGAAAATAATCCTCTGTTTGTTGCAATATTGTAAAAATGACTAGCATCAAGATGCTCTGTATTCAGTACATTGCAAATCTGACGTTTAAAACTTTACTAAGGGAGGTACAGCAGAATTTGCCAAAAACGTATTAGGTGACATAATTTTTCTCAAATTCCACACAAACATTCAAATTTCTTTTCGATGTAAAATTATTCACAGTTCTGTATTTCTTTATCATAGAACATAATAACTGATAAGAAACTACTTTTTATGTAAAATAACTTTTTACATGTGAAAATAGTAAAAAGTTCTTGTGCGTACATAATTTCACTAAAAATTTTATAAATACACTTTAGCATAGATGCCAAGTATTGGGAACATAACTAACAACTTTTTGTGAACGGTAATTTTATGTGTAAAACATAGCAAAATGTCTTGGTTGAAGTTGTACGGTAATGTCTGTTTTGAACGATATTAAAAAAATATGGTTCAAAAAATTGGTTAATGCATTCCGCAGCTATGCTTTAGACATAATCAATGTGAATACAAATAAATTTCTTAGAATTGTAGGGTTATTAAAAGATGACAAAAAAAAAGTACAACATGCTTGATTGTTTTCATCGGAAAACAACATATTAGTTTACCGTTGAAATTCACAAAAGTTATAATGGTTCAGCATGAGCCCCTACAGAAACTACATCCTAAAATCTAAATGATAAACTAATAACAGAAGGTACGATTATGTGCAATTTTTGAAGGCGTAGAAACTGATATGCTGAAAAGATTATGGTGTGAGTTATCATGCCGACTCGTTAGCGTTGGTGTTTCTATAGGGCCCACACCGAATTCTTGAAGCTTTTGTTATTTTTTATTTTCAAAATTTTGTACTTGTTCTGATTTTCTTTAAATAGAGTTTACAAAATTGGTATATTCATTTATATACAACATGAATAGTTACTAAAATTGCGCTAGTGTTTTCACTTCATACTATACCGCTTTGGTGCTTCGGCTATTCTAGAAGATTTTGAAGGAATCGAAACCTCTTAAATTAAATGTCAAATTTCGGACAGATGTTATTGAATCGACGCGTGGGTAATTCAGTACCGGTATGTTTTTTAAATTTACCGTTTTTAATGGTAGACAGTACAGTTGATTGGCGAGAAAAAAATATTGAACCTTTTCTAGTATTGGCGTAAGTTGAATGTTTTATGAGTTTGAAAAGTGAATTTGGATTCAAAACGAAATTTAATGAGAAAGAACCAAAAAGTACCATGTTGAAGCAATGTCTTGTTAAATGAATTGCCTTAAAGACTAACACCACTAAATTATTTCTTCTTTTAATTAAAAAAAAATTCGTAAAAGGACATTAGGAGTTTTGATTTCTGATTTATTTTGTGGTCAAGAGATGCTGAGTAGCATGTGCGTGCATTCGCACGCTGGCTCGGCCGGGATGCTTCAGACTATGCCTCGGGATTGGCCAACACACTGATGTTTGGGCTGAGATCAAGCACCTCCTAGATATACGAGTTCCGAGAATACAAGTTGTTCGTCCTCACTATGTTTTTTGGGATGACGTCATCTCAGTTTTTCTTTCACAAAGTAAAACTATTTAAAATTTCTGGTAAAAGGTACAAATTTTAGAAAATATCTTAATATAAAAATTAAAGTACCTTTCTGATAAAAAATTATTTATCATGATCTATTTCTATAAAGAGAGATAAATTTCTGAACCTGTTCGAGTCTGTAACGTAAGTTTAATGCTTTATAACTTTTGAAAAGCGCCGACGGAGTTGTATGGTGGGTAAAGAACCGTCCTCCGGTTTCGAGTTCAATTCCCGGCGGCCGGGGTTCGATCCCCGACTGGGCGTGGTTGTCATGTCCGTCCCTTCATAGGGGGCGACGTTAGCCCACCTACTAGGTGCCCCCATAATAAAGTGGCCAACATCTTCGGGCCGTTGTCAGGGACAATGCCTAATCGGCATAGTACCCGCCGTTAGAAAAAAAAAACACTTTTGAAAAGTGATTTTTGATTTAAAAGGAATGTTGATGTGAAAGGATCAAAAAGTACCATGGTCTTAAAGACTTAAATGACTACATTATTTTTCCTTTTAATACAAAGAATACGTTAAACGATGTCGAAATGATTACACGCATGGGCATATTTCTTCACAAGAGGCTGAGTTGCATGTGCATGCACATTGGCTCAGCCGTGATGCTGTATATCACGATACGGGTAGGCCAAAGCGCTGGACATTTGAATTGAATACAAAACACTGAATTTTGATTGTTTAAATGGATCGAAATTAAAAATGATATTTACACAATTGAGATTGGAATTCTTTCATTCTGAAGATCGAGAGCCTCCTAGTTTAATACAAACTTACACTATCCCGTAAAGGGACTACAACATTTTTAATGAAAAGCCTCTGTTAATTTTATTTCTTATAGCAACAAGGCTGTACTTACTTTCATTTTCTTTCAATAGCACACACAAAATTGGTTTATTCATTTTTATACACCATGTATATTTACTACGATTGCGCTTGAGATGCCACTTCATAATACAGCTTTGGTGCTTCGGCTATTCTAGAGGATTTTGAAGGAATCGAAACCTCTTAAATTAAATGTGAAATTCCGGAGCGATGTTACTATATCACGGCGTGGGTAATTCAGTAACGGTATTTTTTTTAAATTTACTGTTTTTAATAGTAGATGGTACATTTGATTGGCGATTAAAAAATTGAACCTATTCGAGTATTTGCGTAAGTTGAATGTTTTATGTTGGATTCAAAACGAAATTTAATGAGAAAGGATCAAAAAGTACCATGTTGAAGCTGTGTCCTGTTAAATGAATTGCCTTAAAGACTAACACCACTATTTTTTTTTTCTTTTAATTAAAGATATTTCGTAAAATGACATTAGGATGTGTCCTGACGATATTAATTAACGTTAAAGAGATGCTGAGTAGCATGTGCGTGCACTCGCACGCTGGCTCGGCCGGGATGCTTCAGACTATGCCTCGGGACTACTAACACTTAGATGAAATGCCTCTGTTACTTTGATTTCTTATAGCAACAAGAATGTACTTGCATTCCTTTTCTTTCAATAGCGCATACAAAATTGGTTTATTCTTTTATACACCATTTATATTTACTAAAATTGCGCTTGCGATACCACTTTATAATACATCTTTGGTGCTTGGCTTATTCTAGAACATTATGAAGGAATCGAAACGTCTTAAATTAAATGTGAAATTTCGGACAGATTTTATTGTATCACCGCGTGGGTAATTCAATAACGATATATATATTTTTTTAATTTACCAATTTTAATGTTAGTACAGTTGGATGGGGAGAAAGAAAATTGAATCTATTCGAGTATTGCGTGTGTTTAAAGTTTTATAACTTTTGAAAAACGAATTACAATTCGAAACGAATTTTAATGTGAAAGGATCAAAAAGTATGATGATGAAGCAGTGTCTTCTTAAATGAATTGCCTTAAAGACTAAAACCACTAAACTATTTTCTTTTTTTAATTAAAAAAAAAACGTAAATTGACGTTGCAGTAATCGTGTAGTTGTGCTGCTAGAGGGTCAAGAGATGCTAATTAGCGTGTGTGTGTGTGTTCGCACGCTGGCTTGGCCAGGAATCTTCAGACTATGACGCGTGATTGGCAAAAAATCTGAACGTTTGGGCTGAAGTCAAACACCCCCCCCTCTTAGACATAGAAAGCCTGGGATCGTCAACAATGTACGTCATTACTAGGTCTTCTAAAGCAACGGCAGCTCAGTTTTTCTTTCACAAAGTAAAACTATTTAAAATTTCTGTTGAAAGATACAAATTTTAGGAAATATCTTAAGTTAAAGATAAAAATTAAAAATACCTTTTTCATAAAAAATTATTTATCATGATCTATTTCTATATCATATTATATAATTAGTGATAGTTACAATTTCCTCTTTTGTCGTAAAATTAAATTTTCCATCGTAAATCATTAAAATGTTTTATCCGGGAGTAAATTCACCACAAACATTGGATAGTTTTACTTTGTGAATGTTAATGTGTGACCACGTCATTTTCGTAGACCTAGAGATGACGTAAAATTTTCCGCTCTCAGACCTTCTATGTCTAGAAGATTGTGGGTCAAAACAATCCTAGCTAAAGAAAGCCAAACAACTACTGCGTCACCAAGATTTGCCGTCACCGCTAGGTCTACATTTAAAATTTTTATTTTCGCAAAATAGAATGTGAAACGTATCTCGTGAATAACAATGCTTTAATAATTTGAGATAAAAATATAATTTTAAGACGATTGGCAGTTTTTAACCATGAGTAATTAGATAATATGATAAGGGAATAGATTGTAATGAATAATTTTGTATGAGAAAGGTATTTTAATTTAATTTTTTTATTTAAGATATTTTCTAATACTTGTAGCTTTCACCAGACATTTTAAATAGTTTTAGTTTGTGAAAGTAAAACTGTGATGACGTCATTACGTGAAAGCCTAGTGGTGACGTCAAAGGTTCAGGCTTTAGGCTTTCTATATGTAGAAATAGTTGGTCAATCCACTAAATATTGATTTGTTAAATGGATCAAAATTAAAAATTATTGTTAGGCAATTGAGACTGGTATTTTATCATACTGAAAACCGAGAGGCTCGAGTTCAGTACAAACTTACATTCGCCAAGAACTCGTAGATAAAGAAATCCTATCTGCTAGGTCACCAAGCTTTGACGACCCCGTTAGGTTTGCCTTTAAATGTTTTATTTTCACAAAATAAAACCATTAACATTTCTGGCAAATTTATTGATGCATAACAAAAATTTTAATAATATGAGACAAAAAATTTAATTTTACGACACATGGCAGGTTTTAACCATGACTAATTACAATAGGATAAGGAAGTGGATCATAATGATTAATTTTGTATAAGAAAAGTATTTTAATTTTAATACAGGGTTGTCCAAATTAAACTTCCTCAACTCAGAGGCCTGTGCAGGATGTTGTATGGGTCATAATGTGATGAAATTTGGAAAACAGACACTTCCGATCAAGCGCTCCAGATTTATTAAAAAAATATTAGTAAAAGAAGTTGCCGATAGGTGGCGTTGCAGATCAAACAAGACATTCTACAGATGTTCTATATGTGTGCCGCGGTTCTCCATAACTCTTTCCATTCGTAAAGCAGTGTGTTCCACAGCGGAACGCAGTAAGTCCACATTAATTCCACGAACATTCCGAATAATTGCGTCTTTCAGATGTGCTAAGGTTGCTGGGTGTTCTCGGTACACCTGATCCTTTAAGAATCGCCATAACCAAAAGTCGCACGGTGTGAGTTCAGGCGAGCGAGGAGGCGAAGCTGTAGGGAAACAGCGGGTGATCACACGTGCATCAGTGAAAGTTGCCCATAACACCTGTTGAACGCCACGAGCAATATGGGGAGGTGCACCATTCTGCATAAATATCATGCCTTAAGTCGGCCATGTTGCTGCAGTTCAGGGATCACAAAGTTTGAAACATGTTCTGATACCGTTTTCCTGTGACAGAGCAGGTTTCGAAACCTCTTGGAGTCACCTCTTCAAAAAAATACAGCCCAATGACGAATGTTGCGGTGAACCATACCGTAGCTTTGCAGGGTGCAAGGGCACTTGATGGAGCGCGCGTGGGTTTTCATTTGCCCAAATGCGGCAGTTTTGCGTATTCACTTGACCATTCACCTATCGCCACCTATCGGCAACTTCTTGTACTAATATTTTTTTTAATAAACCTCGAGCGCATGATCTGAAGTGTCTGTTTTCCAAATTTCATCACATTATGACCCATACAACATCCTGCACAGGTCTCTGAGTTGGGGAAGTTTAATTTGGACAACCCTGTATTTGATTTATAATATTTTTAGCATTCACCAGAAATTTTAAATAGTTTTACTTATGAAAAAGTAAAACATGCGGTGAAACTGTAGTTTTGCGAGTGATGCATTCTACAAAATTTTCAATCTTTAGGAACTTTTTATAAATGTTTCATAACCGATGCAGGTTTATCATTAATTCAATCTAAAGCGTTTTTTAAAAAGTAAGAATCGTTTTGAAATAAAAATTAAACAGATAGACTTTTCTTCACGATTTTATCTTTTACATGAAAGCCTGTATTTGAATATGCTTTTCAACATAATTTGCACCAATATTAATGCACTTATCGTACAAATAGCTTTTGAATACCATCTTCGTTAAAATCTGAAGCCTAATAAGACAACCGTTGCAACACGATCATTCCGACATCTTCATTGCCGTCAAGGCGATGACCAACCAGACGCCTTTCCAAATGCAGGAACACGTGGTATTCAAGACAATGCCCGTCCGCACACGGCCAATCAGACTTAAGAGCTGATTAATCATTTGTCTGGGAGCAACCTGGTCACCTTCCGTACAGGCAACACCTAGCTCCCTATGACCATGCATTTAAAGAAGCCTATGGGTGTTCAACTCCTCAACGGCGATGAAGGAGTTGGAACGACCGTGTCACAGTCTTTTTAGAGTCAGACGGCAGAATTTTCCGAGAATGATATTTATAAACTGGTTGTACGATACGATAACTGCCTTAATATTGGTGAAAATTATGTAGAAAAGTAGATCGAAGAACAGCCATTTGTGTAAAAATAAAACTGTCAGGAAAATGTACTTGTTTTATTTTTATTAAACGGTATTTACTTAAAAAAAATACGCCTCGTATGTTACTTCTTGTAAAGAGACATTTTAAAAACTATCAATTGATTTGACATAATCTGTTGTTTTGTATTTAATTTTTCTTTCTAATGGCTAGGTCAGGAGCCTACTGTAGGCTTCCCCATTAAGAGAACCGGAGATGCCGGAAATTTCATTTTGGAGGTGTGTAGCAGACAGAGCAACGTTGTCCCATATGAGTGAGTCCTAATTTTGAGCCATGTCCGCATAAGGGACCTAGCTCCTGGATTGGCATTTCCAGTGGTATCGTTTAACATGCAATACACTGGAGCCAAGACAAAATTTACATGTACGTGTACCAACTGCCTTTAGCTTACACGGTCCACAGCAGACTCAGTGGAAAAATTGTCCTCCCAACCCCCGGCATACTGGTGTTGCTTCAATTTTGGCTTTCTAATGGGAACTGAGTTCAACGGGCTAATCTATATTTATTTAGCATAGCAAGTCATATAATTTTCGAGATACATCGTAAGTAGCCGATGACTCGCCAATAGTTTACGTTTCAAATATTAAGTATGCTGACATAATAAGTATACTGGCATAAGATATACTGGCATTTTATTGGAAAATATTTCCATGTTGATAAGTTTTCAACATACAGTATTAGAAAACCAAATTAAAATGTTTATTTTTAGAATGCTGACTCAAATTTAACTCTCCAAATTTATTCCGTTGTTCGGGATAGAACGCCCACGTATTCTATTTTTTTTTTCGCTCGTATGTACTTAGAATTTCTAATTGGAAGAGTACATGTTGTTCTCTAATAAGATTATTGTTAAAAATAAATCAATCTACTTTTATTGAACCTCGCACTTATTTAAAAACTTCTTTTCCTTTTGCTAATTAAACCTGAGATAAAAACAATATGAATTCAAATTCAAACACTATAATTTAAACGATTTGTCAGGAAATTCAGTAATTACTAGAGCTGCAACTAGATTTTCGATTGTAATTTGTTTTCTGAATACGTGGGAGGTATAAATTAGGAATTGGAGATAGTATAGATGTTTTTTCAGTCGATTCAAATTAACGTGGCAGACGCCTCCAAACATGTTGCTCAAATTAAATTGTCGAGAATTGAAACAAATAAGTTAGAAGCATTAATTCATATCAATAAGCCATCTTCACGAAAATGTATGAAAATGAGATGAAAGAGTTTTAGAGGAAACAGAAGGTGCTGTAAATACCTTTGTAAGTATTTACATTAAGGATAACAATTTGAAGAGGATTGCGTAACCCCTTAATGGTCGTATTACTTTCAAGAAAACGATCATAAAAATACTTTTTTTTTATTCAAAAAGTATTGTATAAATGTAAGCGTATTTACAGCATATGCGTTCATTTTAATGTTTTGGATATTTTGATATAAAATAATTTCCCTGAATTAAAATTAAAATGCTCTATTCTTTCTTGACATAACTTTGAACTCTCCAGCCGGGAAATGTCATGGGAGCGAGATGGATTGGGTTGAAGATTTGATAGTATGCAAAGAATGTATTTTCTTCTATTTCAACAAACCATTTCTTAAATGATTTATAAAATGAAGATTTAAATATAAACGTGTCTCTAAATTTACGCAAGTTTTGAATTGAACAAGAGAACACAGTTTTTTCAATTGTATTTTTTTAATTGAAAAATGAAGTACATAGGATAGGTAGAGTTTGCGAACAACTCCGGAATATAATTTAACCGATTTTTGCGAACAGTAATGTAAAAAAACGTTTCTTCGAAATGACAATCAGCCCTCGAAATTTTGCGATAACACTGGTCTACAAAAGTGAACTTTTTCTTTCACAAGAATTAGAATAACAGATTCTAAAAGTATTTTTCGTGCTGAATTCAAATGTGATTTCAGTTTTTCCCATCGGGCATATTCCAAAACATCCGCAACTAGCTATCTATCTCAAAATCGTAACTAATCATTCTGACCGACCTAGAAAGTGGTAGATAGTGATTTTCGGGCATATTCTGCATCTGAAATGTCTCTTCTTGGTCCAACAACAGTTTGACCAAGCCAGCATATTGGAGCTACACTTGCCTTGTTACCTGTTCTCCAATGTAGAAAATTGCTGATGGAAATGCTCACCGTGTTCACTGCTGACAGCAAAAGATTTTCGGGGAAGAAGTCTAAGTGAGAGTCCAATAAGTGAATTTTTAAAGACATGTTGCATCACATAGCTTTATAAGAATGCAGAAGATCAGTCCCTATGTCACGATAGTTTTCTGCTTTATGGTTTCCACGAAAGGTGCAGCGTAAACTTTCAAAAGACTGCCAGGCTCTTTTCTCCAGTGGATTTAACAGTTCTTTGAAATCTTCATCAGCCGTTAATGACCAGATTTGTGGTCCTATAAAAATTCCTCCTATCAGTTTAGCTTCACTGACTTTGGAGAATTTCGATCTCAAGTACAAGAATCCATCAGAATGTTTATCCGTAGCTTTGACGAAATTTTTCATTACTCCATTTCTACTAATATGCAATAGAGGTGAATATATTTTCAGGATTCACTAAAGGGACATATTACACATTTTCCTGACCAGGGATAAGAGATTCACATTTGGGTCATGATTTTCTAAGAGAGACTTCTTATCTCTGCTGTCCCATTCGCACAAAAAACAGCAACATTTAATGAACCCAAGTTGAAAACTAAGCAATAAAGCAATGACCTTTAAATCACCACAGATATTCCATTCATATTTTTCATATTGTGTTTTCTCTTAAACCAGCATGTCTCATTCATATCAACGGCATGCGTTACAGGTATTGATGGAAGTTCATTGCCAATGTAGAAGCACAGCTTTCAAACTGAATTTAGAGGAGTCTATGAACAATCGCCACTCATCTGGCCGGTGCTGATTCCCAAGAGTTTCCATAACTGAACAAATATCATTACAAAACACAATACCATTGTCCATACCAGTCTTTGAAAACACAATGGCGGCTATGATAGCTACATATTCTTACATTTTTTTGGAGTAGATTCCACCCTTTGAGTCTGGAAGTTAAAAATTCAGCTATATGTTTTGAAAGATATAAATCACGAATCAGGTCATTAAGATCTTGCTGAGTGGGAAAGTATGGTCCTGATGAACAGCTACTGGCTTCATATGTAGGATCATTTTGGTTTACATCTGAATCATTTTGATTTTCAGTCAGCTCAATACTGACAGACCACAATGCCAGATGAACAGGTCTGAGCATGTCCAAGCATGAGTGAACATGCACAGTCTTGTTTTATGGTGCTTCAGCATGATATTACAAATAATTTCCTGAAGTACAGATTGGGTAAAATCGCTACATATGAGGAACGGTCACAGAAAACGCTAAAATCAGATTTTGAATAGTAGCTTTCACAGAAAAAGTATGCCTGATGGAAAAATTCTGACTACAAATCTGAATTCAGGATGAAAAAAATCACTAGGTTCACTATCAGATTCGTTCAGATTTCTTGTTAAAAAAAACTCGCGGACCAGTGTAATTTAACAGAAAAATTACTGTTTTAAAAGGGTGGTGAATTATGTTCCGGAGACGTTGGCAACTCTATATAGGGTTGTTTTTGGAAAAACACATCATGCAAAGAACTCTACGGCTTTGATGGAACGTACGCACTCTTTTGTCGAAATTTTCCTTGACCATTTTGTGCAATTGGACTGAATTTCATTGATGCAGCATTGAAGCCTCCGAGCATTTATCTTGAATACACAGGTGGATGTGCGCTTGTTGACATAGAAATTGATTTCAAATAACAATTATATGATGTTACGCATATGATCTTTCTCATCATTCATCATCAGAATCATCATCCCGAATTAAAGTTTCATTTTTTTAAAACGTTGTTCAACTTTGAAAAAGCGCGTTGTTCTTTCCTATAGTGGTGCATTTTGACAAACCCTAAACTATCAGGCGTCAAATTGTTTAACTTTTTTCTTTACCGCAACACTAAAATTTATTATTCTTCTAGTTAATTTAAATTTCGCGTGAATTTTGAGGCACCCTTTACTTACAGTAAAATGTGTATGCATAAATATTTGCTGCAAGGGCGGGCACTTGTCTATCCGGCATTCGCCACTTCTAAATCCGAAGTATTGGTCGTTTCATTATGGGGGCATCACTTAGGTGGTCAGCGTTAGCCCTATTGAAGGAATGGGCAAATAAAGAATCACCCAAGCCCGGAATCAAACCCTGGCTGAGGATGTGACAGAATGTTTCGTTAGCCACTACACCGCCTGGGTGGCTCTGCAGTCAAATTAAGATGCCAACTTACTTCGAGAAATGTTGGAAAAGTTCCTCAAACGATCGTCTTAACCCTTTATGCCCCGACAGGACTTTAAAGTCCCATAAGTAAAATTACTTAATAGGACATAAATATGCAATAAATGCCCAGTGAAATCTTTAATTTCGTGTACTTTCATATTTAATTTAATATCAGATATTTGTAATACATAAAAACGTTTCTTAATATGAGATGTCTCCAATATTACATAAAAAAGTTTCAAACTAATATTTTGGAAAAACAAATTAATTGGGGCATAAAGGGTTAAATAAAGAGTGCTTAACGACGGTCAACAAAATTTCTGAAACACCAGTAAGTGATTTTCATTTGACCATTATGCTTTCGCTACCAGTTTTCCGTGCGGAATGTTAGAGCTGCATACTGCTCCGTAATTTAATTGAACACTTTTTAACAGCTGTTTTTGTCCGTAATTACAGCAAGAAATTCGAAGCTGGGCACAGGCGCTGGTAAAGCGAAATTTAGAAAAAAATTACTGTACGGAAAAAGTGGTTGATTATATTCTGGAGTAGTTGGCAACTTTAGATATATATGCAGAAACACCAATCTCTACGGAATATGATTAACCACTTTTTGTAAAACTACCCCCTGCTATACATACTTCTGAAAACGTATTTAGGAAATGAACTTTTCACAAAAAACGACTAATTTTATTCGTTAGAGTTTAGAGAGTCTTATCTTGCTATTTTGAAAAAATATTAAAAAATACTGTTCAAACAATTGCTTAATGTATTCCGCAGCTATGCTTTAGTCGTAGTAAATGTGAATGCAAATAAATTTTTTAGAATTCTTTTCTCAAAAACGACTAATTTTATTCGTTAGAGATTGGAGAGTCTGTAATTGTGATTAGGATTTAAGGTATCTAATAGTTTTGTTTTATGCACATTGATAACAAAAAGCATGTTTAAAAATAATATCTGAATGTGTTCGGAAAATAAAAACCGTCTTAGCTGATTTAAAAGTCACGGAATGAAGTATAATTATAGTGAAACAAACTACCATATATCCACTACGAATCTTAGAAGTATTTCCTGGGAGATTTATTTGTTTAATGCAAAAAAAAGCACCCCTAAATTACCTTAAGAACATGGAAGGCTTTTTTCTTGTTTGAATGCATTCCTAATCAAAATTTACAAGTATACCAAAATCAAATTTCATTGAAGGTAAAAGGTATTGACCAATTAAGACTATTAGCGATTTAATTATACTATAAGATTTAATGTATTAAATTAAGCAAAGAATAAGACATGTCAAGCGAATGCAATTTTTCAATATTGAAAAAAGGAATAATTTAAAAGAAATGTCCTAGAAGTTTTCACTTTAAAGAGATTTATTTTTCATTCTTTCTTCCAGCGAGAAAGACGGACTACAGGATGCAGTTTTTCAATATGATTAAAAAATTACTTTCGGAGTACACAAAAGTTCCTCCAAAAAACACATCATGTTGTGGGTCCATTTATCGCAAGTAGAAATTCAATCATTTTGTTACTTAGATAATTTTTTAACGAATACCTGTAAGCTTAGTTTTTTTTTCTACAGAGTAAGTTTTTAGGGGAGTTTTATAAATTAATTTTAATTTGCAAGGAGAAATATCCAAGGAATTTTACTTTTATTAAAGAACAGTTTTTTTATGTGCAGACACAAAAATTTTATTCCTGAATATGTGTAAATGGAAAATAATCGTCTGTTTGTTCGAATATTGTAAAACTGACTAGCATGAAGATGCTCCGTATTCAGTACATCGCAAATCTGATGTTTAAAACGTTACGTTTACTACGGGAGGTACAGCAAAATTTACAAAAACCTTCCAAATAAAATAATTTTTCTCAAATTCCACACAAACATTCAAATTTCTTTTCGATGTAAAATTATTCACAGTTCTGTATTTCTTTCCATACAACATAATCACTCAAAAGAAAACTACTTTTTATGTAAAATAACTTTTTACATGTGAAGATTGTAAAAAGCTCTTGAGAGTACATAATTTCACTGGAAATTTTATAAATACTTCAGCATAAATGCCAAGTATTCAGGAAAATAACTAACTACTTTTTGTGAACGGTAATTTTCTGTTTAAAATATAGCAAAATTTCTTCGTAAGAGTTGTAGGGTGGTTGCTATTTTGAAAAAAATATTAAAAAATACTGTTCAAACAATTGCTTAATGTATTCCGCAGCTATGCTTTAGTCGTAGTAAATGTGAATGCAAATAATTTTTTTTAGAATTCTTTTCTCAAAAACGACTAATTTTATTCGATAGAGATTGGAGAGTCAGTAATTGTGATTAGGATTTAAGGTATGTAATAGTTTTGTTTTATACATATTGATGACAAAAAGCATGTTTAAAAATAATATCTGAATGTGTTCGGAAAATAAAAACCGTCTTAGCTGATTTAGAAATCACGGAATGAAGTATAGTTATAGTGAAACAAACTAACATAGAAACACTACGAATCTTAGAAGGATTTCCTGGGAGATTTATTTTTTAAAGGAAAAAAAATGCACCCTAAATTACCGAAGAATATGGAAGGCATTTTTCTTGTTTGAACGCATTCCTAGTCAGAATTTACAGGCATACCAAAATCAAATTTCATTGAAGGTAAAAGGTATTGACCAATTAAGGCTATGAGCGATTTAATTATACTACAAGATTTAATGTATTAAATTAAGCAAAGAGATGTCATCGTCTGGGAAATTGTGTTAAAGTATATGTTGAAAAAAAACCGTAAGACTTTTGTTTGAAATAGAAAGGCTAAAATACTATTGAATAAATGTTGAAATTGTCTGTACAGTTCACACTGTACGAATTTTTTACAAGTATTTTTATTCGGAATAGCAGAATGAACCATATTCGATGAAATATTATAAAGTGATGAAATGCGATGAAAAGCATGATGAAATGCGATGAAAAGCATAAGTTATATTTGCATGTTTTTATGAAATATCATACCAAACCTAAAATCATAAAACGCCAAATTTTATTCATATATATGAGGAAGAACATATAAATTTTAAAAGATCAAAAATTTAAAAAAAAAATTAAAATAAAGGCCACTAATAACGGACATTACTTTTCTTTTGTATGGGCGGGCACTTGCTTATCCAGAGTTCGCCACTACTAAGGCCCGAATCACTGGCCATTTTATCATGGGGCAATAAGTTGAATGCAAATAAATTTTCTTATTTATGTGCGATTAAGAGCGGGTGTTAAATATAAGATAATCGCACTATTTCTTGTAACCCCAACAATCACATGCTCATCTGTTAATCCTAGTAGCTTACTTACAAGTTCTCTACAAGCTTACTTACAGGTTCCCTACATATTGTTAAAATGCGTGTTTACTATTGGTTACCTCCAGATCCAACATAGAAAATATTTACATTTCATTGGATAATTCCGGATCCCATCAAAACCTATATATATGAGTGACTGTCAGTCAGTTTTACCCTTTCTTATTCATTTCTTTTTTCATGTTGTGAGTGTCATGTGCTGTATTTACTTGCTAGTAAATTCCTTATTCGGTTCACGGATGTATCTCTTTACAGCAGAGCGTGGTTGCTAACTGATTTCGTTGTAATTTCGTTTCGTTGTTGCGCCAAGTTTTTTTTTTTTTTTTTTTCCGTATTCTGTTCCGGTTTGAGGAAAGTTTTGACTCGTTTTATTTATTTCGAGAACAGAATGAGATGAGTTCTGACAAAGAACTTTATGGAGTTTCACTGTTTGAAGGCGATAGTAGAAATTTTTCTGTATGGAAACGGCGTGTAACTGCAGTCTTTTCAGGAAAAGAGTTGGAAAGAAGAAGAGCCGAATAGAGATAATGCTGCTGATGCTGTCAAAGCAAAAAATCCTTACGCTTTATTGCTATCACTGTTGAGTGATAATGTTCTTATATCGCTTCAAGATGAAACTACTGCATGCGAAGTTTGGAAGAAGTTGGAAAGAGCATATTATACAAATCGTGCAGTGAATAAAATTTTGATTAGAAAGAGACTTGCGACATTTAAGAAAAGTCGTGATGTATCTATGAGATGTCATATTGATGAGATAAATAGATTAATTTCTGACCTAAAAGTTTCAGGTGCGAAAGTTAGTGAAACTGATGCGATTGTATATATTTTGATGTCATTGCCTCAAGAATTTGAAAGTGTTAAAACTGCTTTTGAAAATCAGCCAAATACGAATTTAACGCTGGGTTTTGTTTCGCAGAGACTCATAGATGCGGAAGCTCTTCTGAATGATTCAAGAAAAGGAAAAATGCTTTCTAATTCCACTCATAGAAATACTGCATTTGTGTCAAATCGCAAGAATTTTTATTGCAAATATTGCAAAAAAGAAAGGTCATACCGAAAAATTCTGCAGAAAGAAAATTACGTGTCATGGTTGCGATAAAATAGGTCATTTGAAGCGCAACTGTAAGGCTAATAACCAATCAAATGAGGAAAAGTGTGCTTCAGCAGAGTCTTTCGTTGTTGGAAATGTTAAAAGGAATGCATTTTCAATAGATTCTGGAGCAACATCCCATATGTGTTCTAATAAGAATTATTTTACATCTATAGTGCCTTCTACAGGGTTTATAAGCTGTGCTTCAAAAACAACTCTTGAAGTTAAAGGCATTGGAAATATTACTGGTAAAATGTCTGATGGAACTGAAATCACTCTGGATAATGTTCTTTATGTTGCAGATTTAAATGGACAGTTAATTTCCGTCAGAAAAACAGAAAATGCAAATTATACTGTTATTTTCAAGAACGAGAAAGTCTTCATTGAAAAGGAAGAAAACAATTGTGTTTTGGTGAGCTTGATTTGAATGGTCAATACATAAGTGACTTTGTTCCAAGTAGTGAAGCTGTTCTTTCATATCAAAAGAAGAGAAATATGGCCAACTCTGGCATCGTAGAATGGGTCATCCATGAGATCAAGTATTGAAAGTTTTAGGTTTGCCAGAACTTTCTTCTTTCTGTGATGTTTGTGTTAGAGCAAAACAAAGTGCAACTCCAATTGGAAGAGGACCGAGAAAAAGAGAAACTGCGCCCATTTTTACTATTCATACTGATGTTTGTGGACCTATCGATCCAGAAACATTTTCTGGAGAACGTTACTTCATCAGTATTATTGATGATTTTTCACGATTCACAGATATATGTTTATTGAAACACAAAAGTGATGCATCCAATGAATTGAAAGCTTTCTTAAAAGTCAATCCTACAGTAAAGAAAATGAGATGTGATAACATCATGGAATATTTTGATAGTGACTTTATTAACTTTACTAGAGATATTGCTGTAGTGATGGATCCAGCACCTCCATACACACCTTCAGTAAATGGTGTAGCAGAGAGAGCAAATAGAACTCTATTGGATAAAGGGTGACCTTTAATTGCCGAATCGAATTTATCGAACAAGTTTTGGGTCTAAGCAATTTTAACAGCGGCTTATTTGACAAACCGAACACTGAGTAGTACAATCGATAAATGTACTCCGTACTATTTAAAATATGGAACTGTATCTGATTTAAAGCATATACGTGTTTTTGGATGTAAAGCTTATATGCTGGTTCCTTCCATTCATCGTAAGAAACTTGACGATAAATCTAAAAGAATGATCTTTATAGGCTACTCGTCAATGGGGTATCGACTATAAGATCCTGAAACTAAGGGTATAACGATATCAAGAAATGTCAAATTTGATGAAGAGAGAAATGAAAACACAACGAAAAGATATGTCGAAGAATGTCAAGAATTTCCTGGGTGTGAAATTGAACAAGAAGTTCAGGACACTACTTGTGAGGACTCAGTTCAGGATAATACAAATGAGGATTCTGATATTATTGATGAAAGAAAATACGATAAGAGAAAATCTAAGAGATTAAGAAAACAACCTATTCGATATCCACATCCTGAGGTATATGAAGCTGAAGCTTTATTTTGTCAACAAGAGACATTGTCATATGATGATATCAAATCTCTCTCTGTTGATGAACAATGTATGTGGAAGAAAGCAATGGATGAAGAGATTGAAAGCATGAAGATCAACAAGGTCTGGGATCTTGAAAAACTACCGCTTGGAAAGCAAGCAATCTCCTGTAAATGGGTGCTAACTAAAAAGAGAAACGAGCGATATAAAGCTTGTCTTGTTGCGCGTGGATTTATGCAAAAAGAAGGACTTGATAATCCAGAACTACTTTGATAATCCAGAATTATCCTTATATGTTGATGCGGACTGGGATTCAAATCCAAATGATAGAAAATATATATCGGGATGTGCAATTATGTTTTCTAATTTTCCTATAATGTGATGTTGCAATAAACAAAAATATGTTGCACTTTCCTCAACAGAAGCAGAAATTAAAGCTCTTAGCAAGGGTATTCAGGCTATGTTGTGGATAAGAGGTATTGCAAAGGAATTAACCAATATCAAAAGTCTTATCGAGCATGAGGATAACCAATCTTGTATAAAGTGCATAACTAACAAAATAATTTTGCTAGATTAAAACATATCGACATAACGTTCTTACGAAATTCTGTTAAAAATGATAATATTAAAATAGAGTATATACCTTCCGAAGTTCAAATTGCTGATATGTTAACAAAAGCTTTATGCAACTTTAAATTATCTAAACTGAGGAATTTATGCAACCTAAAAGTTGAATGCAAATAAATTTTCTTATTTATGTGCGATTAAGAGCGGGTGTTAAATATAAGATAATCGCACTATTTCTTGTAACCCCAAAAATCACACGCTCATCTGTTAATCCTAGTAGCTTACTTACAGGTTCTCTACTAGCTTACTTACAGTTTCCCTACATATTGTCAAAATGCGTGTTTACTATTGGTTACCTCCAGATCCAACATATAAAATATTTACATTTCATGGATAATTCTGGATCCCATCAAAACCTATATTTTTGAGTGTTATGTCAGTCAGTTTTACATTTTCTTATTGTTATTCATTTCCTTTTTCATGTCGTGAGTGTCATGTGCTGTATTTACTTGTTAACCCATTTATGCCTAGTGTCCCTTTTTTGGGACGGCATTTTCGCTATTAGTCGAAAACGTTATTTATTTTTCCTAGCCTTTATTCATGAGTATTGAGCCTCAACTCTACAAAATATTTTAACATGACCAAGTAGGATGTTGATATTTCGATTTTTATGCTTAATGATTTTAAAAGAAATCATCCCTTGTTCAAGAATTTGTCATGAGAAATTTGTCTATTATTTCTGTTATCAGTAAAAATCGAAGAAAGTCGCAAAAATATCCAGGCACAAAAGGGTTAATAAATTTCTTATTCGGTTCACGGATGTATCTCTTTAGATTTAGAATTATAAAAAAAGGCATTAGAATAGCAGCATGCTGTAAAAAAATCATCTTCCAGGGAAAATCTACAAAGTACATAAATAAGAGAATCTGTGCTTTAGGTACTGACTGCTAATTAAAGAAAACATTAATTTCTAATAAAAGTTGCAAGCGAGAAATAATGACATATATGAATTTGAAATGAACGATGTAATTATACTGCAAGATTTAATGTATTAACTTAACAAAGGAATAAGAGGTGCTAGCGACTGGGAAATTAAGGTATACATAGAAACAAAAACGTAAGAAGCAATCGTTTGAAATAGAAAATATACAATAGCGATTAGATGCTAACAAATTAATAACATTTTGTTAAATGTTTTGTTGAGTTATTAGGCTTAATTATCATTTAGCTAAAATTTTAAGATTATAACGCTTTATATTAATAACGCTCTAGGACTAGCACTTTTAAGGTTTTCTCTTTATAAAATTACCTAAAACTGTTTCATACCGACCAGAAAAATGTGAGACTTCCTTTTTTCAAAAAACGTAAGCAAGCGACACGTGACTTGAAACGATTCGCGAGTTATCTGTCAAGAGATAGTTGGCAACTCCGTGCCAACTTACTGAAAGATATACTGGCGTGGTTGTTTGAATCAGTCGTCAAAAAAAAAAAGAGAAATGCTTGCCAAAGATCAACACAATTTCTGGAAGATGCAGTATATACATGATAGGATGATAATATGCAGTATAAACATGGTTTGGCTGCCAGTTTTCCCTGAAATGTCTTGGATTCGTCGAAAAGAAATTTCGTGTTTTTCCATCACAAGACTATATTGTATTCTTCCGAAGCCAACGTCACACTAAAGCCGCATAATCATTATACATTTTTGCAACTTATATAACAAACTTGCTTGCAAAAAAAGTTCAATTTATTCAGAGCAGCAGCTTTCGATTGGTACACTTTCAAATATGGAAACTAAACATCGGGATTTTCGACATATTTTGCTTTTTATCTATCGAACAGGTAAAATACTGTTTAAGAAAGAAAAAGATTATCAGATGTGTATGGAGAAGTTGTTTTAAGAGAACGCCTGTGCCAACACTGGTTTTCAAAATTTCGATCTGGCAATTTTGATGCTAAAGACGCACCACGTTCTGGAAGACCAAAAACTGAATTTTCAAAACTTTATTATTATTTTAAAATCTAAAATAAAAATTTTCTCTCTTACTCGGATGCTTTTTTTGCAGGGTGTACAAGAGTTTCATTTTCTTTTTTTTCCCCTAGGACTACAGCGAATGCAATTATTTCAATATTGAAAAAAAGAATAATTTTCACCAGAAAAAGAATAATTTTCATCAATAATAAGAAATCACCTAGAAATATTTTACAGTGGTTTCTTTTTCATTCTTTCTTTTAGCAAGGAAGACGGACTACAGATGCAACTTTTGAATACTGACTGATACCGGATCGTATTTTTGAATACGATTAAAAAATTACTTTCGGAGAACACATGTTGAGGCCCATTTATCGCAAGTAGAAATTCAATTACCTTCTTAATTAGATATTTTTTTCAAAGAATTTGAGTTAGTTTTGTTTTCAACAGTGTAAGTTTTAGAGGAGTTTTCGAAAATTGATTTTAATTTGAAAGGAGAAATATAGAATTGATTTTAGTTTTACTAAATAACAGTTTTATTATGTTCAAACACAAAATTGTTATCTTTAAATTTGTCTAAATGGAAAATAATCGTCTGTTTCTTGCAATATTATAAAAATGAGTAGCATCAAGATGCTCTGTATTCAGTACATGGCAAATCTGACGTTTAAAAGTTTACTTTACTACGGGAGGTACAGCAGAATTTGCAAAAAACCTATTAGGTGACATAATTTTTCTCAAATTCCACACAAACATTCAAATTTCTTTTCGATGTAAAAATATTCACAGTTCTGTATTTTTTTATCATACAACATAATTACTCATAAGAAAACTACTTTTTATGTAAAATAACTTTTTACATGTGAAGATAGTAAAAAAGCTCCTGTGCGTATATAATTTCACTGGAAATTTTACAAATATTTTAGAATAGATACCAAAAGTATTAGGGAGTATAACGAACTTTTTTTTGTGAACGGTAATTTTCTGTTTAAAATATAGCAAAATTTCCTGGTAAAAGTTGTAGAGTGGTTGCTATTTTGAAAAATATTTTTAAAATATAGATCAAAAAATTGGTTAACGTATTCCGCAGCTATTCTTTAGTTATAATTAATGTTAATACAAATAAATTTCTTAGAATTGTAGGGTTATTAAAAGATGACAAAGAAAATGTACAACATGCTTGATTGTTTTCATCGGAAAACAAAATATGAGTTTACCGTTCAAATTCACAAAAGTTATAATGGTTCAGCATGAGCCCCTACAGAAACTACATCCTAAAATCTAACGATGATAGACTAACAACATAAGGTACGATTATGTACAATTTTTGAAGGCGTAGAAACTGATATGCTGAAAAGATTATGGTGTGAGTTATCATGCCGACTCGTTAGCGTTTCTATGCACGTTTATTGAGTCACGGTAATAAATTTAAATTTACCGTTTTTAAGAGTAGATAGTACAGTTGATGGAGAGAAAAAGTTCTGAACCTGTTCGAGTCCGAGGTGTAAGTTTCATCATAGATGCCAACTACTGCGGAATATAATTAACCACTTTTTGCAAACAGTATATTTTTGTAGTATTTTTTCAAAATGGTAACCAGCTCTTTCAGGGAGTTGGAAATTTTTGAGATATTTTAAGCCGGAAATTATTGTTTAAGAAAAATGGTTAATAACATTCAGTAGTAGTTGGCAGCTATGTTTTAATACTTTATAACTTTTGAAAAGTGAATTTTGATTTAAAAGGAATTTTGATGTGAAAGGATCTAAAAGTGTCATAGTGAAGCAGTTCCTGTTTAATGAATTGTCTTAAAGAGTAAAACAACGAAATTATTTTTGCGTTTAATAAAAAGAATACGTTAAACGAAATCGAAGTGATTACACGCATGGGCATATTTATGGTCACAAGAGGCTGAGCTGCAAGGCAGAGGTTGAGCATGCACACTCAACCGTGATGTTGTATATGACAATACGGGATAGGCCAAAACGCTGGACATTTGCATTGAGTAAAAACCACTGAATTTTCATTGGTTAAAATGATGAAAATTAAAAATGATATTTACGCAATTGAGATTGGAATTCTTTCATACTGAAGACCCAGAACCTCCTAGTTCAGTAGTAGCGCATACAAAATTGGTTTATTCATTTTTATACACCATGTATATTTACTACAACTGCGCTTGCGATGCCACTTCATAATACAGCTTTGGTTCTTCGGCTATTCTAGAAGATTTAGAAGGAATCGAAACCTCTTAAATTAAATGTGAAATTTCGGACAGATTTTATTGAATCGACGCGTGGGTAATTCAGTACCGGTATGCTTTTTAATTTACCGTTTTTAATGGTAGATAGTACTGTTGATTGGCGAGAAAAAAAATTTAAACCTTTTCGAGTATTGGCGTAAGTTGAATGTTTTATGAGTTTCAAAAGTGAATTTGGATTCAAAACGAAGTTTAATGAGAAAGGATCAAAAAGTACCATGTTGAAGCAATGTCTTGTTAAATGAATTGCCTTAAAGACTAACACCACTAAATTATTTTTTCTTTTAATAAAAAAAAAATTCGTAAAAGGACATTAGGAGTTCTCATCCTTAATTCATTTCGTGGTCAAGAGATGCTGAGTAGCATGTACGTGCATTCGCACGCTGGCTCGGCCGGGATGCTTCAGACTATGCCTCGGGATTGGCCAAAACACTGATGTTTGGTCTGAGGTCAAGCACCTCATAGATATACGAGTTCCGAGAATACAAGTTGTTCGTCCTCACTATGTTTTCTGGGATGACGTCATCTCAGTTTTTCTTTCACAAAGTAAAACTAATTAAAATTTCTGGTAAAAGATACAAATTTTAGAAAATATCTTAATATAAAAATTAAAATACCTTTCTGATAAAAAATTATTTATCATGATCTATTTCTATATCATATTATATAATTAGTGATAGTTAAAATTTCTTATTTGTCGTAAAATTAAATTTTTTATCTTAAATCATTAAAAAGTTCTAGGAGGTAGTAAATTTTCCACGAATATTGAATAGCTTTACTTCGTGAAACTAACTGTGCGATGACGTAAAAGTTTCTGCTCTCAGGCCTTCGATATCTACGAGGTGGTGGGTCAAATCAAAACCTCCTAAATAAAGAAAGCCTAATAACGCCTACGTCATCAAGCTTTGACGTCGTAACTGGGAGTACATTTAAAAGTTTTATTTTCACAAAATAAAAGTATAAAATGTTTCTAGTGAATTTACTCATGAATGACAATATTTTAATAATTTGAGATAAAAATATAATTTTAGACAAATGGCAGTTTTTAACCATGACTAATTAGATAATATGATAAGGCAATAGAGCGGGATGAATAATTTTGCATGAAAAAGGTATTTTAATTTTAAATTTTTGTTTAAGTGGTTTTCTAATATTTGTAGCATTCGCCAGAAATTTTAAATAGTTTTACTTTGTGAAAGTAGTACTAGTGTTGACGTCAAAATTTCAGTTGTCACGCTCTCTGTAAGCCGGAGGTGTTGGTCAATCCCCTGAATTTTGATTTGCTAAATTGATCAAAATTAAAATTTATTGTTACGAAATTGAGCCTGGAATTCTATCATGGTCAAATCCGAGAGGTTACGATTTCAGTACAAACTTCCATTCGCCAACACCTCGTAGATAAAGTTTTATTGTAGAAAGAAAGCTTAACTGCACGCCACAAGGTTTGACGACACCGTTAGTATTACCTTTAAATTGTTTTATTTTCACAAAATAAAACCATTAACATTTCTCTCGAATTTATTGATGCATAAAAAATATTAATAATATGTGACAAAAAATTTAATTTTACGGCAAATGACAGGTTTTAGCCATGACTAATTATAATAGGATAAGGAAATAGATCATAATGATGAATTTTGCATAAGAAATGTATTTTAATTTTAATGTTTGATTTATAATATTTGTAGCATTTAACAGAAATTTTAAATAGTTTTACTTAGAATAAAGTAAAACATGGGCTAATGACTTTATCGTAAACCTAGTAATGCCGTCAAAGCTTGAGTTGTAGGGTTTCTGTATATAGCAGGTGTTGCAGCAGCTCGTAAAGGGACTACAAAATGTTAGATGAATCGCTTCTGTTATTTTTGTTTACCTATAGCAGCAAGGTTGTACTTCCTATAAATTTTCTTTTATTAGTGCCTAAAAAATTTATTTATTCATTTATATACACCATGTATATTTACTGAAATTGAGCTTGCGATGTCCCTTCATAATACCGCTTTGGTGCTTCTCCTATCTAGAAGGCTTTGAATGAATTGAGACCACCTATAATAAAAGCTAAACCTCATTGAGATGTTAAAGCATATCAGTGAAGGTAATTCAGTCCAGTGAAGGTCCATGTTGTAGTATTATTCTTTAACTGTTTTCTTATTCCATTGTTCAATCTGGAGGTTGGGTTTGAATGGGTGGAATGTCCATAGTTTAGTATTATACTTTAACTGTGTTCTTTAACTGATGTTTTCCTCTGTCTGTTGCGTTCGAATGCAGGTAGGGTACATTTTTTTTTGTGTGTTTTTCTATCACAGTTTTCTTAAGCGTTGATTTCGTCTGTTGATAGGTTTCAAATTATTATTCTGCATCCGTGTTTTTAAACAGCAGGTTCTGTTTATTGTTTAGGATTGATTGCATTCAGGGTCCGTTTCTTTGTGGTGTTCCATCCCCGTGTTAAACCGCCTCCGTCTTGAGGTTGGGTTAGAATCCACGGAGTGTTCATTTGCTATTCTTTTATTCTGTTCTTAAACCGTTTGCAGCCAGTGTTTGTTTCTTTGTAGTGTTACATACCCGTGTTCTTAAACCGTTGTTCTGTCTGGATGTCGGGGTAGCATAAAGGAGACCATTCGTCTTCAAAATTCGAGGACAGGCCCCAAATATAGATTTTTTTTTACTTTGTCCCTCAAAATACCTTGACTTCTTGGGGACGCAAAAAGTCCCCAAATTTAAAGATTTGTAATTTTTTCCCCTGAAAGTTTCCGTTTAGTTTATTTCTTTCAGAAAAAAATTGAAGAAATAAGGAAACTAAAACAACTAAAAGCGTCTTCTACTCAGAGAAACAATGAAATTCGATCTCTGAAACCGTTTGTTGCCATTGTATGTGTAGTGTGTACAGACATTCAATAATGTATTCGACTATGAGTCCAATTTCCCATTTCAGTTTTGTTAATGATTAATCACTTTTCAGGAACAACCATGCTTTAAATATGAAATTGAAGTACGAAATTTTGCTTGCACTCGAATACTTTTTTATAGGGTGTAAAAGGTTTCATGAAAAATAATCACAAAACGAGCCAATGTAAAAAGCAATGTCTTCTGAAAAATACAAAGACTATGCCAAGTATTAAATTATGAATAAATTGCAATATTTCAACATGGTTTTCCTTTAGTATTTCTGGTTTCAATAAATATTTATAACTACTTCCATTAATTTATTAGAAATAAGAATACACAATTGAGAGAACGATAAACGATAAAGAACACTATAAAGAGCTATTAGCATGGTAATATGTTGTTTCCTCGAATAAGTCCCGAAAGATATTTTCTAGTGTCCCCAAATTTTCCTTGGATTCCAGGACAATGCTTGATTTGTCCCCAAAATACTGTTCAGAAATATGGTCACCTTAGATTAGCATCCAGGAAATGTCCGTGTTGAACTATTATTCTTTCACTGTTTTCTTAAAACGTTTTTCCGCAGGATTTGAATCGAGAGAATGTCTATGTTGTGGTATTTTTCTTTAACTGTGTTCCTTAACTGGTGTTTTATTCTGTTGGTTGGTATCGAATGCACATAGGGTCTATTATTGCCTTTTATTGCCTTTTTCTATGGCAGTGTGCTTAAACCTTTGTTTTCCTCTGCTGGTTTTGTTAGAAGGATTATTCAGTTTCCGTTCTCTTGAAAGTTTTCGTCTGCTAGTTTGGCTCGATTGAAGGTTACATTTCTTCACGTTTTTCTATCACCGTGTTCTTAAACCGTAGTCTTCGCTTGCTGGTTGTTTTCGATCGCAGGCAGCTTCCGCTTTTCCAAAACCACGTGAGCGTTACTTCCGTCAAAAAAAAAAAAAAAAAAAAAAAAAATCTGAGTTACTCCCTAGTTGCGCCTAAAGAAGTTTTACTTCAAAAAATTCATTTGTACTTCGCATAAATAATCTTAATTAATATAGCCAAATCCACGATAACAGTTCGATTCCTGATGGCTTATCTCGAAACCGTGGGAAATAAGTTGACTTAGCATTCCTTCGTAGACATATGGAGCTCGGAGGCCCGTAAAAGGGTGCGTTAATAAAACATTTGATTCCAGAGCAATCGAAACTGCATAAAGAAAATAAAATTCCTAAATGAACCCCTTTCCGTATTTTTGACTATTATATGAAAATACTGGTTCATTATTGCTTAATAATTGCAGAAAAACTGCAGCAGCTCTAATTTGTTTTATTGTAAATTTAAGTATTAATTACCTAATTTATATTAAAAATTAAGTAATCTTTTGTTTTATCACTGCTATATTTAAAATAATAAAAAATATCAATAGAAGCAATTATGTAGGCTGTTAAAAATTTTAATTTAATCTAAAATTCTCTGAAAAAAAAAAAGAGCACAGGATCTGAGCTCTCATGCAAATTAAACCCTGACTGGTCTTCGTGTAATACTCTCTAACATATTTCTGCACCCTAATTCGGTAGATTTTAAAAGGGGCTTAACGTAGAAAAATGTCTCCAAATACGTTTTTCAGGAAAAGTATAGCAAAATTGTAAAAAATTAATATAAATTATAAAAATGTTAAGATTAAAATTCATAATTCTGTACATAGTGGGGGGTTATATACTGTCATATACAGAGTGGGGGTTTCACTCTCGGTGTAGTAAACATTTTCACAACATACTGAACTCGTTTGTATTATTTTAGTTTTTGTACTAAAATATTTGAAGGCACAACATGAACGTCTCCCTTTACATCCCCTCAAAAAAAAAAAAAAAAAAAATCTTAGCAGCCTTTGGGTGCCCGGAACTTATATCCCCTAACACTTCTACACAGTATGAATGTGAAACAATATTATTTAATTAAAATAACGAAATTTTATGCCAACACTACGAAATATATACAGGCCCATTACTGCCAAATAGTGCTGGCCCGGTACATTTTAAGCAGTACCACACCGTTAACTTTTCTGTGCATGTCATAGACACATGGCAGTTCGCCGTTACTAGTTATGTACTGGCGCATATGCACTCCAGTGACTTCCAGACGATGGAAATTTCCCCATGCTCCCGGTATACGGCACTTTGCTAGCACGACGGGTACCCGGCCGTCATTTTGCGGGCAGTAGCACCACCTCCTAGATATAGAAGGCCTGAGAACAGAAACTTTTACGTCAAATTAAAAACGTATTATGTCTCTTATTATAAAATTCTAACAAAAATATGTCAATTTTCTGTTACATGTTACAAAAGAACTTGCTCTGACTTTTTTAATCAAATACTCTGATACTGCATGAAAACAGGTTTGTATATTTATTTACATAACTTAGTGTCAAGCAAACTTCCGAAATTCGCCCTTGAAACTAATTTATTATCTTCTGACCCTTTAAAAGTAATGATATCCCCATGCAAAAACCCTCAACTGGTTACAAAATTTGTGACGCAGCATTTTACTTTATAGAACTATGAATTTTAAATACGGGTCTTAAAAGTAATGATATCAAATTTTGAGTGACGCCCTGCTGCGAATTTTAAAGATTTGTTTTTAAATTCCATTACAGTTACTTTCGTTTTATTTTCTAAAGAAGATGTACGCATTTAAGCAATGCTTTTAATTATGAAATACACTGTCAAATATATCACACTTTCAAGTCTGTATAATGTATTCAAATGAATTTATTTCAATAATTTAATTTATCTTTTGCGTCACGCTATCCAAAAGGGAAAGTAAAATTTACGTAAATATTTAGTTAGTGTCATAGTAACCAAACTAAGTGCAATGTATATGAAAATTTTGCTTGCCCTTTTGGATAGCGTGACGCAAAAGATAAATTGTATGAATACGACTCAGAAAGAGGTTGAATCTATTACTACGAATCAAGACAATTTTAGCTCAGTCATAAATGGGTAGCACATAAGAAATATAAATGTATACAGCAAATATTTACAATTAAGAATATGTGGATTTGATTTCTATTTAAAATCGCCTATATTCACTAGCGATTCTCCTGCATTTATTCCCCTACGAAAGAAAGCATCTACATCAGATATATTTCTAGTATCTTAGTAACAAATACAATAAAATTAAAATGGCAATATTTAATAAGTATAATGAAGTATAATGAAGGTACATTGCGTCCCATTAAGTTAGACAGAAGATTTCAGTGGATGTAGGCTACATGAAAACGATTAAAAAATGCATATTAATGAAGAAAATTTAAACTATAAGTTATGGTTGCATGTTTTGATGAAATATCTTACCAAACCTAAAATCATAACACGCCAAATTTTATTTAAAAATCCAAGGAAAAACATATAAATTTTAAAAGACCAAAAAATCTTTTAAAAAATCAAAATAAAGGCCATTAATAAAGGACATTTCTTTTCTAGGGGCGGGCACTTCCTTATCCAGCATTTGCCACTACTAAGACCAAAATCACTGGCCATTTTGCTATGGGGGGACGCAATGGGCTGCCAGAATTACCTCCAATGAAGGGATGGATAAGTAAACACCCATGCCCATGCAAGGATCCGGACCCAAGGCGTGATAGAACGGTTATTTAGCCACCACACCATCTGCGCGGCTAAAGGAAATTTCTGCAACATCCATCGCACCACAATTACGAAAGCATAAATATGCGTGAAGCAATACTACGGAAATACACTACATTCGCTAAAACCAACACCTCCTAGATATAAAAAGCCTAACAACCGGTATGTCAGCAAGCTTTCAAGACGTCAAGACGACTTTCATTTTGACGTCATCACAGTTTAACTCACATAAAGTAAAAATATTTAAAATTCCTGGTAAATTTACTCACGCACAACAGTATTTTACGGATTTAAGATAGAAAATTTAATTTTGTGGTAAAGGGCAAGTTTTTAACTGTAACTAATTATGTAATGTAATAAGGAAATATTAGGTTGTAACGAATGTTTTCCGCCACTGCAAGTATTGCCTGCACAAGCAGTTCCCGTTGGTGTCTTTGCCAATATTTTGCGAAACGATTTTTGTTATTCGAAAGAAAAGGACTTGTTTTACAGCACTGTGTTGTGAAATCTGTAAAAAAATATCGTTATGATTAAGTATAAGGTGTCTGAAATGGAACTATCACGCTACGAGATTGAACCATCATTTACTCTCAGTTCTGTTGCAAAAAGTCAGCTACAGAATGACACCGAATGATGTGTACAGCTTAAGGTACTAGTGTTGTATCATATGACACTGTGAAGATTTGGTACCGAAAGTTCAAAAAAGAGTACTAGGACATTAAAGAAGCAGAGCGCTTTGACCGGCCTAATGATGCTGATGAGACCCGCCTACAAAGATCTGTGGAAGAAGATAAAATATTCATCCACTCGAGAGTTTGCTAAAAGAGTTAGACTTTAGTGCCATGTCCATTAGTCGCGCTAAGCATCGCATAAACTTGGCATATAAGGTCAATAGCTGGGTACCGCGTGAGCTGACTCAGACAAATCTGGCGGAAAACTTTCGTTACAGCCTGATAGATCATAATAAATTGTTTTGTATCACAAAGATATTTTAATTTTTTATCATTAACTTAAGATAGTTTTTAGTATTTCTATCATTCACCAGAAAATTTAAATAGTTTCACTTTATGAAAATAAAACTATGATGATGTTACCTCTTGAATGCCTAGTTGTGATGCCAAAGCTTCAGTTGTTAGGCTCCCTATTCGTCTGGAGGTTTACTCGAACTCACTTTGCTAACCAAGTGTTCGCTCCTGCAGAGTTCGGCATATTTCTGTTGCTCGTTGTTTGGTTGCTGTGGTTATACGGTTATATGGACTTAATGCATTAAGAAATGTAAATTTAGGTGTTGGCATAATTTTGGAGATTTGATTTTTAGAATTATAAAACAAAGACATAATAGCAGCATGCTGTAAAAAAATTGTCTGTCTGGCAAAATCTACAAAGTAAATAAATAAGAGAATCTGTCCATGCTTTACGTACTGAGTACTAAAGACAGAAAATACTAATTTCAAATTAAACTAGCAAGAGAAATAATGACGTATATGAATTTGCAATGACCAATGTAATTATACTACAAGATTTAATGTATTAAATTAAGCAAGGGATAAGAGATGTTAGTGACTGGGAAATTGAGGTATACGTTGAAACGAAAACGTAAGAAGGCATTCGTTAGCGATAATATAGAATAGAGATAATATAGAATAAAGCAGAAAATATAGAATAGCGATTAGATGCCAATAAATCAACAGCATTTTGTTAAGTGTTTGGTTGAGTTATTGGGCAAAATAATAATTTAGCCAAATAACTTTTAAGGTGATAACATTAATGTATTGGTAACGCTTAAGCAACGCCTCCTTGATATAGAAAGCCTTACACCTCCTACGTCAGCAGACTTTGACGTCATCAGTTAATTTTCGAAACTGACGCTATCACAGCTTTAATTTCACAAAATAAAACAATTTAAAATTTCTAGTGAATAATGCAAACATTAGAAAATATCTTAACTAAAGCATTCAAATTAGAATACATTTCTCATACAAAATTTTACATTATGATCTATTTCCTTTTCATATTATCTAATTAGTCATGGTTAAAAACTGTCATTTGTGGTAAAATTATATTTTTATCTTAAATTATTAAAATATTGCTATTCATGGGAAAATTCACCAAAAAATCTTTATAGATTTTTTCTGTGAAAACAAAACTTTTAAATGTAGGCCGAATGATGACGTCAGAGCCTCGTGACGTAGGAGTTCTAAGGCTTTCTGCCCTTTTGAAATTTATTTAAAACTTTTTCATACCAACCAGAAAAATATGAGACTTACAAATTTCAAAAGACGTAAGCAAGCGGTATCTTCGTACATCTTGTATGTTTTCTTCATCAAGAGATAGTTGGCATATCCGTGCCAGCTTACTGAATGAGGTAGTGGAAATTTGTTTGGATTGGTCATTTTAAAAAAAATGCTTCACCATGGTCAACAAAATCTCTGGAACCAACGGTTACTGGAATTTTCATTGACTTTCATGGTTTGGCTTCCAGTTTTCCATGAAATATCTCGGATTGTTCGAAAAGTAATGTCATTTTTTCCCAACAGAGTAGTTTTTCAGCCCCAGTTGGTTCGCCATCTTAATAAATCTTGTTCGGAGAGAATCCTGTTCTTCACCGGCTTCCTTGGCACTGAAATCTCTCAGATTCTGAATGGAATTCAAAATTAAGATGGTTACAAACAGGAGTGGCCCTACTGTAAGAGTCGCCTCCTGCTTATATAAACAAGACGCCCCTTTTATGCTCTACTAAGTTTTTGAGTTCGATATGAAGCACCTTCGTAGCCGGCGTCCAGATGCGATGCCTACTGTGTCGGGCCGTCCCTGGTTACAAAAATAAGATGGTTAAATTATAAAAACTTACAAAAAGGAACAAATTATTTTCGTCCTCTATTAATTCTGAAGAGCTTCTGGATATATTGGCCTTTATCAAAATACGGAAAGGAAAAAAATGTAAGAAAATCTGAAACACTTTCAGATTTTAAAAAAGCACTAAAGGGCTATATATTAAAATCGTATTATAATCCATGGGTCTTCCCTATTTTCATTCCTTATTCCATTAAGTTGGAAAGTATATCATTATTCATGAGTGCGATTGAACAAAATTAAAATTTATATTTCTAACATCCTTTTTCTGGATGTAATACATTAGAAATAGATGAGAAAAAGCTGCGCAGAAAAATGCACAATTCGAACTGAGTGAAATTTCCTCAAAAACTTATTCAGGTGTATTCATAATAGTCCAGGCAAATTAGACCAAAAAACAGCAAATGGGGGAAAAAATTTATATATTCTTGAAACTTGGGGAAAACACTAATTGGGTATGTATTTGTATGAAACAGAAAAGTTCCCACCTCTCGGGGTGCCGCGTCCCCTCACTTTAGCCCCCCCAAAAGGTCATTTTTTCAGATTTTCACTTCTATCTCAAAAACCGTTCGTCTTAGCAAAAAAATGTCAATTACAAAATAAAAGCAGATAAAATTTCCTACAAGATTGTAATTGGTTATTTTTTTCTATATGCAATAGCTTTTGAGATATGTTTTAGACAAAACGCAAATTTTTGGAAAACGCTTCTTTTTATCCCGATTTTTAACCAATTTTGTCTTTTAACTCTTCAATTCTTTGTCTTACAGCAATTGTTTTCATAACAAAGTAATAGAGTATTTAATTACCTTTAAAATGAGTTATTATTTGTAACTTTATCTTTAAATGATCAAAAGTTACTGCAATTTAAATTTTCAATAAATTTAGCAAATTTGAATGAAAACTACATTGCGAGTCAAAGTTTGACAAGATCTAGGAAAAAAAATTATAAAGTTTTGAAACTTTGGGAAAACATTGGTTGGGGATGTAGTTGTATGAAACAGAAAAGTTCCCCTCTCTCGGGGGGCCACGTCTCCCCTTTAGCCCCCCTTAAAAAAGGACCTTTTTGGGATTTTCACTTTTATCTCAAAAACCGTAAGTCTTAGCAAAAAATTGTCAGTTACAAAATGAAAGCGGAGGAAGTTTCCTACAAGATTGTTGCGGGTTATTTTTTTCTAGATACAAAAGCTTTCAAGATTCTTTTAGAAAAAATCGCAAATTTTTAGAAAACGCTTCTTTTATCACTATTTCCCACTTACTTTGCCTGACAGCTCTTCAACCATCAGTTTGACAGGAATGGGTTAAAGCAAAGTTTTAAAGTATTCAATTGCCTTTAAATTTAATTCTTATATGTAATTGCATTTTTAAATGATCAAAAGTTACAGCAATTTGAAATTTTCAATATATTTTACCGAATTCGAATGAAAAATGCATTGTGCGTCAGAGTGCAAGAAAAAAACCTAGGAAAAGCTTATAAACGTTTGAAACTTGGGGAAAACACTGGTTGGGTATGTAGTTGTATAAAACAGTCTGCAGGGGTGCCGCGTCCCCCCCTCTTAGCCCCCTCCCCATCAAAGTTCCCTTTTTAGATTTTCATTTTTATCTCAAAATTGGAGCATCTTACCAAAAGCATGCCAATTACAAAATGAAAGCTGATAAAATTTCCTAGAAGATTATAATTTTTATTTTTTTTATGTATCGAATTATTTATTATTAGATACCTTTATAATTAGTATTTTTTTTTCTATATCGAATATATTTTTCTATATCTAATAGCTTCGAGATATGTTTTAGAAAACCTCGCAAATTTATGGAAAACCCTTTTTTTCATCCCATATTTTGACTAAATTTCCTTCTAGCTGCTGATTCTTAATTCAGAGAATCGAACTGTCGAATTACCAAAATTTGCAATCTCCTTTTTTCAAGAAATTTCCCTCTCTTCTGTTACATTTTCCTTATCTTTAAATCATTGTCTGAAAGTCTGGGAAAATTCTTCAAAAGACGGCCAAGTGAAATGAGCGGGGATAACAGAGAACAATTTGGAACCCAGAAACTGGGGGTGGAGAAAACTGAACTCATCGCTCTCTCTAGTTTATATGAAACGAAAACCAGCTCTAGAAACAATATTATTAGTAATATCATGAGGATGCATTCAAACTTTCTGAAAGAAATGCACGTGTGTGAAGGCCAATTTGCGCTGTACAGTAATGTGCAGGAAGACTATGAGGATACATTTTTATAAAAATAAAATTGTTCCATAGGTTTGTTGCACTATTATAGTACAGATGTTGCACACAAGAGAAAGTAAGTGTGCTATAATTATGCAGTATTTTTTAAATTAATTTTTCTGACATAATTAATTCTGATGATGAATGATCACTGAAATGCAAATGTGAAAGTACATAATGTTGAACAGATGTATTGCATTACAGAATTCTATTGATGTAAAAAATATCACTTATCAAAACATTTTTTGGGGGGTGGGAGAGGGGGTTAATTTAGACTTTAGTACTAACATTTATGTGTTAAATATGCATTTATATACGAATAAAATGTAACTAGTTCAGCAGAAACAATCGGAGGAAGAAATTCAAAAAAAAAAAAAAAAAAAAAAACGAAATAAAACCAAATCGTACGCTTAGGTAATATAAATTATTATTGAAAAAAAGAACCGTTTCACATAAAAAAAAAATTGGAGTAAAGGGGGAACCCCCCCCCCAAGGTAGAGGAACTTTCCTGTTTCTTAATATTGCACCGCACCACCTACAAGTGTTTTCCCCAGGTTTCAAAACTTCATAAATTATTTTTTAGATTTTGTCGTACTTGGTCGAGTAATGTAGTTTGCATTCGAATTCTCTAAAATTTATTGAAAATTTCTAATTGCTATAATTTTTGATCCTTTAAAGATAAAATTACAAATAATAACTTATTTTAAAGGAATTGAATACTCCTGTAAAAGTGAGGGAAAAGAACTAGTAAAACGCATAGTGGAAAATTGTTATTAAGAAAAGCGTTTTCCAAAACCTTGCGATTTTTTCTAAAACTTATATCTCGAAAGCTTTTGGGTCTAGAAAAAAATAACCCGCAACAATCTTGTAGGAAACTTCCTCAGCTTTCATTTTGTAACTGACAATTTTTTGCTAAGACGTACGGTTTTTGAGATAAAAGTGAAAATCCCAAAAAGGTCCTTTTTTAGGGGGGGGAGGCTAAAGGGGGACGTGCCCCCCCCGAGAGGAGGGAACTTTTCTGTTTCATACAACTAAATCCCCAACTAATGTTTTCCCAAAGTTTCAAAACTTTATAATTTTTTTCCTACATTTTGTCATACTTTGACTCGCAATGTAGTTATTCAAATTTGCTAAATTTATTGAAAATTTCAAATTGCAATAACTTTTGATCAATTAAAGATAAAGTTACAAATAATAACTCATTTTAAAGGTAAATAAATACTCTATTACTCTTATGAAAACAATTGCTGTAAGACAGAGAATTGAAGAGTTAAAAGACAAAATTGGTTAAAAATCGGGATAAAAAGAAGCGTTTTCCAAAAATTTGCGTTTTGTCTAAAACATATCTCAAAAGCTATTGCATATAGAAAAAAATAACCAATTACAATCTTGTAGGAAATTTTATCTGCTTTTATTTTGTAATTGACATTTTTTTGCTAAGACGAACGGTTTTTGAGATAGAAGTGAAAATCTGAAAAAATGACCTTTTTGGGGGGCTAAAGTGAGGAGACGCGGCACCCCGAAAGAGGGGAACTTTTCTGTTTCATACAAATACATACCCAATTAGTGTTTTCCCCAAGTTTCAAAAATATATAAATTTTTTCCCCCATTTTTCCTAATTTGACTGGACTATAATCGAAGTAGCAGACGATAATAGCGCAAGTGTTAGGATCACAGGTCCTCAAACTCGAACATCAACCATTTTATTTTTCGCCAAATTAAAAAGTTGCACATTTTAGTCTCGGAAAATTTCCAAATTCTATTTTTCTTTTGGGTATAAAACATTTCATTCCTACTCTGATTTCACATGCGCACGATATTTTAATTAAAAAAGAGCCCTACAAATAACCTAAACAAAAAAAAATCGTTATTCTTTTATTTTTACTTGAAGAGTCTGAATCATTTAATAAACTTGCCAAATGTGGCAATCTAGGTATGCTATATTCTCTCTTTTTTCCACTGCGGGGTTACAATTGCGAAATGGCGGAGCAAAAATTAGCCTTTTCCGACATGTTTTTTATCGATATATCCTAAAATAATTTGAATTTCGAAAAAATCGCTTCGAGGTATGTTGGAACCCCTCCTGTAGAATTTCCATACAAAATTTGGTAGGTCTACGGTCACCCGTTTCGGAGCTACGTGAGACACAGACAAACTAACTAACTAACCAACCAACTAACTGACATATTACAGTTTGTTTTATTTATATGGATGTAGACGCTTGTTGACCGAGATAAGAATGAAGCAAGCGGATGAGCGCACTGTTTCTACTTGTGGGGGGGGGGGGATATACTGTTTGCAAAAAGTGGTAGCGTATCTTTGAAAATAGTTGGCATGTATCAGTATGACTGCTCGTGCAACGTATTTATAAAGAATAATTAGTTTTCTTTTCTTTTTTTTTTTTTTTTTTTTTTTTTTAGAAAATGTATAAATTTTGTGCTAGATATGTGGCACATTATATTTCTGAAATAAAACTAAAACTGATTAAAATAAAGTTGTATAGAGTAACATTTACATTTGCTTTTCCAATAAAGTTATGTTTAACCAAACTATAAATTTAAGGGCACTTGAATTTACTAAAATATTGGGGGAGGAAGAAGTCTTCATTTGTAAATTGTAAATTCTCTTCTTTGAGTGGGGAATATATGGGTACATCGCCTTTCAGACATGAGAAAATGTACACAGAACATTAAATTTTATTCTACAATATTTAATTTCTTGAATTTATACTCCACGATTCCCGAGGCTTTTAAAACAACGGCAGCAATAACAGCGCAAGACATTTCTGCCCACCTTCATAAAAGTAATCTCGAAGGATCTATTCCAATACGCAGCTGCCAACCTGTATACTTTTAAATGATACTTTCCAATTCGCAACTAGTTCACATCCTGTTCTGACACGTTTTGCTATGTTACAACCCGAAGTTACTGATTACAAAGAGTAGTTAGATGTTGCCCGCCACGGTCGCAACTAGGACGATGTGAATCCTATAAAGCAGCGTTTCTCAACCTGTGGGGCGCGTCCCTCAAGGGTGGCGCAGAGCGTTTGCATGGGGTTCGCGATAAAATGCATGCATGTTTAAAAAAAAAAATATTCTTATTTATTCACATTTTTACTCAAAAATCCTATTCGAGTATTGGTGTAGGTTTAATGTTTTATAACATTTGAAAAATGAATCTGGAATCAAAACGAATTTTCATGTGAAAGGATCAAAAAGTACCATGGTGAAGCAATGTCTTGTTAAATGAATTGCCTTAAAGACTAACACCACTAAATTATTTTTTTCTTTTAATAAAAAAAATACGTAAAGTGACATTGAGATCGGACAACCGTCTAGTATCATCTCGGTCAAGAGATGCTGAATATCGTGTGTGTGCTTTCGCACGCAGGCTCGGCCGGAGTACTTCGGACTACGCAACGGGATTGGCCAAAACACTGGACGTTTTTGCTGAGGTCAAGCACCACCTCCTAGATATAGAAGGCCTGAGAACGGAAGCTTTTACCTCATCACTAGGTCTTCTGAGATGACGTCATCACAATTTTTTTTTTTTTTTCAGAACGTAAAACTATTTAAATGGAGAATGATAGAAATTTTAGCAAATATCTTAAGGATAAAAATTTAAACACATTTCTGATAAAAAATTATTTATCGTGATCTATTTCTATACCATATTATATAATTATCACTAATTATCCTATTTACTATTTGTCGTCAAATGAAATTTTCTATCTTAAATCATTAAAATGTTTTACGAGGGAGTAAATTCACCACAAACTTTGAACAGTTTTACTTTGTGAATTTAATGTGTGGTGACGTCATTGTACTGGCCCTAGTGGTGTACTGCCACCTAGATACAGAAAGCCTGAGCGCTGAAGCTTCGACGTCATCATTAGGCCTTCGAGTAATGACGTCACCACACTTTCATTCTCATAAAGTAAAACTATTTCAGATTTCTGGTGAATGCTACAAATATTAAAAAGTATCTTAGGTGAAAGATAAAAATTAAAATACGTTCGTGACACAAAACAATTCATTGTGATTTACTCCCTTATTACATTATATAATTAGTTACAGTTAAAAACTGCTCCTTTTTGTAATATTAATTTTTCTATGTCAATTCATTAAAATGTTGTTATGAGAGAGTAAATTCACCAGAAATTTCGAATAGTTTTACTTTATGAAATTTAATCTGTGATGACGTCACCTTTAGAAGGCCAGTTGATGACGTAGAGGCTTGGTGGCGTAGCAGCGGTTAGGCTTTCTATGTCTAGGAGGCAGTGAGTGGTGACGTAATAGTTTCAGTCCTCAAGCATTGTATGTTTGTGCGGTATTGATTTAACGCGACCTCGAAATTTTTCATCAAGATAATTAGGAAAATCCAATATTTCGGCCTCGAATTTAGCGCGAGTCAATTTTTGCTGGAAATGATCAGACACCGCGTTTTATTCGGGCCAATACGGTATTTTAAAAGAATAGCAGCTGAACGTGCTGATATATATATATTTTTGTTGTTGTTACGAAAATCATATGGACATGATTTTCATTTTTATTTTAAAAATTTGAAATTAAGGATCACCACAAAAAAGCTTTGACGATGTCCATACGACATCTAGGGACCGATATGTTTAACCGACCGACATGACATTTCAGATATAGTTAGTTATTCAGAGGTAGGTATGGGCACGGCATTCTGTGAACGGCAACCAACAGGCGTTCACAGTTACGGTTATAGGTGCAGATACTTGGAAATTCCTTTATCAATACCTATTCAGAGCTTCCAAGTCTCCGGCTTTTTTCGTAAGATTTCCCACCACTAATTTTTACTTACAAATTTATGCTTAAAATAAGTCCAATCCGAAACAAAACTGTCAAAAATTTGTGGTGGGACATCCCTCGGGAAGAGCCGGAGACTTGGTAGGTCTGCCTATTTGTTTCCGTCGCAAAATCATCCGCGCATACTGAAGTGTTGGAACGGTATATGCGTCACAAAAAATGAACATGCTATCCCCGCACGAAAGCAGGTCTGTGAATGGACATTAAAAACACGATCGGGGCAAAGGTATACATTTTGCATATGACAAAGGCAAGACACCAATCACACAACGACGTTCGACAGATATTCAGCGTAAAACTGTTATACGCAGAAGGAAAACAACTGAACTTTCGCTTCCATTGCGTACTTACGTGCAAGCATTCGACTGACGAACTAACATTCCAACCCTGCTTTTTATCATTTTTTTACCTGGATATCTGGTGAATGCCATTTACTGATTATTGTCTTGTCTTTGCTATGAAAATTTCCTCCGTGTACCTCGATCGTATTTTTATTCGCCGTTTACAGAACTGCTTTTATGTCCGCATGAAATGTCCATTTTTTTGATACAGGTATCGCTCCATCGCTGCTTAGTGTTTCGGAACACGCTGAGCATTTTGAGATGGAAAAAATAGCTGTGCCATTTGAAAATTTTGAGTTTCTAAATTTATAATCGTAACCATGAGGGCTAGTTTTTTGCCATTCCCAGAATCTCGATCTCATAACACTGAATTACTACCTCTGAAACTTCATTTGGAGCAGATGAACAGACCAATCCTTAGAGGTCCATAGATAGGAAAGGCGTTTTTTTGTTATTTTTTTAAATATTTTTTAAGCGGCCCTATACTAACAATCGAGGTTTCAAGAGTATTAAAGGTTGCCAACTGCTCCGGAATATAGGCAACCACAATTTGCCAACAGTGATATTTCCACACAGCCACACTTTGCCAACAGTGGTATTTCCACACAGCCACACTTTGCCAACAGTGATATTTACACACAGCCACACTTTGCCAACAGTGATTTTTTCCGAGTAGAATTAGGTACGCTAGTTTAATGTTGAATGTATTCTGTACTTTATCCAAAAACTAATATTTAAAACGAAAAACCAGTTTTTCCCTCTGAACCGTTATAAGGCTGGGAAATACAGCGTGATCCGGCGAACATATTATACTGAAAGGTTACGGGGCGAATTTAAGTTAGGCTTTATTTGGAGTAAACTTTATTTTATATTTATTAAGTTTTTTCTGTCTTTTTTTACCTTTGGGCATGCCTAGATGAGATCGAGTCCGGGATAGTAAATACGCAACAAAATTGCGAAGTGCTATTTAAATACATACAAAGGCACAGTAATACCGTATTGGCCCGAATATAACCAACACCTCCTACATATAGAAAGCCTAACAACTGAAATTTTGACGTCATCACTAAGCCTTCAAGTATTGACGTTATCACAGTTTCACTTTCAGAAAGTAAAACTATTTAAAATTTCTGGTGAATGCTACAAATATTAGAAAATACCTTAAATAAAAAATTAAAATTAAAATACCTTTCTCATACAACTTACCGTGTTATCTATTAGACATGGTTAAATACTGTCATTTGATAGAAAATTATATTTTTTATCTCAAATTATTAAAATATTGTTATTCATGAGTAAATTCACCAGAAGCTTTTTATACTTTTATTTTGTGAAAATAAAACATTACACTGTAGGGCGAATGATGACGTCAAAGCTTGGTGACGTAGGAGTTGTTCGGCTTTTTCTATCCAGGAGGTGTTGATATAACGCGTCCCGAATTTAACCAACATCGCCTTGATACAGAAGGCCGGAGAACAGAAGCTTTTAGGTGATCACTAGGTCTTCTAAAGCGACGTCATCACAGTTTTACCTTCACAAGTTAAAACTATTTAAAAGTTCTGGTGGGTGCTATAACTGCGGAAAATATCTTAAATTACATATAAAATTTAAATACCTTTCTGGTAAAAAATAATTTATTATGATCTATTTCAATATCATATTACATAATTAGTGATAGTTAAAATTTCGGATTTTTCATAAAAAAAATTTTTTTATCTTTAATCATTTAAATGTTTTATGCGGGAGTAAATTCGCCACAAGCTTTGATCAGTTTTACTTTGTGAAAATAAATGTATGATGACGTCGATTCAGTGGATCTGACGACGACGCAAAGTTCCTGTTATCAGGCCTTCTATATCTAAGAGGTGTTTGTTCTACCGTTATAAGAGTTTATTTAATTAATACGGCAATTTCTCTCAGACATGAAATTTCCTTTCTAAATATTTTTACAATGCAAATTTCTTACATAGTACAAATTTTAGTAAATTGTAATGCGTGCACATTGAAACGATTACTGTTTAAATGGTATTAAGCATCTAAAAAAAAAAAACGTTTCAAACATACATTATTTTACATTTTCTTCTAAATGGATGGATCATTTACATACGCCATGTATATTATATACGCCATGTATACTAGAATTGCGCTTGCGATGCGCAATTCATAATACAGCTTTGGTGCTTGGCCTATTCTAGAAGATTTTGAAGCACTCGAAACCTCTTACATTAAATGTAAAATTTCGGACAGATGTTATTGTATCACCACGCTGGTAACTCAGTAACGGTATTTTTTTTAAATTTACCGTTTTTAATGGGAGATAGTACATTTGATTGGCGAGAAAAAAATTGAACTTATTCGAGCATTTGCGTAAGTTGAATGTTTTATGACTTTTGAAAAGTGAATTTGGATTCAAAACGATATTTAATGAGAAAGGATCAAAAAGTACCATGTTGAAGTAACGTTTTGTTAAATGAATTACCTTAAAGACTAACACCACTATTTTTTTTTTCTTTTAATTAAAAAAAAATTCGTAAAAGGACATTAAGAGCGGTTGAGCCTTGCAATGCGGTCGAGGTCAAGAGATGCTGAGTAGCGTGTGCGAGCATTCGCACTCGGCCGGGATGCTTCAGAGTATGCTTCGGGATAGAGAAAAACACTGATGTTTGCGCTGAGGTCAAACACCACTTAGATATAGAAGGCACGAGAACAGAAAGAAGCTTATACGTCTAAACTATGTCCTCCAGGATGACGTCATTTGAGTTTTCCTTTCACAAAGTAGAACTGAAAGATACAAATTTTAGAAAATATCTTAAGTTAAAGATAAAAATTAATATATCTTTCTGTTTTACGTTTATATGTTTATGTGTATGATTACGGCAACGATACACTAGGGCGATCTTCCAAGGGGGGATGCCTTGGTAGAAGGACTTTCTAAGGGGTTCTAACGCGTATTCACGTTACATCTGGAGAAAACCTACCAAAACACCAGACCGTTATATCGAAAGCCGAGAGATGGGATCCGAACCCGGGACCTGCACACTTCGGCCATCTACCATTTTCAGTGGCATGACCACTGTGCCATGGTGAGGCCATAAAATACCTTTCTGATAAAAAATTATTTATCATGATTTATTTCTATATCACATTATATAATTAGTGATAGTTAAAATATCCTATTTGTCCTAAAATTAATTTTTTTTCAAAATTTAATTTTAGGACAAATCATTATAAAGTTCATTATAAAGTTTTCTCATTCATTAAAATCTTAAATCATTATAAAGTTTTTCGTGCGAGTAAATTCACTACAAGCATTGAATAGCTTTACTTTGTGAAAGCAAATGTGTGAGGACGTCAAAGTTTCAGTTCTCACGCCTTCGATATCTACGAGGTGGTGGGTCAAATCAACACCTCCTACATATAGAAAGCCTAACAACTGAAACTTTGACGTCATCACTAGGCCTTCAAGTAATGACATTATCACAGTTTTATTTTGAGAAACTTAAACTATTTAAAATTTCTGGTGAATGCTACAAAGATTAGAAATTATCTTGAATAAAAAATTAAAATTAAAATACCTTTCTCATACAAAATTTGTTCATTCCGATCTATTTCCTTATTATGTTATCTAATTAGTCATGGTTAAAAACTACCATTTGTCATAAAATTATATTTTTTATTTCAAATTATTAAAATACTGTTATTCATGAGTAAATTCACCAGAAACTTTTTATACTTTTATTTTGCGAAGATAAAACATTTAAATGTCGGCCTAATGATGACGTCAAAGCTTGGTGACGTAGGTCAAATCAACACCTTCTAGATATAGCACTGCCACCTAGATACAGAAAGCCTGAGAGCTGATGCTTCGACGTCATCATTAGGCCTTCGAATAATGACGTCACCACACTTTCATTCTCATAAAGTAAAACTATTTCAGATTTCCGGTGAATGCTAAAAATATTAAAAATTATCTTAGGTGAAAGATAAAAATTAAAATACGTTCGTGACACAAAACAATTCATTGTGATTTACTCCCTTATTACATTATATAATTAGTTACAGATAAAAACTGCTCTTTTTTGTAATATTAATTTTTCTATGTCAATTCATCAAAATGTTGTTATGAGAGAGTAAATTCACCAGAAATTTCGAATAGTTTTACTTTATGAAATTTAATCTGTGATGACCTCACCTTTAGAAGGCCAGTTCATGACGTAGAGGCTTGGTGACATAGCAGCGGTCAGGCTTTCTATGTCTTAGGAGGCAGTGGATATAGAGAGCCTTACAACTGCTACGTCACCAAGCTTTGACGTCATCATTTGGCCGACATTTAAAAGTTTGATATTGGCAAAATAAAGCTATTAAAAATTTCTGGTGAATTTACCATAATTGGCAATATTTTAATAATTTGAGATAAAAAATATAATTTTACGACAAATTGCACTTTTTAACCATAACTAATTAGATAATGTGATAAGGAAATAGATCATACTGAATAATTTTGTATGAGAAAGATATTTTAATTTTAATGTATTAATGCGTGGGTAATTCAATAACGGCATTTTTTTTTTTAATTTACCGTTTTTAGTAGTAGGTAGTACAGTTGGTGGGAATTGTAAATATTAAATTCGAAACAAAAAAATTAGTTTATTAACAGAATCGAATATTAAAGAAATAATACATAGGCAGATAACTGTGAACATGTGATAACTGTGAACTGTGAACAACGTGCATGTGAAATAGTTTTTAAAATTTCTACGACGAAAGAAAAAAGAGTTGTGATAGAACACATAAATTAATATTTCGTATACGAAATTATGAACTCATAATTGAGAATAATCCTTGTCGCTAGAAATTGTGATTTGAGGAAAACATTAATCATTCGTCATATTTTATAGGTTCACTCATATCGAAACACATGCTTCATTTAAAACAGCGTTTCTCAACCTGTGGGGAGCAAGGAAAACCAAAGAGGAAGTAGTGATCCATGTTTTTAAAAAATCATCTTATTTATTCTCATTTTTTCTCAAAAATATATCCATTTTCTCTTAAAATGGTTGTTCAAACTTTATTGATAACATTATTTTGTAGAAAATTCGACTAAATGTTGATTGTTAAAGATTAAAAAACTCAATGTATGATGAAAAATGTAAGGAGGGGCATCGTAAGTTAGCCTTTGTTGGGAGGGCGCGACGTTAAAATGGTTGAGAATCATTGCTTTATAGGTTTACACGTAGAGGTAAGTCATACAGGGAAACCTACCCGGAACTCGCTCACGAAGTGCGACGAATATAATTCATTACAATTAAAGAAACCTAATGTATGAAAATTACCAGTTATCTTCCCACTTAAACTGAGAAATTAAAAGTTAAAATCTGGTAAAAAATTACGACATTTTAAACCCTTTCTCTAGTATTTGGCTTTTTCGAGCTAGTTAGTCGAATAAGTTCAAAAGCTCACGCAAGTGAGCTTTTGTATTTTAGCTTTAATGTATTAACGCATTGGATTTTAAAGTAGCTGCCAAGTTTTTTGTTTCCCTGTTGATTAAACTGAAGTTCTATGCTGTTTTCATTTTATATCATCTTTATAATATCTCAACAAAATATAAAGATTTTTTAAAAATGCTGGATCGCTCTTTCAAACTCAAAAATCTTTAAGAATTGAATATAAAATGTGATAATATAATTGCTTCCAAAACTTCAAAGTGTGTATTATGGAGATGAAAAATGTTTTTAGATTTAGATTTTATTGAATTAAAATTAGAAACAAAACTAATTGGACTTTATAATAACTAGAGTTAGTTAGAAATATTAAATAAGCACCATGTGTGTTAAAATAATAAAACGTACACCTCCAACATTTTAATCTTAATAAAGTAAAAAATTACTGTAAAAACGATAGACACTGCATAAGTTCGTAAGACAAATTTTCGAAACATACACAGGAATAATTCATAAATAGTTTCCTTTTTTAATCTTTTAGAAGAAAATCCAAATCATCGTAAGAATAACATTTTTCACACTACAGAAATTGTACTTTGAAGAGCAGTTATCTATTATTAAGTGAAGGGTCCACGGGAAGAACGATGAGAATCCACTTTTCGTCAATGTTGAGCTTTCTACTGCATTCTGATTTTCATTAGTGGTACTATTAATATCCGAACTCATAAGGGGAAAGAACGATGAGAATACACTGAAAAAATAGCCCAAAGATACAGTTTACTGGGGAAGAACGTTGAAAGTCCCGTGCGTTATTTCGATTTTTGGAAAATCAGCTGTGCTGGACTCTCATCGTTCTTCCCGTGGACCCTTCAAGTATTATTATATATAAGCATAACAGGAAACAATTGTACAATATTATTAACCGCTTTTCCCAAACAGTATAGATATATTTAATATTCATACAAGACCATCACCAGACTGCTATCCAAACACCCTCTGAGCTCAGAAAATTTGCAATGTTTATGTAAAAAATTACTTTGAAAAAAAATGGTTTGTTATTCCGGAATTCTTAGCAGCTATGTAAGTATTAAAATACTCGAAATGATGTATTCTCAGTAAAACGGTAAAACATACTATAAATTACTTGGTGTTAAAGGTAAAAATCGCTCGACTAATCATCATAAAGTATCGCCCCCCTCATACAAGTATCTCGCAAAAACATTGTTTTCCTATAACTACGTTAATATTACGTAGGAAAGCTTTCTCTTCTAATAAATTTCTTATGCAAGATATATCAATATCATGAAACTTTTGCAATTTGTTGCAGAAAGTTTTCCTTCAAAAGAACTGTCGCAGTTTGAGTTCCGCGATATATCTTGATATCTTTCGAATCTGCTATTTTTTTCCAGGATAGCTTTGAAGGCTTACTTTCACACCGCAATACATTCGTAAATTCGCACATATACCTCTTTATGTTGTTTTAATAAATGCAGTTTTGGAGAAGAAAATGGAGAGGCGTAATGGTAAATGTACCGATGAGCACTTTTTAAATATTACAATTAAGTGAATCTAATAAAGATTTTTTTCTTCGTTCATTATTACTAAGATTACGACCGAAAAATTTGCTTTCAAAGAAAACCACCCAATCTGGGTAACTTCTGCTTGTTACAGCCGAATGACACAACCATACCATAGGTGCCAAGTATTACAGAATGTCATTAACCACTTTTTGGGAACGGTTATTTTCTGTTTAAAATGTTGCAAAGTTTCTGCGTTAAATACCTCTCCTGTTCACCACTCCGGGAAATTATTAAAAAAAAATACAAAAAGTGGTTAATTAGATAGTATTACTGAGTTGACGGCGAACTGGTGTATAAACCAGCGGCGCGTGTATTATTTTTATAATGAAGGTAATCCGTCTTTCACTTTTCAGGTTAAAATACTGAAGTTTAGGGTAAAATTAAACGCGAAAACAGCTGACTAACTTGTATGGTGGATGGAGCACCGTACTACGGTTTCCGGTTCAAGTCCCGGTGGTCGAGGAACGATCTTCAACTGGTCGTGGATGTCATAGTGTCCGTCCTTTCATAGGGGGCATTATTGGTCCACCTACTAGGTGCCCCCACAATAAAGTGATCAACAACTCTGTGGGTGGAGGATACCACTAAGGAGAGATCCTTAGTGGTGGCCATGCCTCCAAGGCATTGTTAAGGCCCACCATTTGAAAAAAAAAAAAGAAACTCGAAAATGTTATAGACTTTTCCGGATAACTGCATATAATGCTATTTCGCACTCTTGTCTCAAGATATACGAAATTTTAAAATTTTGCCTCTCTTTATCACTTAAAGATACGTCAAGATTTTAATACAGAGAAATGACGTTATACTGCTATCGAAACTCAAACGTCTTTATCATGCTCTTTAAAAATTTTTGTTGGTTCTGAATTTTGTACTAAGGAAGCAATCAGAAACAAAATTAACGACATTTTTTAACAATACTTTCTTACAAAACAATTTTGAGAAACTTTCCAACTCAGATGGTGAAATGGGCAACGCACCATTCTGCCATACCTAGTTCAAAGCCCGGCTTGGGCTTAGTTGTTAGTGCTTTCCGTGTTAGAGGTAATTCATGGTAGCCAATGGGACGGCTCTTTAGAAATGTCCATCATGCTCAGTGATCCCCAGGAGAAGGTTGAATATGCCAGTGTCGCTCCATTGGCAAAACAAAACGAGCATAATCTTTTAACAAAATGAGTATCTAAATAAATTACCTTCTGTTAGACAGTGAAAATATCTTTGTCGAGTTCAATCTCATGTCAAAATCTGTAGTTTGAGAAATCAATACTTATGCCAAAGTTGCAAAGCCTGCGTCTAATGTTTGCTTTTGCGTTTGATATACTATATAGAAACCTTCGGTTGTTTAAGTTAAGTTATTTTTATGTAAGATTCTATTGTAAGCTTGCATTCTATTGTAAACTTCCTTTAAGAAAATCAGCGCAAAAAATAATATGTATATAGGTTCTCATTTTATTCTGTAAAATATTAATAGAAACTTCAGCTAAAAATTTTTTTTTCGTTTGATTGTTTAATGGTGCGGTTTTTTTAAAATATAGATTTACTTTTTTATGTTTTTTATACACATTTATGAGATGAAGACCCGTCATCTTTCACAAGCTGTATTTCTAAAATCTGTAACGCGAAAAAAAGGTGAATGTATAAAAGGACTAATACAGGGATATGCGGAAGAATACTTGGGATTTTCTTATCTTTCTTCTGTTTCCATGACAACACTCTTGGCTTCTGTGTTCGATCGGACATCATTTTAATGTTATGTCATTTTATAAAGCTCCCAGATCTGCTTTACTAAGACATCGTCAAGGTCACAAGGTGAAGAACACGACGGTGTTCTTTTTTTTTATACAGTATTCCAGCGCATAGTATTTTTTTTTTTTCAGGATATGCGATAACAGTTGGTTCAACGCAGTCATGTTAAAATAAATAATATGTTTCTTAAAGCTGGGAAAAATTTGTTTTAAAAGTATGCTGTGAACTCAGTGATTTTCTAGATTTTAATGATTCCAGTTCGTCCTCAAAACTGGTTTGTAACTCTTCTGACATTGTTAATTTTCGTTAATATAGTACAAATCAATTCAGCTAATACATTTCTACACGATGCCACATGACGCTATTGATTAATTACTGTTACAAAGAGCAATTACTATCAATTTCTAATTTAAAGCAACAGATAAAGAAAACACAACATCAACGTATCCTAGCAACACCTTCACCAGAGCTGCCAACTCTCCCGTTTTTTTCGGGATACGTCCCACCACGTTTTTAGACAGTTTGCATAAAATTTTTAACGTTACTTTAAGTATAAGCTGCTAATTAAAGATTAGTGGTGTGAAATCTTCCGAAAAAGAATACGTTGGCAGTTCTGCTTCACAGATACAGAAAGCCTAACAACGGAGCCTTTTACCTCATTAGTAGATACACTAAAATGACGTCATTGCAGTTTTATTTTCACAATGTAAAACTATTTAAAATTTGTGGTGAGTTTATTCACACGAAACATTTTAATAATTATGATAGAAACTTTAATTTTATGACACATGAGAACTTTTAACCATCACTAATTATATGATATGACACAGCAATAGGTCATTATGAATTATTTTGTGTCAGAAAGCAATTTTAACCTTTAACTTAAGATATTCTCTAATATTTGAAGCAGTTACCAGGTGAAACTAAAACCACGATGACGTTAAAGTTCCTGTTCTCGGGCTTTCTGTATCTAGGAGGCGTGATTAATAGACGCAGAGAGTCTGCGGATAGATGCAATTACGTCATCCGAACGTATGCGCCAGCAACACCATCACGGATTTATTTTCGCAAAGTACAACTATTTAAAATTTCTGGTGCATTTACTCACGCGTAAAGCATTTTAATGGTTTATGGTAGAAAATTTAATTTTACGACAAATGGTAAATTTTAACCATGACTGATTATATGATATGATGCAGAAATAGGTCATTATGAATTATTTTGCATCATCATGGTATTTCAATTTTTATCTTTCACATAAGACATTGTCTTATATTTCTAGATTTCACCAGAAATTTTAAAAAAAGTTTAGTTTGTGAAAGTAAAACTGTACTGATATCCGGTCAGTAGACTTAAGTCCGACCAGTGTCATGGTGCATAGCGCACTGAACTGGAAGACTGAAGATGCTTGGTTCGAAACTCAGTCCCGTCCGTCGACCTATTTGTACGGAGTTTTCTGTGGTTTCCTCCGAATATTAGCGTAAATACGGGTTAGGTCCCCTTAGAAAGACCCCAACGGAGGGCACCCCACCCATGGGCCTAGATCCCTCGTGCAGATAATTGACCACAACGCAACACCCTAAACTTAGCGAAGACATCAAGGCTTTTGTATTTAGGAGGTGTTGATAAGGCAATGGGAAAATGCTGAACGCGACTAGTTTTTGACTGACCAAAAAGGAAATTACTATCCTCAATATTTTAGCCCAAGCACTTTTAAATTAAACTTTCTAGTGATCATAATGCTTTTAGAGTTTTTTTTTCTTTTTTTTCTGAACGCGATGCGTTTTAAAATCTTGCAAATACTGGACTGTTATTATGTTTCAAAATTTCTGCAGATTATTTTATATATATATATATATTTTACTGCCCTCTCTGTTTCTATTAATTTTAATATTTGTTAGTTCAAACTTAATAAAAAGGAATGTAATTTTAAGATTCACAATTATTTGCCAATGGGATGATAAAGTTTTACTTGCTAATATGATGTTGCTTTATGATGTTATAATCTTGGTATATTTCAAATGTATGCGATTTTGGAAATCGCATGTGAAATCATTTTAAAATAAAGACCATTAATGCTAGAGAAAATATAGTCATTTAAGGGAATATTCAGCTGTGTATAGACAAAATATATTAATGTTTGGCTTACTTAAGTTTTCGAGTTTACTTAAGTTTGGCTTACTTAAGTTTTCGTTTGTAAAACGATTATCATAGAAGAACTTTTGTTGTATAATGTAAATATGTGAGAAATTTAAATTAAGAAGGAGAAAAAGTATTTCAGATATTTATGATAGCAGTGGGCTTATAGGCTTCTTCCTACAAATCGTAGTTTTTGTCATTTATGTAAAGAGAGTTTAAAATAGAAAACTAATAACATACATCGGAAGCTTCACTAGCTGCCTTCACTAGCTATAAAATACTAAAATCGGCCTTTCAGTTTAAATAATTACTGATGTATATTTCCTTTAGGCGACTTAGGTATCGTGCCAAGATTGCTGCAATTTTCTCTAGAAGCTTCATCTTCTCTCTTTTATTCAAAAATAACAATTTCAATTAAAAGAAGTTATATCTGTTCTTTTTTTAAGAAAATGGGACTTTCGAAATTCTTTCAGGGAAAAAACCAATTTCCAAGAACGTGATAGTGACGCAACGAATGCTGTTAATATCATACTCCTTGCCTCGAATTGAATAATTTCTTAATAAAGAAATAAAATATAAATTCAAAGGTTTTTTGTATTTTATGAAAGTCAAGAAAAAAAATAAGTACTTGCTAAACTGCTTCAAATAAATTTAAATGCATGTAGATTTTTTATTTTCATGTTTTTGAAAAATGCGGATTTGATGGGATTTGATTTGTCACAAAAATTCGTTTTAATCAAGTTCAACGTAATTTTAATATTTTATGTGTGTGTTTTTAAACTTGAATCGAAGGACGATAAAAAATCCTTCTAACATTGAAAATTCTAATGTTCTCCAATGCAGTGTTACCAACTTCTCCGGAATATGGCTAACCACTCTTTCAAAAAGCAAACTTTGTCTTGAAATATTTGGCAATATTTCCCACGCAAAAAAGGCTTCTAACATAAGTGGTTGATCACATTCCGGAGCAGTTGGCAACTATGCCAATATCCTCCAACTTCAAACGATATCTTCGGGGGTACCGATTCCAGGTGCTAGGTCTCTCATTCGAAATTGGTTCAAAATTAGAAGGCCATTTATAAGAGACAACGTTTATCTGCCAAACAGTTGCCCCTATAATGAAATGAGCAACATCCAAGGCCATCGAAGCAGTCAAGTCTACAGTAGGTCATTAGGTATACAGCGGTAGTATTACCGGACTTTACAAAAAAAGAAAAAATAAATAAATTTTCACCTAACTTTCTACATTTGGCTTACGCTACCTCTGTTTCTCCACTAGTGCTTTTTCTTTCGTTTTTTAAGACCAAAATCACTGGTGGAATTTTTATTCCTACATTGTGTTTTCAGACCCAAAGCCAAATTTTGTGTCTTCTCGACTGCTAGAAAAAGATTCAAATGAGTGAAAGTAAGTCCGATTGAAAAACACATTAAAAAATTAAAAAAAACAAAAATGACAAAAAATGCATTTAAATGTTTAATGATAAAATACTCAACACTAAATTAATCATCCATAAAAAACCACTTCTCTTTTATCTTATGAATAATGAATTAGCAGCTGAATAACGATTTCGTGAAACTATTGAAATGCTGTTATGCACACTTAATATTCTTATGTTCTAAAACTTTATGTATCCTAGTCCTAAATACATTCACTTTGCTCTATACACCATGTGTGGTGTGTAGTTTTTAAGAATATGATTCTTTTTCTTTTTTGCGTAATTTGCTGCCATACTTCGAATTTTAAACAAATTTGGGTAGCGTTGAGGTCCGTAAATTGAGATAGATGCCCATGAATGGCAATCTGACACATTTAAGAATTCAAATTACCTAGTTAAAAAATCGCAAAACTCCTATGTATTTTACAATGAAGGGACAGTTTCTGAAAATCATATTGTTAACAACTGTATAACTTATAGTAACGACTTAAATGCACCATAAAGAGCTTGATAAAAGGTTTCGCGTAGATATACGTTAATGAACATGATAAATATTGTTTAAAAACTAAAAAACGCTCTTTAGTGATAAATTGAATTAACTAAAATGTAAAAAATATTTCTTAATATAGAAATAAATTAATGAAAGAAAAATATTATTATTGTGAAAAAAAGTGTGGGGCGCTTTCTTCTACATATTTTGTATCATTTTTGCACTAATCGTACCGATTGAATATTCTCAAGAACTGATATATGGAGTACCCCACGCTTTTTTCATAATAATGCTATTTTTCGTTCATTAATTAGCAATATTAAGAATTATTTTTCACTTTTTAGTTAGTGCAATTAATCACTAAAGCGTGTTTTTTAGATTTTTTAAACTATATTTCTTTGCACTTTTTGAATTCGACTTGCTATAAAAGCGTGATTTTTGAACTGTATTAATTTAAAATTTAAATATTTTTTACTTTTCGATATCTCTCATAAGACACTAAGGAACACTAAGTTGGAAAGTACGAATTGTGAGATAATTTATTTTCACTGTGCACCAGTGGCGTAGCCAGGATATTATTTCGGGGTGGGCTGGGTATCAAATTTAAAGCTAAAGTTCAATTGTTAGCTAAATATCAAATTTTTAGCTAAGTAAAGGATCCAATTTCGGGATGGGCATCAGCCCCTTCAACCCCTCCTCTCTGGCTACGCCCCTGCTGTGCACCAAAGTATTAAGTAACCTGCAGTTAAATGCTACCTTCCTCACTAAAAAGGAAAAATAGGTCTCTAATCAACAAACAAGATTCATAACGACTACAACAAACACAAACATCCATGTAATAAAATACAACAATGAGGTAAAACTTTTAGGTTTGGCAGCTGGATTTAAAAAACGTAACTACCCAAACATACCATTGAATACAGTTACCAGTAGCAAGAGAGGTTCTACTCCGTTGTGCTCAGCCGAGTGCCGAAATGGTACGCATGCCTAAACCGCGCGCTTGCGCCATCTCTCTCGCTCTTGCGCAAAGGATCTCTAAGAAAATTACTAATCCTTACGGTTCTAATCAGGATAATGGGATGCACTTATCAAATTATTGCGTTGTCATCGGACCTTGATAATTCAACAAAGTTTAAATTAAATCTGACCGTTTAAAGTGGGTCAAAATCGAGTTCAAAGGAGTTCGTTAAAAACAAAGAAACAAACATAGCCTGTTAAAAAGTGGTTGAGGGTAACCTAGTCACCGAAAAAAGAAAACTTGGAGAGTATCTAAATGTTTGACACATTCAGGAATCATACAAACAGCTAATATTGCTTTAGATCATGCAATATTAGATTTCTCACAGATTAAATTTATTTATGTATGCTAAACTTCAATTTTAGAATTTTCAACGTTTCTTGGGGTAAAGTTAATATGAACAAATTTAAAATAAAATTACGGCATTCTTATCAGAAAAAATAATAACTTTTTCACATATACGAACTTAAAAAAAAATAGATTATGTTATCAAGGGAAATACAGAATATGTGGACCCGCGGAATAAAGTTTTATTAAGAAAACTTTAACTCTACTTCAATCACACCATCTAAACATCAACAAATGCCAGAGAACAGTCGAAAATCCCCGAATCAATAATGTACATAAAAGTATTTTTCCTTGAAGGGATGTTTAGAATAAAGTTTATATAAAGAGAGATGAAATTTTCTGACTTATTTGTGTGTACTTTCAAAACGTATATTTTTATTTTCTGATATAGAGGAAAAAGCATACTTTAAAACGTCTTCCAGACGACTTTATATCTGAAAAATATTAATATGCTAAAGTTTAATAAAACTTAATACTTTCATCCCTTCATTTTATCTCTTTATGCTATGTTATAAAATTCATATGGTTTCATCCTAATAAATAAAATATGGATTTTAATCTTCTTTGTCGCATCATACACTTGAACGAAGAAAATAAAATTCAGAAAATGGCTGATTGCAAAATTTTGCAGAATTTATAGCTAGCTCTAAATAAAAATTTTCGGAACGGAAACTTATGAAATTATTTTCTAGTTATATGTTACTTTGAAAAATAATGTAATGGGGGTTAGTAATACTGTGTTGGAAGCAACATAAATAAGAGTTGCTCAACAGTCAAAGAGTAAGATATTGATCCAAAAAATCAGACGACCCAGACAGCACATAAGCTTAAATAAAGCTTGACATTTCTTTGAATTTGACGTATTAATACATGCTTGACAGTTCAATTCATTTTAAGCTTGCAGCAAGCTTGTTGATTACAAAAAAAAAAAAAAAAAGTCAGCAAATATTTTCCCTCCGAATTTAAGTCATTTGAACGGTCAAGCTTTAATACAACTTGCTTGATTTGAAAAGCCACATCCACATAACAAATAATTTATCATCAGTCATAAATGTACTTGATCATAGAATTAAAAAAAAAGATTCTATATGTCAAAATATTGAAATTCTTCAAAATAAAATACAAATATACTACAAAATCGATTTCAAAATCAGTCGTTTGTCTCGATTTTGGCCAATATTGCCCAACATGAGTGTTGCGATATACGTTTTAAAACGTGTGCTGCTTTTAAGTTTATATTATGCCTATTTCCCGATTAGTAGAGTCTATAAATCACACATAACATTATTTTAATTTTCATTCATCCCATGGAAGATTAAAAGAGGCAGATCGACATCGGCCAATACTGATCAATCTTGCCAAAAAACGGCGTGACAACCATAACAGTCACTTCAAACTTTAGTCATGTCACCTCGAGTCAGATTGGCATGGTGGTTAGGACGCTGGCTTCCCACACCTTACGTCCCGAGATCCATCCCAGTCGTGGACGCTAGACGGGAGCAGATTAAAATAACTTGATGTTTCAGCTTAGAGGGGAAAAATGTATGGAAAAATAAAATATATGGGGCGAGTTCGCCGACCGGCGCCTCGCCTAATAGGAACATTTTTTAAGTTTGAAGATTGCTATGTCAAGCTTGATTCAAGCTTGCTATGTCAAGCTTAATGCAAGTTGGGCAAGTGTAAACTTGAACACTTGATTCAAGCTTGCATTAAGCTTACACGCTTGAAATTTTCAAGCTTAATTCAAGTTTATTGACTTGATAAATCAAGCTTATTGCAAGTGTGATGCAAATTTGCTGTGCTGTCTGGGGACAGATAACCAATGACTGAAATTGGATCATCAAATATTTCTGTATAAGAGATCGGCATCAAGCTGCACAGATATGAACTTAGCTATGGAAATTTCACTGTACATCGCAGCTGACAACCACTTCGGAATACAACTAACCACTGTTTATTAAAGGTGTGTGCTTTAAGTACTTTTTCCCAAGTTGTGACTTCTTCACTCGCCAACAATAATTTCGTTATATTTTAAGGCAAAAATACCTGTCTTAAAAAAGAGGTTGATAGTATTTCGGAGAAGTACGCGGCTATGCTGTACACCACTGGCCTTAATATGTACGTTTAATTAATATAAACTCGCTAAATTTTGGCTATATAATGAATGAAAAATATTAAAGCATCTGATAGATATTTAAGAATAAAATGAGTTCGGAAATCTGCAATTTTTCATCTATAACAGTGGCAGTCAAATTTTTACATATCATGCACCAATTTTTTTCGCAAACGTTTTCAGATGTGCCATACCCAGGCACCTTTTAGACTTCATTATATTTGAGGGTAGCGTTGAAATATATGAATACAGATGGGCTTTAGTTTAGGGCAGGAGAAGTAGCAATAATACTCTCTATAATATGTGTGGGCACAGTTGAGGTTGTTGTTCTAGGAAAGAGGATTCTAGAATAAATTTTTCAGATATTTGGTAGGGACGAGAGACAGTTGGATTTTCGATAACAATGTATTTTGGGGTGTGAAAATTCTACCTTTTGAGTACCATCAGCGACCGAGCACATAGCGTTCAGAACTGGGAGACGGAAGGCGCCTGGTTCAAAATCAGGTCGCTTCCGCCGACCTAACCATTCGGTGTTTACTGTGGTGTCGTCCGAAACTTAACATAAATACGGTTTAGCATCCCTTAGAGAGACCCCAATGGAGGGCAACCCATCCCTCGGCCTAGATCCCACGTGTAGCTAATTGCCCATAATCCTACAACTCCCATAACAACTCTGTCTTTTGCCGTAGCATCATAAATTATATGAATAATAAGAAATAAAATATTTCTGGGCACGAAACTAATTAAAAAATATTTACTATCTGTGTAAAAACAATAAACATGCACAAAGACGCAATGCGCCACGATTTGGCCATCCCTGATTTATACCTTCAATTTTTATATATTAATGAATAATGTCACATTTTTTTGCAATGTAAGTTTAAAAGTTCTTCTAAGACCAACTAGATATTTTCTTATTATTCAAGAGTGAGATATGCTTGAGTTCTATAGCATCACTCTTGAGTATATTTCAAAAAATATCGTTGGGAGGATATATAAGGACTGGTTTATACCAAAAGCCTAAACGTGTTTCAAGAATTGACTAAAGTATGTCAAAATTACCATGTACACAAAATAACTATTTATATATGCCAAACTTACAAGTGTCAGTATCATAATTTGGATAATGTCATCTCAGAAAACAAAGTTGGCTTTCAGCCAATAAGGTCATCCGGAAACTTTATAGATTCTAGGAAAATCTTCTAAGACATCCATCATGTGGCTGCTCGATAAAATCTCTGACACTAATTCTTTCCTTGTAAGAAATTGAATTCTTTTTCCTCTTACATTTGTGCAGATATTGTAAAGTCTTCAAAGATTTTATAAGCACACGAATTTTATTTTAATTATATGGCTAAGCCACTTCGCATTAATGTGAAGCTGCCGTTAGTTATGATTAATTGTCGAAACCGAATACGCAAAGTATTGCGTGTATCTCAGTATATTTTTCAATGGAATACACTAAATTATAAGGCTGCCGGTAAGTAAGCGGAAAGTATTCACCGATAGAAAACGCTTGATACCGGGCCACATATGTGTAGTCAAAATGCAAAAATAATTATATTCACAGCAAAAGGTATAAAACATTTATTTAAACTATAGCAGTAGCTTGTACTGAAGTGGTAATTAGCGAGACTCTGCTAGGAAAATGAATTGAGTCTGCCCTTTTAATTTCTTGCAAGCATGCTGAATAAGAACAAAATGGTTTTGTAACAAAAAGTATTTCATCTATCTAATCATGTACTTTTTAAATTAGTACTATTACACTTTTTTTTTGGAAATGAAATATTATGTTTCTTACTGGAAAAAAAATCTTTACAAAATGAACGGTATGGTTAAAAATATAAATATTGAATCGTTAAGATTTCTCCGAAATAAGTATTTAAGTCAGTCCTAAAAACTAAAATATATTTATAAAAATAAATGCAAAATAATAAACAACCCAGAAATGCCATTGAATCAGGAGAGCACGAAACAAAATGTTCGTTTGCAACAGTGCAAGTCAAGGTATCGGCTGCGCGTGGATTTTATTTAAGTGTTTTGTACATGTGAGTTGCGAACTGCATCTTGAGGTTTTAACAATGATGTCAAAAATTTTTGGAATCAACGCAGTAAAATAAAGAAACAGTGAACTTGCATTTACAGGTGGGAAAACATTTTTTCTTTGATCATTATAAATTCAGTTATAGTAGTTGTTTATGTATCTGTTATTGTGCGTAATAAAAATGCCTATTTCAATTTTTAATTTTTCTCTTTTATGTACAGTTATAATTTTCTTTCTTATTCAGCCATGGCTTTTTCCATGTTTATATTATTAACGATTGCATCTCCTTTATTACTTTGCATTTTCCATTTTTCAATGAGTCACTCTGGCTATTTTTTCGAATTTTCGATCCAAGCATTTATGTTACGCATTTTCCTAGTTATTTTCCTTCTTTAAAGTGGCAATACAAATTTTTAGCTTTTAAGTTTTATTGTTGTTTTGTTTTCAGTTACTTTCTACTACATCCATGTTTGTAGATATGCCGTGTGGTTATAATTAAACTTCCCCAATGAAGAGTGCTCTATAGCTAAAACGGACGAACGGATTGTAACCAATATTGGTATATTGGCTACACACGCTACATGCTTAAGGAATTAAAAAAATAGTTCAAAAAATGTCCACTAGGTGGCCTTTTGCATGAAAAACGGCAAATTTATTGATAGAAAAGGCTAATTCGAAATATACACACAATTTTAGCATTTATTCAATAGTTTTTGGGTATTTATTCACTAATTTGGGTTATATTTGAGCTGATTTCACCATGCAAAGTACTATCTAATGGACATTTTTTTTTTAACTAAACGTTCTAAAAATTCCATTGAGCTCATCTCGTGTACAGTCCATATGCCGAACTTGATAGCAATCTGCCCACCGGTGACAGCTAAAGAATGCCGTTTGTAGGGAAAGTTTGATTATAACCACCCTGTATATATAACATTTGAAGAAAAGAGGTACTTCTCATAAACTGAAACAATGTACGCATACCTTTTATTTAACGCCAAATCTTATTTAACACAGAGTTATTTAATTTGATTTTATCTAACACAGTTTTCAATTTCATTAAACAAGAAATGGAAAGATTGAAAATGTTTTCTCCGTTATATAAGCTTTATGAAACACATCTACTCGCTTCTATATGAAAACAAAGGCTGAGTCAAGTACGAAGATTTCCAGCTGGAATTTACAATCATTTTCTTCTTTAGACAGACTAGAACATTTTCCTTTTCTTTTTGAAAACTTCGTTGCGCATCATTAGACTGAAAGGAGAAGATAAAGTACGAGAGAACACTTTTGATTTTCTATAGTTTGAAGTCTGAAGATAAATAAAAAAGGAAAGATTTTAAATTTTAAACATGACTTCTTCATGATTCAATTTTATTCTTATAGTAATTTTTTTCTACGTTCAAAAATATTGCATTCAAAAATCTGTGAAACACAAATTTCTGTTATTTTCGTTTAATGTGATTGATGGCCTACTTTGTTATTTTAAATTACCTTTAAAAATTGTCTAGTCTGTACGAATATAAATCGTAATCTGAGACCTACAGTACCCGATTCAATTATTAGACGCCCTACGGTTTTTATTACAAAAATAATAGATTTTAAAATTTGGTTTTCGTATATTTGCTTATGATGAATTCAATCGGTGTGTAGGATTTATTTCATTAAATATGAGCTATAAAAAGCAAAATGTTAAATTCAATGAAAACCTGTTCTTTATTAATTGTTGAACAATTGTATCTTAAAGCACTTTTTTGCTCTCAAACGACCCGGCACTGACACATCAAGTCTTAGCCTGGGGGTAGGGGGATTCGCCGAACGGGATGGCCGTTTTTGAAATTCACCCGATGGGTGGTCATCATTACCCCTAAGAAGACCTTCACGCCACGGTTAATCAGGCAGCTTTAGCAACAATAACAACAACAGAACATCAGAAAAACTCAAGACCATGTCGGGAATAAAGCCTTGACACAAGGTGTGACAGAATAGTGCCTTAAGTACTAAACCAACTGATCATCTAAGAATTACAGACAAGTCGGCCAGGGACTGTATAACTGATTCAAAGAAATCCTACAAAACCTGAGAACTTGTTATTGCCATTTTTTTATTTCCAATGCAGCAGGCGATTACAGACATTATCCTTACGCAATATTATTACCATAGCTGCCAACAATCTGGTATATAATTAACCCCTTTTTGAGAACATTAATTCCGACACATAACTTTTTGTGTCAGATTACAGCGAGGTGTTCGAGTCTTTTACAGATTATGATCACTATTTCGTAAAAGTGTTTAAAAGATGTTTGAAAAAAGTGGCTGCTTATATTCTGGAATGGTTGGCAGCTGTGTTTTGGCCGTGGCCGTGGATGACAGGCCACATATAAGAGATATGGCGTACAGAGGAATGTTTGAGGCAAGAGGTGAACCATCAGGAGACACTTCTGTATCAATCGGAGAATTTCTTACACCAACATTGAAATCTGAAACTTCGAACTATAAGAAATTGATCGACTGGTAAATGTGTTCACTTTCTCCTCCTCCAATCATGGAAATTGTGACAAACAAGGATATATTGTCATTTCTAAAACTAAACAAGTGCCAAAGTTTGAATTCTTAAAATTATCATGTCACACTCCAGCTCTGTTCAAAGGATTGTGAAAGTGGTCAGCGAATCTGTAGAAAAGGTATTTGGGGAAGAAACAGGAGATGGATTTATAAGAACAACTCCATACACGCGAATATTAGCGCCAAAACTAAGTCAAATTTAAACCTTAATCCATAGGTAGAAACTTGTTTAAATCATATAGGAATTGGAAATGTAAATACGTCGTAAATATGTAAATTACTGTTCTTCATGGCTGGTTGGATGAGAAGGACAGGGTGGAACTCGAAATGTACCACCTTCTTATAGTGATTTCTGGATTGTTAATGCAATAAATTACAATTGCATAACAAGCGAAGAGCTGTACAGTGCACATTTGTTCAGAAATGTGTAAAACTGGACTATAAAACCTGAAATATGTAACATGTAAAAAATGCCTAAAAAGTCAAATTTTGATTCATTTTAGGAAGTTTTACGGCTTATGCGCGACCGAAATGCTTCAAAAGAATACCCATATTTTTAACTATGTACTTAAAGAGTATTAAAAAGTAGCACGTGAATTAATAATTTTTGCATTTAAGTTTTTTTTTTTAAATTTTACTTTTGTTAAACCTTTTTTTTTTCAAATTTTGATGTTCATGCACGAACTAAAGATATAAATATTTGTTTTTTTATTGTTTTTCCAGAATTAAGGATGTCAAAGTGCAACTATTTTTTGCTATTAGGATTCGTTTATCTAAAATATTCATTTCGGCTCACCCTAACACACAGCTAAGAACTAATTCAAAACATTAGCAACCACTTTTTCCATAGGTGCCAAGAATTAGGGAATATAATTAATTTTTTTAAGCCTATTGAAAAAAGTTTTAAAGGTAGTTAATTATATTCCGTAATACTTGGCAGCTATGTTTTCAAACAGCTGCATTCAGCAGGCATTTTTAGAAAAGAGTAACTACCTCCGTCGCTGCACTGAAACAATGCTATGTTCTAAGCCAAAAGTAATTTTTTTACAAAAAATGGTTAACTGTATTCCAGGGTAGTTGGCACCTGTGTACATATCTTAACAAAACAAAAAATTTTCTGAGAAAAAAAGAGTTAGAAAAACAATGAAATAGCTATTACAACTTGCTTCAGCCTTTTCCCTTTACAGGGTTTTAGCGGTACTTAGTCATCGCAATAAGTAGATCATAGACCTCGTGCAATAAAATTTCGGATTATCTCACTTTAACCCCATACAAACATTAGTCAATTTTCTTTTAATCTAAAGGCAGGCACTTGCCGTTTATAGGCGTTGGCAACTACTAACACCGTAATTACTGGTTACCTCCTATCAAGGGATAGACGGAATGACACCGAAGCCCATGCCGGCAGTCAATCCGGACCCGTGTTGTGGTAGAATTTTCCTTAGCCAATACACAACTCGGGCGGCTTACGCGATTTCTGTCTGCATCATAAAGTTTGCTTGATACAAAATGTCAGCTTATCAGCCAAATTTTTGTAATTTGCAGGAGATTTCAATTTTTTGCTTCAATATGAAGAAATATGAACCTGAAGCTCCTCAAATGCCCTTAAATATCTTGGAGAAGCTGGTATTAGTGAAAAAACGTGTCGCAAGTGGTTTCAGAGCTTCAAAAACCGTGATTTTTAGGTTAGAGTCCGGTATACCGGTGGAAGAGAAAAGGTTTTCAAGATGCAGAACCGGAGACATTACTTAATGAAAACTCTGCGTCCATGTCAAGAAAAATTGAGACAATCGGTCCGAGACAAGCTTGTATGACAAGTTTTTTTAGAAGTAAAACTTAAAATTTCAGGAAAAAACGAAAGGAAAGTTATGCACATGTAAGAAATCTATTTCTTTGTGTAGTTTTAATTTCTTTATCAAACCAGAAATATTTTCTTGAAAACGTGATAATTTCTAATGAGCTTTTTTCTTTGCACGTCGGCGCTGAGTGTCGGTATAAAGTAATCAAGAACGAGCTCTAAGTGTATGAGAGTTCTGTAAAAGCAGTTGGTTATGGGTTTTTTTATTATACGATGATTGTAAGTGTGAAAAGGGCCTTTGGTTCCAAAGGGATTACATGTGATGTCACGAGAAGCATGTTCGGTGGAAAAAAAAATGCGCCGAATAAAGTACTGCCTTTGATTAGAAGAGTAAACGGGTCAAGCTCCAGTAATACAAAGTCGGGCTGATATACAAGCGATGGTGCTGACATTTTAATCGGACCCCTTGTACATGGAAAAGTCACGTCACCAAGGTGGTGTGATCATTTGTTTGAGATAGCCATACTTAGATAGTCACATTCCTTAGGTCACATGACTCTGAGTGCAAAAGGATGTGACCAAAAGTCACCACCTCATCCTGTATACCTGGTTAGCCAATACAAGCTTAATTCGCAGGTAATAAGTTCATGGATGATTTCAAGAACTTTTATAACTGAAGATTCTTCAGATTTTTCCATGTCCTCGAAAAAGTGGTCAAAAGAGAGTGTTACGTTGTATGTAATACAAAACATTTATTGTTTACGGTTTTTACATATATATATACCTATCAACCTTTAAGGAATAAAATTAACCACTCTTTGTTGAGAAAAAAATTCAGCTTAGAATGCAGCAAAACTTTTTTGCGGAGTGTACCCAGGCTGGAGTGTGGTAACTTTATCACTTTACCTAAGATTTTTATCATAAAATCCGTAAAAAAAAATTGATTTTCAACATAAAGATTACAACTCTAATATTACGTTAGTAATTCCTCTCCACCTAAAGGAAGACTGTACGCTACTGTATGTGAGTAGCTGCTGCAGCTACTATTTCGAAACTTCTGTAAAAAAACTTTACATATTACACAATAAACATGCCGCTTGCTGCATTCTTTTATTCATCTTTGTTTTTGAGATTTTAAATTTTAAAAACCAGTATGCCCGTTGCTGGAAACCCTGTATAAATTAGTATTAAAGCCTCACAGGTGGTGTGGTGGCTAACGAACCATTCTATCACGACTTGGGACCGGGTTCGAATCCCGGCTTGGGCATGGGTGTTAATGGTCCGTCCCTTCATAGGGGGTAACTCTGGCCGACCATTGGGTGCTCCCATAATAAAATGGTCAGTAATTCCAGCCTTAGTAGTGGCGAATGCTTGATGAGCCAAAGCCCGCTCATTTAGAAAAATAACAGTGTTAAAAATAACAAATACCATAAAACTGTTATTATTTCTAAAAGAAAACAGTTATTTTTTTATTTTTATAAAATCTTTTTCCATTATAAAGAGCCAGATCGCAAGTTTTTCCACAGTGAATTAACAAGAACTAATTTAGCCTTGTTAAAAAGCTATTTATCAAGCAATCCCCCCCCCCTCTCCCACAAAAAAATAAATCAATACAAATAAATATTGTTCTTTTTAGGATTTGAGTATCGTTATTTGTTTTACCTCAAACTGGTATTTGTGTTGTGTACTGAAAAATTACATTAAAATTTATTACGGAAATAATTTGTTGCTTGTGACATAAAACAACGCAGCTGCAACACTTTTGCAGTAACATTCAGATTGCTTGTAAGATATGAAAAAAATTTCTACAAAAATGACCCTTGGCGAAACATTTTATGGCTCATACACGCAGGCTGATAAAAGATGCTTTGGGATAAATCCTAAGAATTGAAATGTTTGGATGGAATTATGTTTGCGATATAGGTTAAACGACCTATTTACTAAGTGTAGTCTTTGAAGCTTTCCTTCTTATTTAACGAGATTTACACAGATTTATCGAAATTACTCCCCAGCTGAAGGTGCTACGCCGGTCGTTGTATGCGTTGTATTCAGTGGCGTAGCCAGAAAATTTTTATGGCTGGGGGTTACGACTACTGCAAATCACATATATGCATACATGTGTGTGATAAGGGAGTGAAAAATATACATTGTGTATGGCAAAAAATTCCCCATGCGAGGGGTGTTATGACCCTCTAACCCCCACCCCCATGGCTACGCCCCTGGATATAGTAGCAAGGAACCTGGGTAACAATAACGTTAGCTATTGTGTTAAAACTTTATTAAATTCCTAAAAATGATGTAAGAATTGGCGATAAGTGGTACTGCCAAATTCTAAAATTTGCTCTTGAAATATACATGTAAAATTTGCTCATTTCTACATGTTTGCCTCAATTCTCTATGACCTTTTATGATCACAAAACAAATTTGATTGTCTAAAACATACTTGCGTTAAGTATTCCCGACGCAGTATTCCAAATGTTGTTTCACCGCTCACAAGATATACAGGCTGCGGGGCGGACGATTTGGCCACACGCCATTGCACCTGAAGACTCATGTGACTAAGAGTCTGCTACAATTTATTCCGAGATAAACAGTTTAAGACGGTCACACACCTCAGGTCTCGTTACTCTGCGAGTGCAAAAGAGTGTGACCAAAATGCTGGAAACACAGCCTGTATATCTGGTCAGACACGGGTCCACTCGTGGCTGACGAGTAAGACAGGCTTGTATTCTTACAAATTATTAATATTTAGAATTTCCTTCTTTTTAAGGTTTGGCTTTAAATGAAATAATAATAAATGTATTCGTCCATGCTCTGAACAACACCTAAAGAGTAAACTGAATAATATATACCAGAGCTGCCAAGTCTCCGGCTTTTTTCGGGAGATTTCTCACCAGTATTTGTTACTTACAAATTTTTGCTTGAAATAAGTCCAAATATTTAATGTAAAGTAAAACGGTCTAAAAATTGTGGTGGGAAATCTCCCGGAAAATGCCGGAGACTTGGCAGCTCTGATATACGTATTACAAAATGTTACGAAAACTGTATTGAAAGCAGTTGTATTATAAATTTGTGAGTCTTTTGTTCCACTCAGACAGAATTATATTTAGAGTCGCATAATATGTCATCCGTCTGTATTTATACAAGTCTTATTCATATACTTCTGTGAATTTCTCCTGTCACAAATATATTGCATTCAATATTTTTCGAACGATTAATGTATTTCTATTGTTGCGTAATGTGATTATTACAGTAAGAAGACATTCTGGTTTGCAGTAATGCTGACGTTATTGCAGGTATATTAATTCTTACAAAAATGCAGTGCTTGCCAACATTTTAACTGTGAACTCAATTTTCCATATTATTCAATCGTTCTATAAAGTTATCATCAATCGTGACATATTCATACAGCATTTTTTAAAATAAAATACTGTATTTATATTTTTTTATTCACATATATTTGGAGTAATCATTGCAAGGATTTCGGACATGCAATTAATCACACTTTTTTAGCAGCAATTTTTGTTTTCAAAGACAGCAAAATGCCTGAGCGGTTTGGTTGCTTTATTGAAAAAGCTACATAAAGATTTACTGTTTACAAAAAGTGGTTAATTATATACCCGGAATTTTTTCAGCTATGAATAATGTGAAATATGTTCTAATGAATTATCATATAATACAGAGTGTTCCAAAAATAGCGCCTAAACTCAGCACAGCCAGATTCCTCGCCGAGAGTATATAAAAAGTGCCCAAAGAACCATAACTGTACGGTCAGTAGTTTTCAAGAAAAGTGCGAGAAAAAAGCAGAAACTCCATTTCCGGTACACGAAAAGAGCCTTTATCGGAATCATGAACACAGGGTTTTTTTGCATATGCTTTCATAAGAGGATGCTCAAAATGTCCACCGTGCATATCGAGGCTTGCATGCATGCACGGTGTAATGGCCAACTGCTTACGTTCCACCAGGCACCCACATAAATACACCAGCACGAAGGGGAGGGATTTAATCACTATTTGTTGCAATTAGGACTTAATAGATCAATTCTTTCAACCATTTTCCTTGAAAGCAATCCATAGGTGCCAGATTGTAGCAGCGGTAACACCGAGTCCCCCATATGTAATCCTGTATCCAATTTAATGTTTCTAGTTGTTTTTCTTCGCACCGGATGTGACGTCATATTTTTCCCCCCTATTTTTCTCGGCAACTATGGATCGTACAGGCACAGCTCTTTGGGCAATTTTTATGTACTTCCAACGAGGAATCTGGCTGTGTAGAGTTTGGGCGGTACATTTGGGACACCCTGTATTTTAATTATTTCATTTAAAATGCTGTAAATTTAAGGTAAATATTCTAAAAAATAAGCAATAGATTTGCACGCAGTAATTTAGTAATTTATCAGAATCATTTATCTTAATATTGTGATTATGAGCAATGCACGCTGCTTTGTCTCATTTAAAAATATTTGTATTCCACACTTTAGCTTTACATAAATATCTTATGTGTTTTCTGCTTTTAGAGTAGCTTTAAGGTAAAGGTTAATTTAATGTGTGTAATGAACAGTAATTGGATCCAGGCAATTAGCTTCTGTTTAACTTGCCAGTGGGCGTCTATTTACATATTTACGTGGAACAATTTCCGAGGAAAATTTAATGCTAACTTACAATTATGAAGAATACTTAAGAGGCTTTAACTAAATTGACAAAATATTATTATCAGTAAGACCTGTACGAGTTCAAGTAATTTGATATGAATCCAAATTTAGAAGCAAGACTTATTTTTTTCTGGACTTAGATAAACCATATTTATCAAATACGAGCTACAAAAAATTATCGATACTTTGGGATGTTTAAAATATTCTTTGCATGCCATTTGAGCGAAAATTTATATTTCGTGTAGCATGATGCCTCAAAATATTCGTCAAATACATTATTAAACTGTTGAATGAAAGATAAATGAATTTTACTACTTTATTTAACATTAATTTACTCTCTTTCATAAAGTACACCTGGAACAAATAAGGTTAAATGAATTTACATATATTAGTTGTGCAATCTTTATATGAGGAAATGGACTTTTACATTTTGCTAATTAATGTTTATTAAAACTAAAAGTTCAGAAGTAGGGGGATGGGTTAAATAAACAGAATATATATATATATATATATATATATATATATATATATATATATTAAGTACACGTGGAAAAGTTGGAAAGGTAATAAGCAAAGACAGAAATTAACTGATGTTATTAATGCTGATTTGTCTTTATTATGGTACAATAAAAATATCTGTCGCAACTGCCAATTTAACTGCAGGAACCTGGCAAACCTCAGCATATACCTTGGCGTTTAATTCTTTTAAAAGCAATTCATGAGACCAGTTATGAAATAAATTGATGAGGTAATTTTATTTTGTATTATAATTCTTGATATAGTTTTATGTTATTTTATATAACGTGTTAAGTATAGAAAATATCACTATATAAAATCTCATAAATACGCATTTTCAAAATGTATCTAAAAAGAGAGTAGTCAACTGCTGCGAAAATAATCAACCACTTTTTGTAAACAGTTATTTTTAAAAATATTATTATTGTTTTAATCTGTATGGCATGGTGATTAGTTACTGTACTACACGTTGAACGTTATCATTTGGCTTTTATCTAAGTTATAACGTACTGCTTAAAAATGCGATTAATTATATTCAGGAGCAGTTGGTAATTCTGCTCAAAAGTGGGATCGCCAATTTATCTTTGGCAGTTATTAAAGTTTGCCAAATGTAACTGAAAAATATTTGCAGAATTGGCAAACTTAACGGAATATAATCAACCACTATTTGTATAAGCAGTATATATTTTTATATAATTCCCCCTTCTCTCCCAAGTAATTGGTAGCTGGCATTTCAAACTCAAATTTTGGTTGCAAACAAGTCGAACGTTTTTGTTAGAATGCGTGGTTAATAACTATCTTTGAAGATCGGCAACTGCACATTTGAAAATTACCCTAGTATGCACTGAATATATTCAAAGTAAGTCTCGTATAAAGGATGTGTCAGTATAACATGTCAGAACTTCTAGGAGGGGTAGGTTCGATTTCGGCAATCGTATTGCAATGCAGGTCTGTGAAATGTTTTCTGTTTTCACAGTTAGAATGAACGGCTTGGTGTTGGATCAACTTACTGAACTTCACTCTCCACCCTTTTATCTAACCCATAATCACTAATTGATCTTTTTTACAGGAAATATTGCCAAAAATATTCACTGATGAATTTTCTGTATTGATACAGAAAACAATATGATTTCAACACGTTTATGCTCCTGCCACCTAGACGTTAGATTTAGCGAACAGTGGAGTGGACGTGGTGGCCGTTGCATTGGCCTTCTCGGTCACTGGACTAATTGCCTATAGTGTTAACTTTCTAAAAATAGAAGGCCTCTGACAAGAAATAAAGGTTCGTCTTGCCTTTTGATTTTTTAAACTTCGGATTTAAAAGCACACTAATAAATTATTTTATATGAGCTAAAGTAAAATGAGTAACATTGTTTAGCAGACAACAAATCTTACTCTTGCAAAAATAGTCAGAAAAATCTAGCAAGAAACTTTTTGTCATACGTTTATTTATTCTTATTCCGGTGGGCTGCGGCGTTTGTACTGGAATTCGAAATATCAAGAAAACCTGAGTGATTTTCAAGTATACTTGAGTTGATCCATCGCGATTGACCATCAAATACTGTTATGGAAGTCAGAAGAGCGAAACAAATTCCACTGTGAAGTTTGTAATCATGGTCTGGTGGGGTAATTACGGCCACTTATTTCAAATTTCTCAATTAACTGTTAACCATAAGGTAAATATTGTTTTTATTAGTTAAAGGGACATTTTGAACTTTTAAGAATGCCTAGTAAAAATTTTGTTCCTGTTGCATTTTGCTTAGTATTTAAGGGGATGGTCATAATTACCCAAACAAAATCACAAAATTGAACACCGGATCGTCCAATCTTTTTACTGAAAAATTTTACATTGTGTTTGTTTATCAATTGTTTTTAACTCGAAGATTTTTCATATTAATGATGAAAAATGCCTATCATTAAAAATACATTGCAAACTTTATGAAAAGTATTTTTCAGAAAGTTCATCATTTATACAGTTTTTTTTAAATTCCACCTGTCGCGATTACACCACCTGACCCTAATACTTCAATAGGTGATCTCATGATACTGAGAAACAAAGATTTACTGCTGACTGCATAAATTAGACCAGGATGCAGCTGCTGTATTTTCTCTTTCTTAAATTGCCTCTCAATGTACGCGTTAAACGACCAGTCTGTTCCCGCTCACTTTATAATGTTCAGATTAACGACGCATAAATTTTTTGTTCTTATCAAATAATTCTTTCACACTAAGCATGAAGTCCGTACTATTTTCGGAAAACTGCCTAAGTGTTTCAAAAGCTTTACTCCAATAATCCAGCATTTACTGCAGTTAACGAGCCGATACACAGATTTATTGGTAAAAGCGCTGAACTCCTTAAAGCTCTAAAAGAGAAAGGTAATGCAAAGACGCCTAGATTAATGTAAATTTTAATTTATGGAGTCTTAAACACAGTAACATGTTAGCTTTTTTAGCTACATTAAATATATCCGACTTCTGCGAATTAAGATCGGCAGCCTTACCTAGTAAATCTTGCAAAGAATGCGAAGAAACTGTAAGCTTTAGGGAAAAAAATAAGATTTTGTATAGGAAAATTAATAGTGTGGTTGCTAAACATTATTTTATCTAGCTTATAATCGATTAAATATATCATTATTACAACATTAAAAAATTATGTTAAAAAATGCGAGTTTTAATAATACTTTGTGTAAGAGTTTACAGCTTTCAAAACTGAATTACTGACTACAAATTATGATTTCTGCTGTAAATAAAAAAAAATACTTTAGCAGTTATTCTACTGATAAATTTAATCGATAAAAAACTTGTTAAAATGGTTATGAGTAACCATAATCTTAGTTCTTTATATATTTAAAGGCAAGACTCATCTCCGCAAGCTCGTTCACTACTTAAAGTGCATACACTGTAGAAAATGCCGTAAAGGGAAAGATGTCTGTAAAATACACTGAGAATATATAAAAAAATACGGAAGACTTCTGCAAAACATATGGAATTAAACTGGAGTCCTGTCTGACAGTTTTTTTTTCCGTAAATTTGGCAGATATTTTTTAAAGTGTAGTGCCTTACCCTGCAGAGCAAGACTCATTTCATAAGGTAGCTGGCCTTGTGCTACCGAAGGTCACGGTATAGTTCATAGTAGTTTTCTACTCCTACCTACTAAGGATTTCTTTTAAAAATACCTTTCAGTAATTAACCCTTTAAAAATATAGAGTATTTTTGTCCAAAGTGGCGTTAATAATTTAAGTAACACATACGATGTTAATCGACCAGTTTACATTTAATCAATCACCAAAAGTTTTATTCATTTAATTACTCGCTCAAATAAGCATCGATTCCAGTAACAGTCGCAACGCAGTTCTATACTTCGCTTAACACGCTCTAAACGGGCAACTTTCAGCTATAAGAAACCAGACTTCAAATTTTTAATGGTGAGTTGCCAACTGCTCAGGAACATAATTAACCATTTTTTAAACAGTAATTTTCGCTTAGATTTCAGCAACAATTGACTATTAAATGCGCGAACAGATTACCGTTCCGAAATAACACTAAAAACATATTATACGACTAGCTGGCCATCGTATAATGCAACACCCTGAAGGAAGCATGCATATATTAATATTGAAAATTATGCGAACATGCATCTTAGCTGAGGTGAGATACTGCAAATGATTAGAATATTCAGCGCAGACGCACATCAAGCGCGCCTGTGGCGCCACCTCAATAGCGCTATTGTAAGGCTTGGAGATCTTCGAGTGCCACGCCTAGTTCAAGTGACAAGCACATTGTGTGTTTCTTGCTCTTTTTTCACAGAAAAAGCGATAAATGTATGCCTCGCTTCATGACCCGAGACAACGGTCATCTTTTGATCAAGTATACGCAGTGTTGTACAGAGGAAGGATAGTGGCATACCGAGAAATTGTTTGGTTACTATTCCACGTTAGGAAATCGGTCGTCGTATTGGACGAAACCAAACAACTGTGATGCGGATATGTGATCGTTTGGTGCAGGAGGGTACGACGGACAGACGTGATCGACCGCATCGACCTCAGTGCACCACGTCACGTGATGACAGGCAGATTTGTACGCATGGCAGTGACGGACCGCTCAGTCACATCACGAACCATATCACAGCAGATTCAGTCTGTTAACGCATCATCCAGTGTCCTGCCGCGTACCATTCGACGTCGTTTTACAGCAGAATGGTCCTGTCCGCAAGACGTCCGTTGCTTTGTCTACCTCTGACGCGGAAACCACAGACGTCTCCGCCGCCAATGGTGCGATGAAAGAAGGATGTGGACGACAGAATGGAATGAAATTCTCTTTACTGACGAGTCACGCTTCTGTATGCAACACCACGACGGTCGGATTCGAGTCTGGAGACACCGTGGAGAGAGGATGCTGAACAGCTGCAATTATGCACCGTCACACTGGTCCTGCACCGGGTATTATGGTATGGGGCGGTATCGGATATCTCTCTCGCACTCCTCTAGTACGCATTGCCGGTACTTTAACCAGCCAGCGCTACATCTCCGAGGTGTTGGAGCCAGTTGTCCTTTCCTTACCTTCAGGCTTGCCAACAGCCATATTTCAGCAGGATAATGCACGGCCACACGTGGCACGCATTGTCCAAGGGTTCTTCGTCAATCACCAGATTGAATTGCTTCCCTGGCCGGCGCGCTCTCCGGATCTTTCGCCGATAGAAAACATGTGGTCCATGGTTGCTCAACGACTGACCCAGAGTTCATCCCCAGCTGTCACACCAGATCAACTTTGGCAACGTGTCGAAGCTGCTTGGTCTGCTGTACCCCAAGAATACATTCAAAGTCTCTTTGAATCAATGCCGAGGCGTATGGCAGCTGTGATCTCCAACAACGGCGGCTACTCTGGGTACTGATTTTGGCAGGAACCACGCTTCATAGAATGCTGTAAATTTAATCATTTGTTACTTGGTCAACATGTTATCTACACAATAAATTTTGTTGTGATATCTCTTGTTTTTCTTGGTGTTGCAATTTGGGTGGCCAGCAGTGTATTTAGGAAGAGTGAGTTTTCGTATTCCATAGCAGTTGGCAACTCTGTTTAATGTCGCATCTCACATTTAAAAATTCATATATATATTCATATATTTAAAAGTTATTGTTGGAATCGTCATTTTCCTTTTTTTTTTCTTTCTGTCTCTTTTTTGTAAGTGAACTCCTCTCATTTGATTTAAACTATTTATTGCTGATACTAAAGAAAAAATTATTTCGCTGTAGGCACTCCATTATTTTATATGCGTATTGTGTTTGAGTCAAACCTACACGAGTGCCACCTGCCTAGGGGAAGTATGTTTTGAGCGAAGGACATTTTAAGTGGTTCTAACGCCCATTTTTACACAGACGTATAAGCTTAACTAGAATGTATACTACAATCTGTCATTCATTGACCCTCGAGATCAAGGCCTACTGGCTTATGGGCGAACCACACTGCAGTGGTCTGTTTAGGCATAAAAGGAGAATTCAAACAGAGAAATTAGATTTTGGTTACTAATTACCACGTTATCAAGTTTTTTATTGATTAAATTTATTGTAGGAACAGCAGTAAAATGTTACATATTTTAAATTAATAATTTTTCTACAAATTACGACTGCAGTTCCAATTTTATGTATAACTTTAACTTTTGTTCAAAAGATAGATTTAGGCAATAAGAAATTTGAGGAAATGGTGATGAGCAGCCAGAATCTTAATATTTTATTTTATATTATTATTATTATAATTATATATTTTTTAATAAATACTCATTTTCCGCCCAGTCTTGCCGACATTGCGTGACTCATTTCTTAAGCTAGAAATCATACTCAAAAAATGATCACGGCAAAACACGTGCATTTACTTCATCTTTAAGCATTTTGTAATACTAAGACACAAAGCACAACAGAAGTTTTGTGAGCTCGTAATATAAAATAAGGCTAAGTTAAGCAAAAACAGGGTACTGCGGATTTCGCAGTTTCAGTACACCAGCCATTACTAACCGCCGCGAAGCACCACGAAGTACGCAACGCGACTTTTCTTGATGTGTCCGTTTGAACATGCTAGTGCACGAATGCTTTAAAAATGATGAAAATATGCTTAAATAGTTGTATAAATTTTAGTGGTTGTATTATTCGTTGAATGATATACGTTTAAATACTACAGAAATATGTACAGCTGCGGAAAAACAGGCCACATGCACTTTATTCGGCCGTCGTTCGTAGTACAGAAACGTTACATATTCCAATCATTTACGATTCACGTACACTTTAATTTCCTATGCATAAAAATTGCATAAGGGACCATCTCCATATTAAAATTTGCACCAACCTTTTTTCCCCAGTAGTATCCCCTAGATTTCACTTCATATTTCAAAAATTTAGCTCATTTTAACACCGGATACCAATTTTCAATAAATTTGAACTGAAAATGAGTGAGTTATGAGCTTCCAAAATCCCCCTCTCCCAATGTTAAAATATTTTTTCATACTTTCATTCACACCTCATGTAATATTGATAATAAGACGCTTATTTTTATTCGAACTCTTAGAACTAAACGACCCAAACATAATTTAATATTATTATAATTTTAAATAAAAGATGAATAGATTAATAGGAATTAGGAATATATAAATTAATATTAAAAAATTATGGATAGCAACATAGCCAAATTTCGATGGAAATAGATGCATAAAATAATATTACATGGCTGTGCAAAATTTCAAATTTTTACGTTCAGTAGTTTATTTTTATATTAAATAAAATATGTTATTTTCATGATTTAAGGGACCATATATAAACTTAAATTAAAGGTACATTAGATTTATTTTGCACAAAAATAGTAAAAGTCAGCGGTATTAAAAAACAGCAAATTTTAAAGCAAATGAATTAGAGGTTCGTACCTTTTGATAAAGCGTCTTTTTTGCGTCCGCTACAATCCCCCCCCCCTCCCCCCACCAAAAAATGTTTTCCATGCATAGAATTAGATGTTATAGATGTATGCTTTCCAATACATCTACAGCACGTCTATCTAAAAATACATCTAAAGACTTCTTATTTGTGAAAACCTAACATTCTTAACATTCCAGGCATGAATTTGACCTTTCTTTCACATATGAAGCATCAGGTCTCTGTACTTCCCCCTATTTTATCAAACATTCGAAATCACATTTTTTTTTGCCTAAATTTTCATCTGACTATGAGTGAAATTAAAGGCCACCAAAAGACTTATGAAATATTGAACACTGCAGACGATAATATTAAATGAAGAAAGTAAAATAACAAATACAGTGATACTATTGGGTCGGCAAAAAAGTAGTTGCGTTTTTTACATGAAATTCAAACAAATAAATTTTCAATCATGAAACCAATATTCAACTTCCGAGGGTATAGCTCAATAACATTTATGATTCTGGTCAGAAGAGCAGATTCTCACTCTTGGCAACATTTCACCTGTCTAAGAGAACCTTCAAATACTCAATAACAATTTCAAAATTAGAAAGATTTTCAAAATCGTAAACAGTCGTTTTGCATTTTTTCTTTAAATTAAGTATACGTTTTGGAGTCACGGTTCATTTGAACCACTGATTAAATATTCTAATTTCCACTGATAATCTCAGTACAAAAAACTTTAAGCCTAGAAACAGTATTTTCCCTGTAAATAATATTTATTTCTTTAACTGTCGCAAGCGAAATTAACGACAGGCGAAAAGTTCGGACCTACAAATAGCGTTTTTCAATTTACAGAAAATCCCTTAAAATCGCGCAAAAAAGAAATCGCATTATCTCCAGAAATTATAGTAGGAAAATTAGTAAAAATTTATATTTAGGGTAATTTGAAGGTTTTCTTTCGTTTATTATAAAGTCCGAATAGAGTGTTGCTATTGAAAAAATCGATGTTAATGCAAAATTAAATGTGAGGATGGTCCCTAATGCAAATTAAATTAATAGAAAAAAACGTATACGGTATTTGAGAACGAATGGTATAAATAACTTTACCGTGCGACGAACGACGGCTAATAAAGAGCAATAGGCCTTTTTTTTTCAGCAGCTGTACGTAATAAAATACTGGATGGCTATACACTAATTCTGCCGGTTTTGAAGTATCTATAAACAAAGTATGAAATGTATAAAATTCTCAATTCTGTGCAAAATAACTAACATAGATAGAAACAACGTAAGACGGTATATGCGCTGATCAGTTTTGGTCACTATGACTTACCATCATCAGTGTAAGCTAATTAAGGTTTGAAATTTTTTGCACTCATTTCCAAACATTTTTATAATTTTCTATTTTCAGTTTTTGAAACATTTCACTCTATTAATTAAGCATTCGTCAAATCATATTGCATATGAAAAAAACACAGGAATGTAGTAACAATTTTATTATGGTATTTCAAAATGTTTATCAGCGTTTTTGCAGAAGTTTCAACAAAAATAACCATTGAAAACTGATTTTTTCTCAAATAAAAATTCCGCTAATTTAGAAAATAGTTTTTCTGAAATATTAATTTCACTCGAAATTAGAAGCTCTCGTATTAAAGTTTTTTACTCTATTTTCATTATTTTATAAAAAACTAACACATTTTTGGCAGAGTAACGTCTGATAAACATAAAATCTTCATCAAAGGAAGTTCAAATAAGTTTAGCGGAACTTTTCTGACTATTTTTTATATAAAATAAAGCTTTAAAACATACACTAGTTTATTTCTTACATCTTCATTCTTGTTAACCCATTTATGCCTAGCGTCCCTTTTTTGGGACGGCATTTACGCTATCAGTCGAAAACGTTATTTATTTTTCCTAGCCTTTATTCGCGAGTATCGAACCTCAATTCCACAAAATATTTTAATATGGCCAAGTAGGATGTTGACATTTCAATTTTTATACATAATGATTTTAAATGAAATCATCCCTTGTTCAAAAAGTTGACATCAGAAATTTATCAATTACTGCTGGTGTTAGCAAAAATCGAAGAAAGCCGCAAAAATATCCAGGCACGAATGGGTTAAATTTTTAACAAATATTATGATAGAACTTTCACTTTACTGAATTCGAAAAATTAATTACAAATACTGAAGAACAAATTATTTCACTGTGAGCGTTCAATTCCACAATGAAGCACTGCCTCCTAGATATCGAAAGCCTAACCACGGCTACGTCCCCAAGCCTCTACGTCATCAGTTGGACATTTAATGGTGACATCATCACAGTGTAAATTTCATGAAGTAAAAGTATTCGAAATTTCTGGTGAATTTACTCTCTCATAAGAACATTTCAATGAATTGAGATAGAAAATTTAATTTTACAAAAAAGGGCAGTTTTTAACTGTAAATAATTATATAATGTAACAAGGGAGTAGATCACAATGAATTGTTTTGTGTCCCAAACGTATTTTAATTTTTATCTTTCACTTAAGATACTTTTTAATATTTGTAGCATTCACCAAAAAACTGAAATAGTTTTACTATATGAGAATGAAAGTGTGGTGACGTCATTACTGTAAGGCTTAATAATGACGTCAAAGCTTCAGCGCTCAGGCTTTCTGTATCTAGGAAGCAGTGCATGAAGGCGGGATTTTTCAATCCTCTAATACTATATCAACAGTTCACGGATAAAATAAATTTGCCTGACTCGCAAGCAATGTTTCTGCAACTAAAACGAATTGCAAACAAAATGCCCGCTAAGCCAACACCTCCTAGATACAGAAAGCCTTACAACTGCTACGCCACCAAGCTTTCACGTCATCATTTGGCCTTCATTTAAAAGTTTGATTTAGTGTGAGTAGGATATTTTCTAATATTTATAGTATTTACCAGAAATTTTCAACAGTTTTATTTTGTGAAAATAAAACTTTTAAATGTAGGCCAAATGATGACGTCAAAGGTTGGTGACGTAGGTGTTGTAAGGCTTTCTGTTTGTAGGAGGCGTTGGCCCAACACCTTCTAGGTATAGAAGGCCCAAACACTGACGTTCTGAAGTTATCACAGTTGTAGTTTCAAAAAGTGAGCAACTTAAAATTTCTGGTGTTTACTCCAAATATTAGAAAATATCTTAAATGAAAATAAAAATACTTTCTGATACAAAATAATTCATTGTGATCTACTTCTGTATCATATTATACAATTAGTGATGGTCAAAAGTTGTCATTTGTTGTAAAATTAATTTTTTTATCTTAAATTAATAAAAAGTTTTATGAGTAAGGAAATTCACCAGAAATTTAAATCAGATATACTTTGTGAAAACAAAACTGTGATGACGTCATGTAAGAAGGTCTCGTGATGACGTCAAAACTTCAGTTGTAAGACTTTCTATATCTAGAAGTTGTTGCTAAGCCGCGCTTTTCAAGAAAAAACAGCAAACGTAACAATGGAAATGCTTGTCAAAATTTCTCAATACTTTTTGAGTACTCATTGATGCATTTGTTTCAGTTTTTAAGCTGATTTCACCATGTAAATTGCCACCTAGTGGTCATTTTTTGAAAGTTCTTAAAATTTCCTTGGGTGCGTCTCGTGCACAGTCAATATCCCAAATTTACTGGCAATCGGCCCACCTGTTTCAGCAGTAGAATGCTGTTTATAGGGCATTCCTTATAAAAATGCAGCATATGGCATATTTTATTTTTACTCAAACCGTGATTTTTATTCTTTCTGTTCAAAATAGATCCGTCATCTAGGGAATACAAATGGTATATGGGTTTGTATTATGTTTATATTAACTAGAACCACACAGAAAGCGTTTCAGATGGTACATTTCTAGGGTATTCTGCTTCCCACATCTACATTAGCAGCCTACACTTTCCCCTAGAAGTTATATATGAGTTCTGATGCGACAAATCAGTATAGGAACTACGCATATTGATTGAATGCAGGGATAACATAATTAGAAATTAAATTATTGAACCTTTCAGCTGAGATAACATAATTAAAAAGTAAATTATTAAATCTTTTAGCACCTGTACAGAGGCCTTGGGAAGTATGCCACTGTATTCCAGGCGGAAGTTCTTGCCATTATTGATTGTCTATTGATAAATATTAGAAAAGTCTACCACAGTAAGCGGATTCTGATATTTAGTGACAGCCAATCAGTCTTTTAATTCATTCCGAGACTTTTAATTCATTCCAAGTTAAATCAAGGATTATTTTGGAATGCAAAACTTTCTCTGGGAACTGGCAACCAACAATAAGGTAACATTTTTATGGGTGCCACGACATGAAGGAATTGAAGGTAATGGAAAGGCGTATGAACTGCAAAACAGCGATAGTCTTCTAATCCTGTTGCTGCGGAACATTTTTGTGGCATAAATATGAAGACCATAGAAGGCACCCTTCTGAAATGGGAAAAGCAGGAGAGGAATATAACTTAAGAGTAACTCTTCTGGATTAAAACAAGCTAAAAGTAAGATCATTAAATCATCAGCAAATGTTACTTCTGAAACTCTTAGGTGTTCAAGACTGAAGATACGAGTTTTTGTAGGCTCCATGACTGGACACTACTATTTCAAAAAACACCTCGATATAACTGGACATTTTCATCAAGGCCCTAATGTAGGAAATGTTATAAGAACAAAGAATCAGAGCACATCATATCATTTATGAGTGTGATGCTTTTAAATCCATTTGTTTTACTACATTAGAAATCATTAATACTATAGAGCTACACCTTGGTTCTATAAAGGGCTTGTTTGACTTTATAACAAAGTGGGGGACCGAAGTTATTGGAACTAGGAAGCATTGGGCTTGAGGCTATGGTACAAAATGCTTTTCTAAGCAGACGTGACCAGTACTATATACGATCCCAGCATTAAAGAAGAAGAAGAAATCTTTTAGCGATAATATTCAAAGTTTATATTCAAAGTTACTATGCAAAGAATGCAGATATGTACGTTTTTTGTTTTGATAAAAATAATGCCCCCGCCCCCCGGAAAAAGAGTATGATATCAGAACGAAATGTTTATATTTGACATGTTTTTTCTTTGGGATTATTTACAGAAAAATAAATTCATGCTCATTCATTTATTTATTTAAATATCAGTTTCATTTAGTAGAACCTCGGGCATGGAAATTAGCGCTCAGAAATTTGTGCCTAAACGAAACAAAAAACATGATAAATATGATTAATGAACTCACAAAGTATGATAAATAAATGGTATTTAAGTTTTTTTTCTGAAAATATACTACTGTTTGGTAATGTAACTAATTTTGTAAAATTACCAATGAGCTAATGAATTTGAATAGCACTATCATACTCTCTAAATCAATGTGGCTATTTTTATAATATCTTAAAATAAGCACACAGTCGTTGAAAACTGTAAAAGCATGTACTCTGCTGAATGGAGCTGAATATTGCTCTAAAACATAATTTAGAAATAGTTCGTTTTGAATATGACCGTTTTGTAAGGTGGTATAACAATTTAAAGTACTTCATTAAATTTTTATTTTCTTTTACAAAATTTTCTCACTGAATTTTATTTGCTTGATTTTAGTAAAATGCATTTTTTTTTCTGTATCCTGAAACATTTTGGAATCATACAGGAAAATTCTAAATTTTTAATATTATATTATGTGCCTATACAGTTATATTTCATCTTGAAATTTACTATTAAATATAAATTTATTCCCAATACGTGTTAGTTTAGCTTGCATTAATTTTAAAATTGCTGTTTACTCATACTTTTAAGTTGTTGAATCGGCATTTGCTTAGAAGCAGTTAATTGAAGAGCCCCTACAAATGCAGTCTATTCAAATGTGTGAAGTACTTATTAGATGGCCTTTTCAGTTGAATAGGAAATTGCATGAAGAGTTTTCTATTGCAAAGTTTGTTCAAAATTTAATTAGAGTGAAGATACTTGAAATAAAATTATGTGTACTGCATAGTAATTTCAAGTTTTAACTAATGTCTAACGGTGGTGAAAGGAAATTAGCTAATATTGGTTAAACGTCTTTCGATGAGTATTTTATCATGATCATATCATAACTGCAATAAATGCATTTTTCATTATGAAAAACTGAAAATTTAATTAAAAAGTTTAATAGAACATCCTGAAATTTGAGTGTAAAGTGCAATCTTAATAATTACACTAGACTACAAAAAATAAGTTTTTGTCCGTATCCTCGTTCTAAATAGCCTATTCTTACTAATTTTGGTTTGAAAAACAAGTATATGCAAATTAAATTTTTTTTATTGGCTCCTGGCCGATTTGTAAGATACACAAAACCCCACTGGAATAAGATACAGAACAGCCTACCCCATCAACTCAGGGGTAAATGGAAGAAAAGACATCCTGTTTTATAAATATAATGCAATAAATCATGTTTAATTAATCAATGTTCATTTTACAGAAAGCTGGCGTTAATTTTACCTACTTCTGTGAACGTTTCCTTTTGGCCTGCATCTTTTAATGTACGTCAAGCCCGGGCATCTCTTGTAATAGTTCACCCTAATAGCACAGATGGTCACAAAAGAGTCGCTGTGACGTCACAGAGGGTCACGATTGTCACAGGACTATCACATACCAGTCACATTGTGACTTGTGAGTGATGTGACTCTACTATGTGGTCACTGTGAAGTTTATTTGTGACCAGTTACCAGGTGACGCCGCCGTGAAGTCACCATGTGAGTAGTATGTGATCGGTCGCTAAGTGACTCCACTGTGAAGCCACCATGTGACTAGTAGGTGATCGGTCGCTCAGTGACTCCACTGTGAAGTCACTGTGTGACTGCTGATTTTTTTGGACTTCAAAATGACGTCACACTGGCCGCTTTTGTGACTTTGGAAACAGACTCATATTTTCTAATATTTTGTGGCAATTTCTTTTGTGAAACATTTAATAAATAAATCCGAAAATAGTAGTTCAATAAAATCTCGCAGTTATGTAGTAATGGAATTTAGTTTAATGTATTAATTTTTAAATTACTAGGGGCTAAGGCCCCCAGACTCGCTACGCTCGCTTTTCGTATGAGGCATTCGGCCCCTAATCAGGCTTATTCGTAAAAAAGACACAATTTCAACAGACAAACCCGAAGATTGGATCAGAAAGAATGTTACTGAGCTACACATTGCTTGGTTCTCGCATGTTCATTGGTAAATAAAAATTTAAACTTTACACTACAGTAGACCCCCTCCCTCTCATAACACGGAAGATATTTTGTTATGGGAATCCGTGTTGTACGGATCCTGAGCTATACTCCACCTGGAGTGCGGACTCCGCTTATAATCGCTGGAAAAATTATTTGCACTCCTCACAAACACAATGATATTTAATGTTGCCATTCAAAAGTTGTATTAATTAGGAGCTAAAGCGTAATAAAATCAAAACATATGTTTGAACTGTATTTTTAATATTGTAAAACCTATTGGACACCTTGCGAATTTGCCACCCATGGCGATTTTTCATTATTTGGCGACTTGCGTACATGTAAAGTTAATAAAAGCTACGGAACAGATAGAATAGCCTGCCACCAAAGGCGAGTTTTCATTATTTGGTGATTTACACATGCTCAAAACCTATATTTACTGTTCATGTAAGGTTACTGGAAAACCGTTATCCATATTTTCATTTACATAATCGCAGATTGGCGTACTTAGCACCACGAATTATACCATCTCGTCGCGCTAGCAAATATCCAAAGTGTACTATAACTGCTATAATGGCAGAGTTAACGCCGCCAAATATTTCTACTGGTAGGAAATAATCCAGCTGGACGAGAACCGGCTTTAAAATAATGTGCATTTTAATTAGTTTTCATTTTCAAGATATTAGTTATTCAGTTTTGGAAAAACGAATAATCGCTAATTCTAAACTCCTGTTGTCTAACCGAACTCACTATTTGAAAATTGTCAACTTTGTGTAACACATTTTGAGTTACTTATTTCATATAGTTTTTATTTTGGCGTAAAATGGGCGTAATTCTAACTCATGTTTGTAAATTTCACGCGATTCTAGATACTTGAAACGCTTTGTAGCAAAGAAATGAATGAGTTTATGCCAAATCTGGAAACCATTATGTTTATTTTTTCAGTTTTTTATTAATATCTTCTAAAATAATTCGATTTTCGAAATTTAAGTCAGCTTAGCAGACTCCTCGGAATTTTTCGAATCTGTGGGCAGCTTCGTCGAAACTCAAATCCCTACGGTTTAGGAGGAGATAGGTCCACAAGCTTTGACAGCGCCCTTTACTTTTTTTTAGAATAGAGAGATTTCGTTTAAACAAGACAATATTATTTATAAAAAAACATTATTCTTAAAAATATTAGAGTTGAGAGTTCTAATCACTATGGTGAAAAGTAAGTATCTGCGAGTAAAATTAAGAATTTCTTTCATATCCCCATGGCATATATGTTTCTATAGTGTATATAGGTTTAAATTTCGGATGGGGGGGGACTATCCAGTATTTTCAACCTTATTGTTAGTAGAGTAAATACAAATGTCTCGAAATTGCTTTTTTAAAATAATTGCTTTAATTTTCCAGATGCCCCCCCCCCCCTCCTTTAAATACATCCCTGGTATGTTTGAAAGTTCCACTAGGAAAAATTTGAGGTAAAACTATGGGTCTAAGTCAAAAATACTTTATTTATTTTATCTAACGCAGGCTTTTCCAATTAATTTTATTTATTTTTAAATGAAATACCTTTTAGGCAAAATATAGCAAAAATATAAATCTTATCCCTCATACCTTAATTTATATCAAACCCCACATGTCGCACATTACAAATTTATTTCTCTCTCATAAACGAATAAAAAATTTCAATAAATCATTAGTATTTTCGGGTGAATACTTAAATAAAACAGCACATTATCTCCTGAAAATAATTTATGTGGAAAAAGAAAGATTTCCAAGATTTTTAATTTATATTTATTTATTATGGTATTTTCCCCGCATTTATAAAATACTCCAGAAAAATTTTAAATTTCCAAAAGAAGCCATCCCAGACCTAGCTTTTGAAGCAATATCAGTTTACTTTTAAAGGATCTCGGGCACGGTAATTACAGCGTTGCGGTAAGATGCTTCCCTACTAACCATTGGCTCGAAGGTTCGATACTGGATCTGAACTTTTTTCTTGCCTGAGAGTTTGGTGCTGCCATCTAGTGCATGTTCTCGGTAACTCTTTTTCCCCGAATTTTTTCGCTGTCGCAAAACTGTCCCAAAGTGATTTCTCAGAACGGTCGCAATGTGAATACACAGCGAGAGGACATAGCGACTCTGGCGTGACTTTGCTGCGGAGTCGCGGCGACTGTTTGTAACTCAGGGGAGACAGTATTGCTTGGGACAGTAGCTTGGGACAGTATTGTGTGGTCGACTTTCTGTCACAGGGGACTGTTGTGCTATTAGGGCAGCAGTAGCCCTCCAGCATTAACTTTATCCAACGACCGGATAGCTGCGTTGCATTGAAAAGATATCTTGATGATACCGTTCACCGTGCTTCGCTTACAGATCCACGTTTTTTAGGGAGAAAAATCAAGGTGGAAGAGGAGGAAAATAAAGTGTCAGAGGCATATTGAATTCAGGTCACAGAGCTTTTTAAGTTTTTTCACCAACTGTTGGTAGCTTTCGTCTTTTATGTTGCCTAGATATCCTCGTACCACACGTTTAAGGGCTTCAAAGGCTGCTCGCACTTTATCCTTCAATATTTTATCAAAAGCAAGGTCCTTCATAATTGTGAGTATTTGAGGGCCCACAGAGACTCCCCCCTTAACCTTTGCATCACACAACTTTTTCCGTTTTTCACCAACTGTTGGTAGCTTTCGTCTTTCTGTTGCCTAGATATCCTGGTACCACACCTTTAAGGGCTTCAAAGGCTGCTTTCACTTTCCCTTTCAATATTTTATCAAAAATAAAGGTCCTTCGATTTTTTTTTAACGGGCGGGAACTTGCCGATGAGGCATTGTCCCTTACAACTGCCCGAACGTGTGGCCATTTTATTATGGGGGCACCCAGTGGGGGGGGCAGCGTTACCCCCTATGAAGGGACGGGCACAACCCAGACAGCACATAAACTTAAATCAAGCTTGGCATTTCCTTGAATTTAACGTATTAATGCAAGCTTGGATTTAGCTTGATTTTAGCTTTCAAAGTGCGCAGTGATGGCGCCATCTGTGAAAGAGAATGGACATTAATTGTCTAGCGTCCTCAAATTTGCTGACAGTTCGTAAAAGATGTGTTTTATTTTATTATTTATTACCAGTGCCATATTACCGGCCGGGCAAACGGGGCAACTGCCCAGGGCCTACAGATTTTAAAGCCCAAAAATCTTACATCTTACACTTTTGTAGTTTTAAAATAAAATTACAAAGGATAAAAAAATTCAGAAGTTAAATAATTTTTTTAATTATAAAGTATGAACAATGAAAATAATTCAAATTTACATTTGTATAAATTATTTTAAACTTATTTTTAATTCTTCGAAATGCTCTATATCGATATAGCATACCAATATGTAGGAAAATAACTAACCACATTTGTAAAGAGAATTTTTAGCGTTAAAAAATAGCAAAATTGTGCAATGATTTGTTATTTTAAGAAATATTTACAAAAATGAATAAAGTGTTTGTATTCCATACATGTTAGCAACTGTAATATAGCATTTCGAAGTAACGTTTAACTATCTGTTTCTTTGATTTCAGATTACTTAACACAAAATTTGTGTTAAGTAAGTAAACCCATTCTATATTTCCACAAATATGGAAATTCTTCAAAATAAAATACAATTATACTAGGAAATTGATTTCAAAATCAGTCGTTTGTCTCGATTTTGGCCTGCAGTATTGCTCATGAGTGTTGCGGTACTGAAAGTTTTAAAACGTGTGCTGCTCTTAAGTTTATATTGTGTTTATTTCCCTATTAGTAGAGTCTCTAAATCACCCACAACATTATTTTAATTTTGATGCATCCCATGGAAAAATAAAAGAAACAAATAACACATCGCCCACTTATCAATCTGGCGAGAAAACGGAGTGATAAATCACTTCAAACTTTAGTCATATCTGCGTGAAGCTTAGTAGCTGAACGGATTCCGAGCTCGATTCCCAACCGAAAGGTCCTGGGTTCTATTCCAGCCACGAAAACTTGATGGAAACAGATTAAATTAAATTGAAATTTCAGCGTAGAGGGGGAAAATGCGTGGCAAAGTAAAAAATGTGGGGCGAGTTCGCCGACCGGCGCCCCGTGTATTTAGGAATTTTTTTTTTTAGGAAATTTTTTTAAGCTTGAAATGTCAAGCTTAATGCAAGCTGGGCAAGTGTAAACTAGAACACTTGATTCAAGCTTGCATTAAGCTTAATTGAAGCTTATTGACTTAATAAATCAAGCTTGCTGCAAGTTTGATTCAAGTTTGCTGTGCTGTCTGGGAATGACAGCCACGCCTGCTCGGGGATGGAATCCCGGCCGCCGGGAGATGAATCTGAAACAGGTCTGTGCAAGGTCCTTCATAATTGTGAGTATTTGAGGGCCCACAGAGACTCCCTCCTTAACCTTTGCATCACTCAACCTTTTCAATTTAACTCTAAGGTATTTGGAAAGCCTCTCCATCGTTGTTCATGGAAACCAGAAAGCTCCTCATTATTCCCAGCCTAATATGTAGATGTGGTGGCAGAATTAGGAAGCTATTCGGATCTAATTTGGATCAACTACAAGCTCATTTTCAACATTTCTGTCCCTGGAATTTAGATTTCTTGAAGACCATTAATATTTCATGTAGTGAGATTTTTTATATCGGGAGTCCCCTAAACACAGAAAACAGCAGAACTTAGTATAACCTAACTTCATTTCCATTAGTACCGAAATAACTTTTAAGTCCCCTTGGATCTGCCACTTGTGATTCTCATATTTGATTGACTATAAAAGTAATAACCCATACCCGTAAGTCTCTTTCATGTCGCCGGAATTTCTGATTAAACTTGAAAGAGTCTACAAACAATCTCCACTTAAATCATGAGATATTTAGAGAATTCATCAAGAAGTTGACATCAAGTATTCTTTCTTTTCAAGGAAATGAAGAACATTCTCGTGACGAGTCCTGCACTCTACGATCTTGCCTTCTGGTTGGAGTACATACGATTGCTTCTGTATTCATGCCAGAAGCTCTGCCTTCTGCTATGGAAAGTCAAGATCTCTTACGAGATCACTCAATTCTGCCTAATTTAGTCAGTGGGGATCATTCACATTGTGTGACGCGAAATCTGTCATGGGAAATCACAGGTCAACACCTTCTAGATGTAAAAGGCCTAACAACTGAAGCTTTGACATTATAACTAAATCTTCTTAAGTGACGTCATCACAGTTGTATCTCCAAAAAGTAAAACTATTTGAAATTTCTAGTGGATACTACAAATATTAGAAAATACAGGGTGGTCTAAAAGAAACTTCCCTTATATATGAGTCCCTAATGACCGAACCGTTCAACCAATCGAAATGAAAGTTTAGATGTAGTAGTTATTTGAATGTATGGGGTCCAGATTGTGATATTTTAAAACAAAAACCTCTCACATTTACGGTTACAGTGACAAAATTTCGAAATTTTCGAATGGCAACACCCACTGTTTTCGTGCGCAAATTGATCAGAGCATGGAAAAAACTTAAATGGCGTTGGAACGAGACACGTATGACGTAAATTGGCGGCATAAAACATTTGCAAAGAGGATCATCGCAAACAATCACAATAAAGGGGAAGGTGTAATTGATGCACTTTGCATAATTCACTGGGATAGGCAGTAGAAGCACCAAACACAGAACACTCTTGCAAAGCACTGCTTATATCACAAGCAGTGCTTTGCAAGAGTGTTCTGTGATTGGTGCTTCGCACGCCGTCTCGTTTCGTGCGAAGAACATGACACTTTCGGGGAAACAACGAGGTGAATTTATAAAGGTTTTTTATCTGAGCGGAGAAAATGCTACCGAAGCATTGCGAGTTTATCGTCGGAATCATAAGCTAAAACGTGGCCCATGTTCCGTAAAATGTGTGCGTAATTTGGTAAAGAAATTTGAATGCACATGTGATAGACCGCTATCCGGACGACCCCGTGTTCCTGTTGAAGTTGTTGCGGAAGTATACAATACGATTACAGGTCCATTGCATACAGCAAGAAGTGTTTCCCGCAATTTGGATGTACCGAAAACCACAGTTCTCCAATTTCTGCGCTCTGTTCAGCGGATGTGTCCTTATCGATTCCAGCGCGTCCAGGCGTTGGCACCTGGAGACAACCAACAGCATGTTGACTTTGCGATTTTTTTCCTAATCAGATATGATGAAGATAGCAGGTGGCCGCTGCGGATATTATGGACGGATGAGTCACATTTCACCCTTACAGGAACATACTCCAAGAACTGCATTCATTGGGCGGAAGAAAATCCTCACGGTGTGGCACCAGTGCCTTTATACGACAGACACGTAACTGTGTGGTGCGGCGTCGCAGGGAAATTCACTCTGGGTCCTTACTTTTTCGAAGAAGTCTCATTCAGTGGTATGCAAACGTGCTCCGTCACAGGTGCTTCGGTATAAAGCGATGTTGGGGAATTACGAAATGGCAGAATTGCAGCCGTGAAATGTCATTAATGACGTATGGATGCAAGATGGTGCCTCTTCGCACATAGCCAGAAGAGTTCCACAAGTGCTTGCAACAGCACTTTGGTGATAGAATCATCGCGCGTACCTTTGCAGTTTCGTGGCCACCTCGTTCCCAGGACCTAACTCCGATGGATTTTTGGTTCTGGATTTATCTGAAATCAGAGGTGTACACATCAAATCCCCGGAATTTGTCAGACTTGAAAGATGCCATAAAACGGGAAGTTCTACAAATTCCTCCTTCCATGATACGTTCGTCATTGTTATCGACAATCTCTCGCATGCAATGCGTTATCGTCTGCGAAGGTAGCCACGTTGAAATTTTGTAATTCGAATAAAAGTCTTTTCCTTTCTCCTCTCTTTTGTTATCATTGGTTCTTTACAATGCTCTTCTTCGCCAATTTACGCCACCAATTTACGTCATACGTGTATTGTTCCAACGTCCTTTTCAGGTTTTTCCATGCTCTGATCAATTTGCGCACGGAAAAAGGGCGTAATGCCATTCGAAAATTTCGAAAGTTTGTCACTGTAACCGTAACTGTGAGAGGTTTACTGTTTTAAATCATCACAATCTGGACTTCATACATTCAAATAATTATATCTATTTCGTTTCGATTCGTTGAACGGTTCGGCCACTAGGGACTCATATATAGAGGAAGTTTCTTTTAGACCACCCTGTATATTAAATGAAAGATAAAAATTAAAATACCTCTCTGATTCAAGATAATTAATTTTGATCTATTTCTGTATCACAATATACAATTAGTTATGGTCAGAACTTGTCATTTGTCGTAAAATTATTTTTTTAAATCTGAAATCATTAAAAAGTTTGATGAGTGAGAAAGTTCACAAATTTAAAATAGATATAATTTTTTGAAATTAAAACTGACGACATCATGTACAAAGATCTAGTGATAACGTCAACGCTGCATTTGAAAGGCTTGCTACACTATCTGGCCTTTAAGTATCTGGCCCCTAAGTATCCGGACACCCAGTGGTATGGACTTGGAGCGTCCTGAGGCACATATTTAATATGATGTTGGTCCCCCTTTTGCATCGATGACAGCCTGCACACTTCAGGGAAGACTTTGCACCAGTTTTTGACAGGTGACCATAGGAATTGACTTCCAGACTTCCATCACGGCTGAAGTGAGTGCTTGCAGTGAGGATGGTCGATTTGGCTGGCTACGTAATGTGCACTCTATTTCGTCCCAGAGGTGTTCTGTGGGATTAAGATCGGGGATCTGAGAAGGCCAGTCCAGTTTTTGAACGCTCATTTCGTCAAACCACGTCTATTTAAGCCTCGATGTGTGAATGGAGCAGTTATCCTGCTGGAAGAGAAATGGGCCTTCACCGTAATATTGCCACAGAGTTGGGAGTGCAGCATTGTCCAGAATGTCCTCCTACATCGCAGAGTTCATGTTTCCAACCACAGGAACTAACGGACTCAGGCTCAACCACAAGAAACGTCCACCACCATTATACCGCCACCACGAAACTTAACAGTCGGCACAATTCAGTCACGCAAAAAACGTTCGCCAGGCATTCGCCAAACTCAGACGCGTCCCTCCGACAGCCAGACTGTGAAGCGAGATTTATCACTCCAAAAAACAGTTTTCCACACGTCCACAGTCCAATGACCTTCTGTGACCTTCTTGGAGTGATGTTCGGCTTGTGAGCGGCTGCACGACCACAGAATCCCAAGTTGTTTAACTCTCGACGAAAAGTCCTGCTGCTAACACTAGCATCTGATGAACTTTGGAACTCCTGAAAAATTTCTACCAACGAGGACTTGCGATTGTTTTCCACTATCCTTTTCAGAGTTCTGCGGCTCCGTTCACTAAGTTTTTTCGCTATACTACTCGTTTTTCTGTAGTTTCACTGCCTTGAGGTTTGCAATTCACAATTACATCACTCACAGTGGATTTAGGCTTCTGTAGAATGTCCGCAATCTCACGAACTGATTTCCCACAAAAGTGGCATCCCACTATACTGCCACGATCGAACTCAGTAAGCTCCTTTGACTTACTCATTGCTTCACAAACGCATACATAAAACCGGAAAAACCACTACCAACACTTTAATAGCTTTCGATTACGCGTCAAATTTGCGTCACCCACCAAAACCACTTTTTTAGGAGGTGTCCGGATACTTTTGGCCAGATAGCGTTTATCTAGAGCGTGCTGCCCTTTTCGATTCATAATTTTAAGGTTGTTCAGCAATTTTCAGATTAGCCGAGTGAGGAACTGGCCGAGTGGTCAATTCCGCCTAGATGTAGAAAGCCTTACAACTCCCACGTCACCAAGCATTGGCGTCATGACGAGGCCTACGAACCTGAAGCAATCACGCTTTTACTTTCACAAAGTAAAAGTATTTAAAATTTCTGGTGAATGTTGGAAATATTTGACAACATATTAAATTAAACATTAAAATTAAAATTTTCTGATATAAAATTATTCATTATGATCTATTTCCTTATCATATTATCTAATTAGTCATCGTTAAAAACTTCCTTTTGTCGTAAACTTTTAATTTTTGTCTCCAGTTTTAATTTATTAAAACATTGCTACTCATGGGCAAATTCACCAGAAAGTTTTAATAGTTTTATTTTGTGAAAATACAACTTTTAAACATAGGTCTAATGATGACGTCAGAGGTTGGTGACGTAAGAGTTGTAAGGATTTCTGTATGCAGGAAGCGTTGGAAAGGCTGATGGAGCAAATGAATAATATAAGCGCCATAGTAGCCGTACAAGCTCATTTTCAACATTTCTCTCCCCGAAATTTAGATTTCTTGAAGATAATTTATATTTTAAGTAGAGAGATTTTCTATATAGAGAGTCCCCTAAACACACAAAACAGCACAACTTAGTATAATGGCATACAACCAGCCGCAGTGAGATTTTATTACCGAAATTGGTTCTGTATATTGGAAGCAAAAGCTAATCTCAACTTTTTCGTTGATTTTCAGGTTTAGCTAGGCAAATGCTTCAGAAATAACTATGTTTGACCCGATACATTTTTGGTGTCGGGTAGTGTTTTTTATCAAAATAACTAAGCGATGCGTTTTATAAGAATTTCAACAAACTGAAAGGGGAAAACCCAAAAAGCATTGTATTAAAGTTTGTGTCTTTTAATTTTACTGTAATTATAGTATAGATAACAGAAAGCTTAGGATCTCTAGTCTGAATCTTTAGCATGCTATTCCATAAATGTCAAATACATATGCCTTATGGAAGATTTATGGGGACAGAAGTATAAATTTGTTCAGGTGCCTTGTCTCAGAAAAATTTCCCAAATATTGTATGCGCATTATTTTACTTTCCCAATGATTAACAATTGCTTCTCAAGTATTTTGATTCTTTGGAAATGTTTCAAAAATGAATTTCAGTGGAAAAGTTTGTTTGAGGGTGAATGATGTGAAATGGTTTATACTATTTCTGAAAGAATGGTGTGATTAAATGAAACCGCTATTATTTATTGCTTGAAAATGATGAGTAAAAATATGAATGCGGCAAATGTGTACGTAAATATGCAACAAATTATGAAGTCGAGTGATTCTGTGCTGCCCATAAGTATGCTGGCGCGCAGTGCTGACAAAATCTACAAATATCCTTTCCTGCTTACTTTTATTTTTCGTTCTTCAAGAATCTCTAACGACCGAATATCTGTAAAACACGAGACTTATAGCCCAGAATTCTTTTTGCTAGAAGTAGATTTTTTTTTCAGGTTAGCAATTGATACCTCGTGACAGCAGATGACAGCTCATGTTAAAATAGTATCGCAACTTATTTTTTTGCTCAAAAAGCATAGTTTCGCCACTCACCTCAGAGGTTGCTTTCAAACACAAAACCCGATTATGTAGCAAAAACGAAGAAATTGAGAGTATTTTCGTACCAGTGTAAACTCGTTATGGGGACTGTGGACACCCAAATCATCAAATTTGGACCAAAAAATGTGTTTTTTTCCTTTTTATATACTAATATTCTACAGTTAAAGCTGAACCATGGAGATCAACCGCGTATATCTACGACAATTTTTAGAAAGATATTAGGGTTTGAAAAAATTAAAGGGACAGTTAAATGTTCACAAAAATGCAAACAAACGTGTAAATAAACACGTGACAATTTTTATCGAACGTTTTACAAAAGAAGCTAATATTTGAATGAAATTATTTTAAAAATATGTTTTGTTAAGGTAAAATCATAAATAAAATTATTCAGAAGAGACGGTATTAAAGGTAAGTGGAAAATTACACTTTAAATAAAACTTTACACTTTAAATTTTCTCAAAATCAAGTTTTTTGTGATTTTCTTGCCTACGAAATGCTCCATGCGTGTTAATTTTGGTTGTTATTGTACAAAATTCACTACAAAGATTCTTCGCATATATTACAATAAATCTGTGTATCCTTTTTAAATAGGGTCAAAATTTCGATTATGAAATTTCACTTTTATTTACAAATCTGAAAAATTTATGGATAATTTGGTATATAACCATGAAAATATTTCTAAAAAATTAACTACTCGGTCGATTCAAAAGCCAATACACAGACTTTAAAAGCCGTCACAGCACAAAATGAAAACTCGTATTAATTCAAACTTGTTTTGTAAATTGTAAACCGCGTAGTGTTGCATCACCAAATGTTACGTCAGTATGATGTGCCAATAAATAGCAATTGCAGTTTCAAATTTTCGGTTAATTACTGGTCACCCTCTATGACGAAGAAATAGGTAGCACTGTAGGATATTGCATAAGTAAGATATTTTAATTTTTATCTGTAACTTAAGATATTATCTAATATTTGTAGCAACAGTTGAATCGTAAAGCAATCCCTCATGAAATGAATTCATAAACTTAGTTTGAAAAATTTTAACGAATGGGATGATAAATTATGCTTTACTCAAATTATGTCAGTAATGTGTTAAAATTTTAAGCATACAGCCTTCCGTTATGTTATATGAGAATGATTTAGTAAGACATTCCCTGTTAGGTGAATAAAGTTAGGTTGATTTAGAAAAATATATTTTAGCTAACTGACATTTTTTAGACGATTCATTCAAAATTCCAGTCTTTCTTTATGCGTACTGTGTAAGGTTGAAACAAAAGAAGGATTAAAAGAAATCTTAAAAGTATAAAATGTATAAAATAATGTAAAGGATTTTTTAGAATTTAATGTTATAAACTGCTGTTTCCGATTTCAGTGGAATTAAATTTTGTGCAGGTGGTTTACTTTGCAAATTATATTACGTACAGTTACCAACCGCTCGGGAATATAATTAACTACTCTTTGTTAGCAATACTTCTTTTTATACGTTTATTTGTTGTTTTTCAAGGAAGAGTCTGGAACACTCGACGGGCATTGTGATTTTGCGTTAATTTATACCAAGAATTACATTTTTAAAAAGTGGGCTGTTATATTCAGGAGCAGTTGGCAGCTATGCATTACTAATCGGATTTTAAATGATGAATATATGTGCCTGAAAAAATTTTATTCCTGCCCTTATTTTTACTGTTTGTATTTTTCTTTTAGTGCATTTATTATTATTTAGTGCATTTATTAAAGCATATTCCTAAAGTATTCTTACAAGCGAAATTTAGAATAAAAACTCAATTTTTAAGTTTTACCCTATCTCCGCAGAATCGAAATCTCAGAGCGGAATTAGCTGTAATGCGGCTTTTAGAAAAATACTTTTAAATTCCTACGTTGGGTATTCTTTCTGCAGAAGGTTTTATAGCTGCCAACTACTACGAAATATAATTAAGCACTTTTTCCAAGTACTTGTAAAAAAGTGATTAGTTATATTCCAGTGTAGGTGGCAGCTAAGCGGTTTATATTAAATCGCATATGATAATTCGTAAAAAAATATTGTTGAAACATATAGTGTATTTTTCCGATTATTTTTATTATTTTAAAACACTAGAATGAGAATATAGATGAAAAAGAAATTTTTTTCGAAAGGCTATGAAAAATATGGTAAACGATATTTATATGAAATGAATTGCCATATTTTATTAAGATGCAGCAATCCAACTTATTTTTCACATACTGAGTAATTTCTTTTTACATAAAATATTCGCCTATAAATGAGCATTTTATGACATTTTATGTACCGAAGTAGTTTGTAGGTAAAGGTAAATGTGTAATACAAGTAATTAACATTTATCGGATTCCTCTTTTATCTTTTAACTTGCCAATTAGTGCGTACTAAACACGTGGGTGTTTAACTGTTTTAAGAAATTTATATGCAAATGCACGATCATTAAACCATTTATAATGTCAATTTAACTGAAACGAAATATTATGTTCAATAATATATGCAGGAGTTAAAAGTGTTGCTTTTTAAAGCTCTTCGTTTTACACTTAATACTGTGCATTATCTTGGGGCCTGGACCAGCGCCCCCTACAAATAGAAAGCCTTACAACTCCGACGCCACCAAGCTTTGACGTCAGCTCTAGGCATGCAGTTAAAAGTTTTATTTTCACAAAATAAAACTATTAAAAATTTCTGGTGAATTTACACATAGATAGTAATGTTTTGATAATTTGAGATAAAGAATATAATTTTACGACAATGACAGTTTTTAACCATGACTAATTAGATAATACGATAAGGAAACAGATCAAAATTAATGATTTTGTATGAGAAAGGTATTTTAATTTTAATGTTTAATTTAAATTATTTTCTAACATATGTAGCATTCAACAGAAATTTTAAATAGTTTTAGTTTGTGAAATTCAAACTGTGATGACGTCACTTTCGTAGGCCTTGTGATGACGTGAAAGCCTGGTGACGTAGGAGTTGTAAGGTTTTCTATATCTAGGAGGTGTTGCCTAGACAGCTGTTAATCACAAATTTAGAAATTCATGCGTAGTTTAGGGTTACTTTTCTTCTTTTTTTGATACATACATTAAACCAATTTTCAAAATCAAGTGCACAATTCATGACCAGCAGTCATGGCAGTATTTAAATGATTCGTTATTTAGTAGCTTTGGATTAAAAAATAGAATAGATAATTGATAAATAACACATCCCGAAGCATTAATCGTCGAATTACTGACATATGTTAAAAAAATTCTTTTTACAAGTTCCATATTTTAAAAATCTTTTTTTAGGTTATTTATCAGATTTTAATATACAGAGTGTCCGCAATTAAAGTTCACCTATTCAAAGGGTGTACGGCGAAATCCAATGTCAAACTGTTACCAAATTTGTAGGAAACAGTGATAAGACTGGGAAAGATATTTTTGGGGGAAATTGTTCAAAAAGTCACCAACAGGTGGCGTTTTAGAATGTCATAGTCGCTGATATGCGAATTCTGGCATCGCGCAGAGCAGTAAAACATGTGATTCACAACCTCTTCATAATTTTCTTAGCTTGAGCATGGTTATTTTTCTGTTTCATTTACACTAAAATGTTGCGAAAAGCAATCTGGAGCTGATGTTTTGAAATTATTTGTTTCCATTGAAATATATATTTCCCCTGGTGTCACTAAGGTTTCCAGAAAACTTGGTAGCATTTTGATTGTTGGTTTTCTCTGTGCACCGTTCTGAAAAGGGAGCTTTAATTATGGACAGCCTTTACTTTTAACACAGTGTAATAATTAACATATAAAACTTTATATGTAATTAACTCATCCACAATATCATTAGCCTAAAGTTCGTTCTAAAATGCTCACTGTCAAAGTTATAAGTACAAGAAATTCCCTGAAATTCATTTTTATTTACAAAAACCGAGATTTGCTATGGAATGTAAATTCTAAAATTCAATTTTGTGTTTTAAAGAACTTAAAATATATTTATTATAACAATGCAAGCTCAAATGAATATGAAATAAAAAAGATTTTCCTAATCAGAATGGAATCTATGTTTATTAGATAATTTATTTAAAAGTATCATTTGACTCTTTAAATGAAGCTGTTCTAAAGAGCTATTCAAAAGTACTTAGCTAATTCTTGGCATAGGATTTTAACCATCAGAAATGCTTTCATTCTCAAAAATGAAAATTCGTTTTACTGCACTTGTTTTCCGCATCTCCATACGCACCTCTCGGGGAAAAAATAACATAAATAATATTTCCTACAAAAGTCTCATGGATGCTCAAGAATTAAAACTTTTCTTCCTGAAGAAAAGAGATTAAAGGAAGCGAACACATTTATGACGCAGTTAGTAAAACTGAAACTTTCCGTTCTAGAAAGTATTATTATCTGAAACTTTCCGTTCTAGAAAGTATTATTATCTGTACCTTTATAAAGCTTATTAATGTGTAAGATAGAATAAGAGAAAAGAAGAATACATTTTAGTGAAATCTGCCATTTCTTTAAGTTCCCACTCAGATAATTTCTGTAAAAAACATTTGTGGAGTGAAGACAAAAGACAAATGGCCATCATATAAGCAAAAGTTTTATAAAGAATGTGTTTCCATTTTATAAAATATACTTAAATATTTAATCTGCTGCAGTGATTGAATAAAGTACATATCATTCAATTGATTAATTTCAGGTTAATTTTATGAATACGCGTTACATAGATTCAATATAAAGGTCATAATAAACAGATATAAGTTTGACGATGGTCAAATTGTGCGAAAAGTTTCACCTCAATCATTGTACCGCTGCTAAAAATACTTATCATTTATAGACTATGTGGTTATCGATACTTAACGACTGAAGTAGCTCAATAAATGGTTAAAGGACATTAAAAATATGTATAATTTCAGTTAAATGAGCTTAATGCAAAATTTATTGCATGAGTATATATTAGACAGTGTGAAAGTTGTCACTGGGGAAAATAAAAACACCTTAACAAACACACATGCTCAGTATTTTATTTTGCTAAACGTTCTCTGAGCTGTTATAATCTTTTAAAAACACAAATTCTTATCCTGTATTCTTCATATATCATCTTTCTATGGAACCTTTCTTTAATCGCTCGTTAGGACATTAAGTAACAGAGCGAAATTATTTTGTGATATAAGGCTTCGAGTAATGTGTTTTGAAGGACAAAAGGCTCATTTAGCCGTTACATTGAAAGGAAAGTACACAAAATATGAAGGCTAGCTCAGCAAACTATACAGAATTCTTAAAGTGTGTTCAGGCAGGGTATCTGTGCTTTAGCAGTGTTGCACTCCAGACTTCTCTTCTGAATCCGAAGTCTTTTACAGAATACAATTAATAACTTTTTAAAACTGTAATTTTCGGATTTGAATACAGTAAAATTATTGTGCTCAGTACGTAAACCGATTACCCAGTAGAAATCTTGTTTAAATATAAACTGTTCACAAAAGAGGTTAATTATATTCCGCAGAGGTTGGAGACTATGTATAAATCCTTAGAGTTCAGATAGTTTAGAAAACATAATCTTTAAAGAAACCTTTAGGTTTTCAGTAAGATATACAATGACATAGTACAAATTGTCACTTAAAAATAGGATCCTCTTTTTTTTAATTTATAGTCTATATAGTGTTATTACTATTTTGGTGAACATTAGGAAAGTAATAACAAAAGTAACTATTCCCCAGGAAAATTTTTAGTTCTATAAATAGACATATTAATGTAATAAGTGAAAGAGACTGAATTTTTTACCAAGTTTTCGGAGGTAAAAGAATAAAAAGGAAATGAAAAGATGAGATAAATTCTCTGGAGGGTAAGCTAACATTGCACAGCTTCAAACAGAGAAGATGAATGAAGAAATGATACATCAAAAGACAAAGTAACTTCTACCTTAAATGATACGAAGATCTTGTAACTAAAGACTCTATCTCGTTACAAACTTTTGGTGATCTTGTAACTAAACTAATATATATAGATACAAAAATCTAGTCGGAAAACTGCTTTTTTGTAAATAAGTAACTGTTTTTACAAACTGTGGTAAAAGAAATGAACAGACTAAAAGTATCAAGATTAAAAGTAAGAATTATATTAATTATACCCGTCCATTTACGGGTATAAAAATACAAAAATATTTTATTTCTTACGCTTTTAATTTCACAATATGCTGCTAAAAGCAGACTTTAATAAAGTTCGTAAGCTAACTTTCGAACTATTCATTATTTGACAGTACCAAAGTTTTCATTAGTGCATTTAAAAAAATAAATAAACGTATAATACACAATTAAAAATTATCAACAATTGTTGGTTAATGCCGATGAGTGTGTAAGAAGGTTATACACTAGGGTGGATCGAAAAAATTTTTTTTTCGAAATCTTTATCTCATGAGGTCTCAAAAGTTGTATATTGATATAAATAAGACGTGTGTAAAATTTGAATGTTCTACGACAGCGTCTTGGGGTTGCGCATCGAGCTTGAAATTTAAAAATTCTTGAAAAATATGACTTTTTTAAAAAATTGACCAAAAAAATTATTTTCGAATTATTAGGCTCCTGAGGTTTTAGAAGTTGTATATTATTATGAATAAGACGTATGCAAAATCTGAAGGGGCTGTGACAGTTTCTAGGAGTTGCACATCGAGCTTGAAATCTATAAATATCTGAAAAATATGCGTTTTTTGACAAAAATATGTAGAAAGCAAAAATTGTATTTTTATTGAATAAGTCCCGTTGAAAAATAGTCAGTAACGTTCACAGCTCTTCTCTAGTACAACCACAATCGTAACTACATTACCCAGGACCTACCTCGTTTATTTGCCTGCGATCCGAGTCCTGCCTGTGCCAGCCCAAGCATCCAATTATTGGAGCATACGTTTTAATGAATAATGTAAAGCCCAACTTCAAATAAACTGTGGCATTTTATCTCAAGTTTAATAATCTAGATTGTAAGAAACCATCATCTGATAGATGGATAGACAGCAAATTTCGGAGTGGCTGTTTGCTATGGTGTGAAGTTGGAAAATGCAACATTGCAGAGATTTAGTTAGATTAAAGAGCTGCGTTTCTAAATTTCGGATGACGCCTTTGTTCTTTTCAGAATTCGATGATTCGCCTCCACCGCCAATGCATGTGAAAATCTCAAGATCAATGGATTTCGTGTCAAACTCTCCAAAATTTCCAGTGAAATTCTCAAAATTAGATCGTGACATATGGCCAAAGTATTATGAACAAGGTCCCATTATCAGCGAGATATGTTCTTTGTGACAAACACTTGGGTGTAATTTTGCCGTCAACAAATTTTTCTATGTATCTGGTTTTATTCTTCCTATTATCAAAACACAATACAAAGAAATTTTTAAAGCCTTCTCGCGTTTCTTTCACTGCATCTGATATTTCCTCTAACTTTATATGGGTCGAGAATCAGTTCAGAAGGTTTCTCTCCATCTGCATTCCTTCCGCTTTCTAGATTGTGAAATAAAGTTGATACCAGATTTGCTGCTGCCCAGTTCGTAATAACATTGTGTTGCAGACTTGTGAAAACACTGAGATTTTTATTCTAACTTGGTCATTTGCGAACGCATCTCCCAAAGTGGCGGTAGATAGGCATTCAGCGTTTTCTTCAGTCTTCCGTACTTCTCTTTCGTTATTTTCAATTTCCAAATCATTGATTAAAGTTGGAGACTATATATTGGAACTTTCACCTCTTTCTCCACCAATCTCGAAATTTCTCTTTCCAACCTTTCAACTTTTCTCTCGTTCTCCATAAACTTTTCTATTTTACAATTCCATCGATTGTCACATATCTAACTCTGAGCTACACCTGCTCCGGGAAAAGTCAGGACATTTGCAAGTGCGATATTCAATAGCTCGGTAGGGGAGAGTTTTTCCATCTTTCTTTATAAACAATTCCTTATGTCCATCTCTAACGTATGATTTATTTAGCTGCTGAACTTGCTCATGACCTTTGCTAACTATCTCTTGAATTCCTTAGATTGACACAGTAGGGATACTGGCCTTGATTCACATTTGCTGTACTTTGATCGCCACAACTAAGGTTACTGCTCCGTCCGGTGAATCCTGCCCTTTATGCAGAAATTTTTCTTCTTATGTACAAAATAGTAATATAGAAGTACGAGTATTTCTTCTCGGAATCGTAACTTGGTACGAGGTAATTCTTTCGATATTCCCAGCTCTTCTAAGAAGACCGATTTTGTTCCATGTCCTGTTGCAGACAGTTTCACCTTATTCAGAATCGTAGCAGTGCAAGGCAGCCACCTTTTAGCTTTTTTGAGAGTAAATTGAAAGAACCATCTATCTGAAACGTTAAACTAAATGCCTGTTTCAATGAAATATCTCGTACCTGGTTTAACCGAACGCCATGTTCATTTTCCGTCAAACCGGCACTAGTTGTCTAGAGCACAGCTTGCGTACTGCGCCCCAGACAAATCGACAGCATAACATGTGCATTGAATCAAACTATTCGTAAAGCCATTTTTTGTGATTTAATGAGCTTCTCTGAAAGTTTCTTAACATATAAAAGGACCAAATTATTTTTAACAAATAAAGTTTGCTTTCTACATAATTTTTTCAAAAAACATATAATTTTCAGATATTTATAGATTTCAAGCTCGATGTGCAATCCCTAGAAATTGTCATAGCCCCTCCAGATTTTGCATACGAGTTATTCATAACAATATACAACTCCTAAAACCTCGGGAGCCCAATAATTTGGAAAAGAATTTTTTTGGTCGATTTTTTAAAAAAGTCATATTTTTCAAAAATTTCAAAATTTCAAGCTCGATGCGCAACCCCAAGACGTTGTCGTAGAACATTCAAATTTTACACACGTCTTATTTATATCAATATACAACTTTTGAGACCTCAGGAGATAAAGATTTCGAAAAAAAATTTTTTTCGATGCACCCTATTATACACCCTCTACAGTCCCATTCCGTTTTAAAAAATAAAATAAAACTTCAAAACCTTTATCATACTCTAACTAATTTAACTATAGTCTTCTTTTATTTGCCTTCAATATTTTATACAGGAACGTCTTTTAAATTTGCAAACACTTGACCATTGGTCTCTATATTATGAAGGAAATTAATAGGTGGGCCATCATTGCCTTTTAGGAAGGAGCGGATGAAATGACATTCAATCCCATGCTCGGAATCTCACGCCGAACTGCGGTGTGGTAGAATGGTTCTCTAGCCAATACACAACGTGGGCGTCCATACTGGAAATTTACGTTGAATATTTCTGCTGTTTTCGCTGCTAGCATATCAGAACATATGTAATCAAAACACGATAGTAAAAAGGCTTTCTATTTTCTTTTTTAATAGCTCATAATACCTAAAATTCAAATCACTTACATAGCTTTTTGAAACAAAATCATGATAGATGAAATATGGTCGATAGCCTGAGTATTCAGTTTATCCTTTTCAAAAATAGATGTACTCTACCATTACACCCTATGAAGGAATGGACGAGTTAACACTCAAGCCGAAGCCAGAAATCAAACCAGACCCAATGCTTGATAGAATGGTTCTTTCGCCACTACACCAGTTATGCGGCATATTCTTAAACATAGTCGATTAACCTTTTCACGGCGGGGAAATTTTGGCCGTGCTGTTTCAGAAGGACGGGAGCATCTGAATATTTTACTCCATTTACCCAGACAGCACAAACTTGTCCAGAACATGTCCATATGATATCATGGACAAGTTCGGGACATAACTGACATCCCCAAATTTGTCTATATCTTGTCCATAATACGCCCCAAACTTGTTCATATGGCACAATACGGCGTCCATAATGATATCCTCTGGACAAAATATAGACATCCATATGGACATGTTATAGACATCCAGAACTTATCTATATGGACATGTTATGGACATCCATATGGACATGTTATAGACAACTAGAATATGCCCATAAAAAGACATTCTGTGGATATTTATCTCATATCCACAGTTTATTTTTATGCTATGGATAAGTTACTACCATAAAGGAACAGAAGTATCTGTTTCATCAGTAATTTCTGAAATGGAGCTATTACAAGAACTGCTTGTGGGATCACACATATTTGAATCTTCAAAAATATTTTCATCGATCCTATTTTCAAATTCATTATGAAAATAATTATAATCGTGCGCATTAATAGTCTTCGATTCAATATCATTCACATTACATTCAGCTTCAATCAGGAATAATTCATCATTAACTTCTTGTTCAACATTTCGCCATTCCTGACGATTCGATTCAATTTTTTTATTAAAATACATATTAAGTCAAAAAGTTGTACATTACCTCGTATTGTAAAGAACAGAACAGTGATATAGGCAGGCAAAATGCAAGAAGTGCGCATAAAAATGTTATAATTGTCTAACAAGGAGACTTCAAATATGTGCGTACTATCTACCACAGCCACCACAGATTATTAAAAACAACGTGTATACAAAAATGTTACTGCGCATGATCAAACAAACTAAGCCAATCAGAGTTTGTCGCCGATAGATTTTCTCATTTATGTCATAAAATAGACATGATTGGGGTGTTTAGATGTCCAATTCATGTCATATTACAGACATAATATGGGTTTTCCCGTTTTTGTCGTAATAAGACTTAATTGGGGTGTTACATGTCCCAATCATGTCTTATCCTAGACATATTATGGATTTTCCCAAAGATGTCTCTAAAATGATGTCCAGGAGATATCTTATCATAGACATAGACATGTTTTGGACAAGTTTGTCCATATATGGACATAAATTGGGCAAGTGTGCTGTCTGGGTAAGTGACGCTTAGCTGAAGCTGCTATTTGTGCAACAATCATTGATGGATTACTTTTTCCCGCCCCCGAAGTAAAGCGAACTTCTTCAACAAGGGGATTAGCTTTACGTGTATATTCTCCTTTTCAGGAACTGGGGTGCAACTGAATTGATGGATGAATGGTGACATCTCTCCCCGCCGGTCCAGTACAGGTGTACAATTACAGAGGGGGAAAGCATTAGTTGGTCGAAATATGAACCAAGCCCGTCCTTTAAGGTGTTCCACGGCTTGGTTGAAAAATCGACCGCCCGTCTTCAAAGCGTTAATTTTTGAAAGTTGCATGGAACAGTTTTTTAAAGTTCATCAAGAGAGGTTGCCCTGTGTATAAATGCAAGTTTACACTGCTGGAAATAAAAAAGAAAGAGGGTATGTCAAATCAATATTAATATACTGGGTGACCATAATTAATGTAGAGGTGTTTAGAGGCCGATTGTGAGGAAACTGTCGGGCCAAACTGAACTGAGTTTGCAGTAAATACTAGTTACACCATGGGGTTGCGATTAAAAGAAAAAAAATAAGAATAGTTGGAATTTTCGTCGCCAGGGTCCAAAGCACCACAGTAAGGTCTATTTTTGAAGTAAAATAGGCGTAAAAAGTACAGAAAATTAACTTTTATTAATATGCTGACATCATTGACATGTGCAGTTTAGTATATTTTCCTTGAAGATTTTTTTTAAATGTTTTTTTTCTGGACAGAATGTCCTATTGCAGAATGCAGCAGATCTCCACTGATCTGTTTGAAGTGCAATATTATTTGGTCCTTCAAAGTCGTTAAATTATCCATGTTTTCCTTTTATACTTATAAAATGCTAACTTTCTGTACATTCTATAACTACTTTGTCGAAAAATGAACATTACAGTGTCACTTCGAACAATGGTAGCAAAATTCTAAGAAATTTTATTTTTTTTATGTTAAAACCCTATGGTCGAATTAGTATGTACTGCAAATTTGGTTTAATTTGGCTCACACAGTTTTCTCCCAATCAGGCTCTAAACATCTCTACTTCCATTATAGCTACCTTGTAGCTTAATAGTGTGTTAAAACTGTCCTGTTCTCATTAATGATTGATTTTATTATCATTATTGTCAATACTTCGGTAGAAGCAAAGTTTCCTTCAGTGGTATGTATACGAGCTTAGCTTTCAATATTTTATCAGCTGTTGTCGCTAGTGCATCAAACAGTTGATGCTGGTAGATAACGATTTTTAGTGGATTAACTTTCGCGTATCATACGGCGACCTCTAACTACTTATAAAAACAAGATAGAAAATATACAAGAGATTGCAACATATTCAGAAAATTTTTTCGTAATTCGTACAATCCAATGCCATGAAACTCAAATCAACATCTATTGTGTAACATTCAGAGAAACATTTAATTAAAATCATATTATTGAATTAGCTGATGTGTCATCCATTTAGGAATATATTTTCCCAAAATTCTCTCCAAAGTCATGCTTTTGACAATGATATGCTTATGACAATGTTTATCGTTTGTAGAAGTGCATTGTGCAATTTGTTTCAATGCGTTATGTAGTTTTTTGCATCAATTTTCAATTATCCAAAACGGCTCTAGTGAAAAGAAGTTCTAAAATAAAAATTTATGAAAGTAAAGACGTGGCGCTAATTTTATTGTTTATTAAGAGAAAAAAGTAAATGTATGTTGAGTACAACCACAAATTTATTTTCTTCAGATCTGTGTAAAATTAGATAATTTTCGACAGGGAATGGTATATAATTCTTCTGTACGCAGATGCATCATGAAAGGCTGTACTCTTTGTCATGTGACGTAGATACGGCAGGGAAAGAAGATAAATTTTATGCTTTACTGAATTTAAGATTGCAATCGTGTCCGAAAGGAAATTCAGCAGAGATGGACAAAGTACTCCGTAAAGCTATCACATGGCTTGTGCCAACACCTCCTAGATAAAGAAAGCCTAACAACTCCTACGTCACCAAGCTTGACGTCATCATTCGGCCTACGCTTAAAAGTTTTATTTTCACAAAATAAAACTATACGAAATTTCTGGTGAATTTACTCATGAATAACTATATTTTAATAATTTGAGATAAAAAATATAATTTTATGAAAAATGGCAGTTTTTAACCGTGACGAATTAGATAATATGATAAGGAAATAGATGGAAATGAATAATTTTGTATGAGACAGGTATTTTAATTTTAATTATTTAAGATATTTTCTGATATTTGTAGCATCCACCAGAAATTTTAAATAGTTTTACTTTGTGAAAGTAAAACTATGATGACGTCATTACATGAAGGACAAATGATGACGTCAAAGTTTCAGTTGTTAGGCTTTCTATATGTAGTAGGTATTGCTCGCGCGCTGTTGCACTCACAGTATTCTAACTACAGAGTTGTGCAAGGATGATCATCGACACAGTCTTGAAACAAATACTGAAATTTACAGGTACAGCGGCTCTCGTGTTGTAATTGCTAGGTTCACCTCGACAATACAAGATTTACAATTTTAATTTTTGGTTTTAAAACTGTTTACAATTTCTGGAGGTTTATTGACGCAGAACAACGTTCTAATAATTTGAGATTATAAATTTAATTTTACGACAATTGGGGATTTTCATCCATCACTAATTAATATAATATGATGTAATAGATCACAATGAATTATTTTATATCTTAAAGATATTTTAATTATCGTTAACTCACGATATTTTCTAATAATTATAGCATTCACCAGAAATTTGAAACAGTTTTATCTCATCAAAATAAGATTCTAGATTGTGTCACGATTCGTCGCGAGATAGCGCTCTGCGGTTAGTCATGTAGTGCGGGCTGTGTCTAATCTATTCCGGGCGAGTGTCTGGTGAAACAACCAACAATAAATATTTTTACCTTGATAGCTGGTTTGTAAAGGAATCGTCTGTGAAAGAAATCCTGATTTTATGTCTTACTGTTGTTAACGTATTTCATGCTGTAATATTACAATAATAAACATCTAAAAATTTTCATTTGGTTTAGAAAAAAAAGAACGAACTAAACAATCAGGCAACTTTCTATTGTGATATTATAACTTCGTCACAATTTTTTTCAAGCCACTGCTATAAATTAAAGCCTATGAATGGTTGAATATTGGAATGTTGAGTCCATCTTTTTGGAAACAGGTAATAGACATGTACTGTTGTCATGTGCACTCCGACTCATTTTCTTAACCATATTTAACAGTATTCCTTTTAATTATTCACTTCATTTTATATGCTTTTAACAGCTTAAAAACTAACTTTGTCTTGAATATATTTATAGGTTTTTGTTGCGGATTCTCTTCAAATCAGGCGATGCTAGTCAATGGCTTCTTAATATCCGTGATTTTATGTATCTCATAGAGTAAAACTTAAATGACTTAAGTGTGTCTCTCTATTCTAAAAAAAGTAAAGGCCGCTGGTGCTGTGAAATCTTGTTGGACTCTCTCCTCCTAAACTGTGGGGGATTTAAGTTTCAGCTAAGGTGCCCACAGATTCTAAAAATTCCGAGGAACCTGATAAGCTGACTTAAATTTCGAAAATCGAATTATTTTAGAAGATATTAATAAAAAACTGAAAAAATAAACAGAATGGTTACCAGATTTGGCATATAATCATTCATTCCTTTGCAAAAAAGCGTTTCCAAGTATGTAGTATCACGTGAAATCGTCAAACATGAAGTAGAAATACACCCATTTTACGCCAAAATAAAAACTATATGAAATGAGTAACTCAAAATGTGTTACACAAAGTTGACAATTTTCAAATAGTAATATCTTGAAAATGAAAAATAATTAAAATGCAGATTATTTTAAAGCCGGTTCGGTCAAGCTGGATTATTTGATACCAGTAGAAATATTTGGCTGCGTTAACTATGCCATTATAGTAGTTATAGTACACTTTGGATATTTGCTAGCTCGACGAGATGGTATAATTCGTGGTGCTAAGTACGCTAATCTGCAAACGATTATTTAAATGAAAATATGGATAACGGTTTTCCGAGAACCTTAAATGAACAGTAATTATAGGTTGTGAAAATGTGTAAATCGCCAAATAATGAAAAGTCGCCATTGGTGGCAAGCTATCCTATCTGTTCTGTAGCTTTTATTAACTTTACATGTACGCAAGTCGCCAAATAATGAAAAATCGCCATGGGTGGCAAATTCGCAAGGTGTCCAATAGGTTTTACATTATTAAAAATACAGCTGAAACAGATGTTCTGATTTTATTACGCTTTAGCTCCTAATTAATATAACTTTTGAATGGCAACATTAAATATCATTGTGTTTCTGAGGAGTGCAATAATTTTTCCAGCGATTATAAGCGGAGTCCACACTCCAGGTGGAGTAAAGCTCGGGAGCCGTAGAACACGGATTCTCATAACAAAATATCTTCCGTGTTATGGACGGAGTCTACAATACTGTGAAGTTTAAATTTTTTGTGTACCAATGAACATGCAAGAACCAAGCAATGTGTAGCTCAGTAACATTCTATCTGATCCAATCTTCGGGTTTTGTCTGTTGAAATTATGTCTTTTTTACGAATAAGCGTTATTAGGTGCCGAATGCCTCATACAAAAAGCGAGCGTAGCGAGTCTGGGGGCCTTGGCCCTTAGTTCTTAAAAAAATGGGCTCGTGACTTTCCTCTAAACATCTTAAATAAAAGATAAAATTGCACTAGATTTCATCACTTTCAGAGGGTATCATCTTATTCCTTACATTCCAATGATATAAAACTTAAATCGATGTCTTCTTTGTGACTTAAGGAGAAAAATGTAAGCATAAAAATTCCAATGCTTAACTGCCTGAGGTGCAGACCATTTAGAAAGGAATTCCAAGAAGTTCTCTGTATAAGAATTTATTCACTAATGTTTCGTATCACAGGAATATTTACCGTTTAAAAGAGCGAACTATATATTTTTAAATGCAATATGTATGTTTCCGATTCCCTGACTTAAAGCGATTCGTTTAATGTGGTTCAAAACTAAATCTGAAGGAAATGGAAAAATAATGCGAAAGCTATGGGAGTTCGATATGACAGTAATCAGTGTCATTAAATGGAAACAGTATGTTTTATAGATAAAAATATGTTCAGTTACTAACACCCTGTATATATGCACTTGACTCTTCAAGTATCAAATTTTTCGTCTGAAACTGTTCTTTCGGCAATTATGAGGTCAAAATGAACGTTCGATGAATCTTTTAGAAAGAATTACACAGAAATCGAACTGTGAAATTCCATATGCGACATCCGTTTAAAAAATCAAAATGAATATGTTTAAAATGTTTTTACATTCATAAATTACAGCTAAATGAAATATGCACTCTCTATGAAATTTGCGTTGTAAAACTGACTTAAAGAGGACTTTTAATGTGAAAGCATGTCGAAGGGATAGTCTGAGAGAAATTTTCGTATTCAAACAGTAAAGTCTTATAATGAGTAAAAACACAGACTATTTTTGCATATACGAAAAGTTATTGATCGCCAGTACGTTTGAAATATACACGTCAATCTGTGCGATTACACGGCATCTTGAAATCTTCGGTTTTACTGTTAAGGTTGATCTGTACACTATATGTGTATTACGTTAAGAAAAACCTGCTCGGTGGTTACCTGCCCGGAGGTGAGGTGGAAAGAGGTTACCTTCGGCAGAGGACTTTTTTAAAAGTATCTAACTTATATTCACTTTACATCTAGAAAAATCCACATGAAACTCCTGACCGTTAAATCGACGGTCTCAAGAGTGTCCTGAACTAACACCTCCTACATATAGAAAGCCTTACAACTCCTACGTCACCAACCTTTGACGTCATCATTTGGCCTACATTTGAAACTTTTATTTTCACAAAATAAAACTATTAAAAATTTCTGGTAAATACTACAAATATTAGAAAATATCTTATATTAAACATTAAAATTAAGATATCTCTCTCATACAAAATTATTCAGTATGATCTAGTTCCTTGTCACATTATCTAATTAGTTTGGTTAAAAACTGCCATTTGTCGTACAATTATATTTTTTATCTCAAATTATTAAAATATTGCCAATCATGGGTAAATTCACGAGAAATTTTTAATAGCTTTATTTTGTCACAATCAAACTTTCAAATGTAGGCCAAATGATGACGTCAAAGGTTGGTGACGTAGGAGTTGTAAGGCTTTCTATATGTAGGAGGCATTGCCTGAACCCTGGACCTGCTCATTTCAGCCATGTACCAGTATTCAAAGTCTTATCCACTCAGTCATTGTCGAGCGTGAAAACTATTAAAAATGATGTATATAGCTCAAATAGCTCTTCGCTTCATTCTGCTGAAGAATTACATAGAAGTTATTGTAGCAAGAATAAAAAGTAAGTACCTTAAGGTTTGGGGCAATTCTTAAGCGATTCAAAATATATATATATAGCAGCCTCTATTGTGTGTCCTATTAAGATAACCAAGATGAGGGTATCTGCCGAGGGGGATGCCTTGGGCAGACGACTTTTTAAGGTATTGTAACGCATACTTACGTTACAACCCAAAAAACCAGATCACGATATTGACAGCCGCGAGATAGGCCCGAGGCAACACCTCCTAGACGTACATAGCCTAACAACTGAAACTTTGACGTCATCACTAGGCCTTCAAGTAATGACGTCATCACAGTTTGACTTTCACAAAGGAAAACTATTTAAAATTTCTGGTGTGTGCTACAAATATCAGAAAATACCTTAAATAAAAAATTAAAATTAAAATACCTTTCTCATACAAAATTATTCATTCCGATCTATTTCCTTATCATATTATCTAATTCGTCACGGTTAAAAACTGCTATTTTTCATAAAATTATATTTTTTATCTCAAATTATTAAAATATTGTTATTCATGAGTAAATTCACCAGAAACTTTGTATAGTTTTATTTTGTGAAAGTAAAACTTCTAAGTATAGGGCAAACGATGACGTGAAAGCTTGTTGACGTAGGAGCTGTTAGGCTTTCTTTATCTAGGAGGTGTTGCCCGAGGCCCGATCTGCAGATTTCAATCATCTGTTCAGTGTCTTATGCACTCGGAAATGATGGGTCAGCGTAATATTCTCTACAGGTCTAATACTGCTCCTACTCAGGAAGAAATGTGGTATCAGGCGACGAACAGTTAGTTTCCACAAACAAACAGATGGGTCTTAAGGGCATCATTTATGCAGAAATTTAAGACAAATTTAATGACAGGGGCTTGGTAAAATAAAATCCGGAAGTTTTGCGCGCATTTTTTTTAGTGCCTTGCTGTGCCAATTAATGTTGAAAAGTTATTATTTCACATGCAATCGCAAGAGGTTCAGCTGCAAATGCACGTATACTAAGATTTTCATTTCATTGCTTTTTTTCTCAGATTTAGACCTACGAATACAATTGTTTAATGTAGTCTAATTCGCTAAAGCGAAAACGCATAACACGCAATTGCTCTTCAGACGGAGAAAAGCAGATGCTCAATCACATGGTACATTTTGCTATTTTATCGGTTTACACGAATTTCGGTTACTACGAAAACGCTTTTGAAACCCTCCGACTTCGTCTTAACAAGATTGGACTACATTGAAAAATCACTAAAGAAGATTCTAAGAAATTTTAATAGGAGTTTACTTCTTGCCGTGTACCTACACTTCGCAAAAGAACAAGAATTCGTTTTCTTGGATTAAAAAATATTTGAAATAAAATGATTTTTTTACATCGTTCAAAAAGGCTGTTTTCCGTCCTCACAGAAATATAATGTTTGTTTGAAATGAGAAACTTCAAAGGAATTTTATTGTTTCGTAAGAGAAAAAATATCTATTGACTACAACCACTAAGTTTTATAATTCAAATATATCTAGCTCTAAAAATGAGTCGAACCGTTGCTTTTATTGTGCATCGTATTTAGCATGTCAAGAAGCTCCTTCTTCGGTGCAAACTTGTACTCGAGTGGAGTTGGGTAACGCAGTTCTCGGTGAATCGAATCTATTTGTGTTTAAGGTAAATGACGTGTCTTGCTCACGAAGCACGCAGTTAAAATTTCTCTGTACTATAGTGACCTTCTAGATATAGAAGGCCAGAGAACAGAAGCTTCACTCACAGAAGATCATCACTAGGTCTTCGAATATGACGTCATCACAGTTTTCCTTGACAAAGTAAAACTATTTAAATTTTCTGGTTAATGTAAAGTAAACATATTATTAGGATAATTTAGCAAATATTCTGAGTTAGAAATAAAAATTAAAATACCTTTCTGATAAAAAGTTATTTATTATGATCTATTTCTATATCATATTATATGATTAGTGATAGTTAAAATTTTCTATTTGTCGTAAAATCAAATTTTCTATCGTAATCATTAAAATGGTTTATGCGGGAAAAAATTCCCCACAAACTTTGAAGAGTTTTACTTTGTGAAATTAAATGTCTGATGACGTCATTTTAGCGGACCTAGTGATGACGTAAAAGTTTCTGTTCCAGGTCTTCTATATGTAGGAGGTGGTGGATAAAGGCTTGCTTGCTACGGCCGGAAGACGAACGCTAGATAGGCATCCTCAAAAATCACTTCACAGAAGAAACTTTCGTCTGGTGCCACTTTTATGATCTGTGGCTTCCCCGATACTTGCACCTCAGTCCATGTGACTTTTGGCTTTGGGGCGTTTGGAGAATCCAGAAATCGTGGTATAAATCAATTACCTTATCTAGTTTTAAAGACATCATTTTGTGACATACGTCACAGATAGTCCGGGAGCCAGCTGCCATTTTGGCGTCATCATCGCAAAAAATCTGAGAATTTTTATTTTGGTTCATTTTATATTGTAAGTAAAGAAAATGAACGTCAGCTGATAGAGTAGCGGTGGGTGCAGTCGCCCCGGCCGCCGAAACATATAAAATAATTTTAAGAAAATAATTATAATAAAAAATTTGACACTTTGTACATGTGTTTATCACGGTGTATACAAATGAAAGAAAGTAGTCAGCTGGCTTTATAGCGGTGGATTATACGTCAACTGCCGACGATCATGTGCATTCGACTGTATAGCGGTGGATTATACGTCAACATGTAAAGCATATCCATTAAGTAAAACAATAATAAAAAAGCTGAAATTTGGTAAGATGACAGTTAACTGTATCAGTTTTATGAAAAAAATAGTCCGCTGAGTTTTTCGTGGTGGAAAATTCCTCAGCTGGCGATTGAAAGCTACAGCGTCTTGCTACATGTACAGGCGCCGGATGTTTTTCACATGCATCAGTTGATCACAACGTCTTTCAGGTAACTCGTGTTCAACAGCTGAGCAAAAAATAAATTGTACATAACTTGAGGTAAGAAATTTTCTTTTTTACTAAATAAATGCGAATTTAAGCGAAATTTTCTCCAATCTTTGCATATAGGGGAAGGTGTCCCAAAAAGATTCATTTAAAGAGAAAAGTTGCACAAAATAACATAAATGTTAAATAAAACTTTGAGCCTTTCCCACAATATTTTACACTATATTTTGCATCATAAACATGTTTTAATTACATTTTAAGCTCAAACTGAGTGACAAAAATATAAAAATAGAATTTTGAAGAGGCCAAAGGATCATTTTACCCTCACCCACTGGCAAAATGATCCTTCATTTGAAAATAATTGCAAAATGTTTTTTTATCGGCAGAATAAAAGATGTAAAAGTGATTATGACGATACATAATGAAATTATGAAAATTTTAAAATAAAAAAGTGTCACAAACAACAAATGGAATATTTCAAAATCATAATTCAAAAATCGTGGCCTACAATGAACTCAGAAATGAATTAAATAATTTGCTGGAGAGTCATGCATTTTGGGAACGTCTGAAGGGCTGCCATGATGACTAGGGCCCGCTACTGGAGTTTCTTCAGTCGATGAATCATTTTACCCGACAGTATGGCTGCCCACTTTAGTTCATAATACTGGAACTCGCCTAGAAATAAAAACTAAATAAGTGCAATTTACATCTAAAAACATACCCTGTTCTGTCAACCTAATCATCATTTCTGTAAATATTGTATCTCTAAATAAATAAGAAAGTTAGTGCTTACCTCGTAATAGATATGATAAAACCCAGTTATTGAAGAACTATACTCAGACACACAATACACAGATCGCTTAAATATCGACATTTCTTCTTCTTGACTTGGCACAACTAGTGTATGTGTTAACCGATAGGTAGCGTGACCTGCATCTAAGAAAACATACGTGGATCGTATTGCCCACTAGAATTACCTTGAGCCACATTCCCCTATCTTTTTCTTAATGTTATGTATTTTAAATATATAATTGAGAGTAAAAAAAAAAAAATAATAAGTATATTCAGCCGATTTATAGACGCACTGTGAGACGCACCATGTAGCATTACAAATTGATAGATATCAGAAACCAAAAAATCTGAAGCTTTGTAAAGTAGTTCTTTATAAAAGTTACCTGAGAGAAGTTGTCCGCTGAATTTTCCGCGGTGTAAAAGTGAGCAGCTGATGCAGTGAAATACATCAGGCGTCTGTGCGTGTAGCAATACGCTGTAACTTTCAATAGCCAGCTGACCACTTTTCCACCACGGAAAACTCAGCGGACTAGTTTTTTCCTAAAACTCGTAAAGTTAACTATCGCTTCACCAAATTCTGTTATATGTATAACTCAATGAACTATAGGACGAGATTACAGAATTTCCTTTTATTGGTCATCAAAAATGCCAGCTGGCTCCCGGACTAAGAGGCTATATGTGAAAAATGCCTCCATATGTTTGCAGATGGTAGGAGAAAATGATAAATGTGTTGAATGGGTTTTGAAGTAATAAAATATGTAAACTACCGTAAATGTACGGTAAATGTGTAATTCACAGTAAAGCGCCCACTGATCGCAAATTTTTGAACTAATATTTTAGTTCAGTAAAAGAAAATTTCCATCTCTCTGATTTACATTCCGTACCAGATTTATTACTTTTTGAACAATAGTTTTATCGATGGAAAACTCAAATAGGTTCAATGAATTACTGACACCTTGTATATATGAATTTGACTCTTGCAATATCAAATTATTTCGTCAAAAATTGTTCTTTGTGCAGTTATAGTGCCGAAATGAACATTCGACCCAACTTTTAGAAACAAAAATATTTCACAGAAATCCAACTGTGAAATTCGATATGCGTCATCCATTTAAAGAAAATTTAAAATAATGTATGTTTAAAATGCTTTTGCACATGCTTAATACCACTTACATAAAAACCGTTTCAATACACACACATTACGGCTGATGAAAATATATACTCTGATGAAGTTTGCGTTGTAAAAATTATTTAAATAAGCAACTTAATGTCAAGCTTAAGTATCTGACAGTGCGAGAAAATTTTACGGATTATTGAAATAAGCCGCTATAATGAGTAAAATCACAGGTTTTTTTTACGTGTACGAAATTTTCTTGATCGTCAGTAAGTTTGAAATACACATGTAATCCTGTGATTACAGAGCATTCGCACATAGTTGAATTTGCTGTAACGCTTGAAATGAATAATATATGTATATGGCGTTAAGGCATCTGCCCGACTGTTATTTGTCTCTTGGCGGGTGGGCGGAAGGTGAGGATTGCCTTCGGCGGAGAAGTTCGTAAAGTTTTTAATGCACATTCTAGTTATATCTGGAGAAAACCACCCAAAACCCCACACAGATAGAATGACAGCCGCGCATTAGGCCCGAATTCTTGACCTTCACATTTCAACCGTCAGCCAAGTTAAGTGTCGCTTATGATGGGGCCGTGTATTCTCTAGCGGTCTAATATTGCTCCTACTCAGAACGAAATGCAGTTCTGAGCAACCAACAATTAATTTCCACAAACAGCCAGCTGGCTTTAAGTTGAATTGTTTAAGAAGAAATTTAAGAGAAATGTTTCTACACCGAGGTGAATAATTAAAATCGAAAGTATTTTGCGGAATTTTCTCCCTTTAGTCCGTTTTAGTTTTATTAGTAGTGTCTATAAATTTGGAATTGATAAGGTGAACTAATATTTTAGTTCAGTCAAACAAATTTCCATAACTTAATTGTCAAGCAATAAATTTTTTAATTCTCTGAAAAGTAGTTTTTTCGGTGGAAAGTTTAATTACTGACACCCTGTATACATTCGCCTGACTCTCGCAAATTCAAATTATTTCGTCAGAAAGTGTTCTTAGTGCGCATGCAATGATGAACTACCCACTGTTCCGGAATGTAACATACCACTCTTTAAACACTAATTTATGGCTTAAATTAGAGCAAATCACCGGTTCCTAGGAACCGTTCCAGTGGCCCTAACCCGAAAAAACCTTTCAAATAAATCAGTGTTTGTGAAAGTGGTTAATTATATTCTGGTGCAGCTGACAAGTATGGTAATGAAAAATAGACGTTCGATGTGAATTTGAGAAACTAAAGTTCCCTGCTCTAATTGAGCTCTGAAATTCCATATAAGCCATTTATTTAGAAGAAAATGTAAAATAATGTATGTTTGAAATGTTTTTTTTCAGATGCTTAATACCATTTAAAAAATAACCGTTTTAATGCGTGTGCATTACAACTTACTAAAATATATACTATGTATGAAATTTGCATTGTAAAAATATTTAAAAAGGAAATTTCACGTGTGAGGGAAATTTACGTATTAATTTAAATAACATTTGTAATTGGAAGAACCCCATACTTCTTTTGAATGCATGAAACGTTCTTGATCGACAGTACATTTGAAATATACATGTCATTCTCTGTTCACACGACAATCCGCCGCCTCAGGTTTTACTGCTAAGCTTGAAATTTACAGCACATTGACAGCAGCCGGCTTTTCCGATCTTATCGGAAGACTTTCCACCACTAATTCTGGCGTACAAGAGTCCCTTCAAGTTTTTAATGTAAAATAAAACTGTTTAAAAATTGGTGTGGCCAATATTCCGATAAACTCGTAAGATTTATTAGAGATGAGTTCGGTTCATTTTTTACTGCCCGAGCCCGAAATCTCAGCTAATAGATAAAGTCAATTATTTCATTGGCAGAATTACATGCAGAATTACTTTGCCGTTTGTGCACGTTAAAGACGAATATAATAGCAAAGATTTAATGCTCTTTCTAATTCTTTATATTTAAGTTTATAAAATAAGAATTATTAGTTTATTTCTCCCATGAATTTTTTAAAATCTGTTAACAAGGAGAATAATCAATAAAGAGAAATTTCTTACGAGCCCGAACACAATCGTGAATTTCAGAGCCCGGGTCGAAAGTCGGCGTCTTGGGCTCGGGCTGAGCCGGTTCCATCTCTAATGAGTACATGCGTATTACGTTAACGCAAACCTGCACGGCGAGTATCTGCCTGTTGGGGTTGCTTCGGTGGAGGACTTTTTTGAAAGGGTTCTAACGTACATTCACTTTACATTTGGAGAAATCTGCCAAAATCTGATGACAGCTAATTCGATAGCCTCACGAGAATCCAGAACACTGGACCTGCACATTTCAGCCTTCTGACAGTGTTCGGTGTCATATCCACTTAGCCATTGGTCGTGACGTTAAAACTAACGAAAATGGTGTGCATTAGAATTTCCGTGCTCATTTTTAAGGCCCATCTCCAACCAGTCCAGAGCAGTATTATAAGTCTGAGCTCGAGTACGAAATTTCAGCTAATAGATAAATAAAAGTCAATTACTTCATTGAAAGAATATCATAAATTTGGCTGTTTCACGCAAATTAAAGACAAATTATAAGAAGAACGTTTATTCCTGCCATGAATCACTTTTTAAAATCTGTTTACAAGGAGTATATTTCAGCAAAGGAGAAATATCTCGTGAACCCAAGCCCGCCCGAATCCGAACAGAATCGTGAATCCCAGAGCCCGAGCCCGGTTCGGGCCTAGGGTTGAGATCGCCGCATCCCTAGTTCTCGTGACTGAGGTACCTCGCAATCTGCTGAGTAATTAACATCAAGGTTACTCTAGCAAGAATTGAAACGAATTAGCGCTAAGCTTTGCAAATTTTTGCTACCTACAATAAATGAACCTATTGCGCATCTTGTTAAAGCAACCCTAGAAAAGGTATATACTTTGGGTGGAGAACTGTTTAGCGGTTCTAATGCGTATTCATGTTCCATCTGGAGAAAACTGCCCAGAACTCCAGACCGTTGTAGTGAGAGCCGCGCGATATTCCCGAACCCTCGACCTTCATACTTCAACCATCTGTTCAGTGTCTTATCCACTCGGCAATGATGGGATAGTATTATATTCTCCAGAGGTCTAATGCTGCTCCTACTCAGAACGGAATGCGTTGTCAAGCAACCAACAGTTGCTTTCCACAAACAGCTTGCTCTAAAGCGAATCCTTGATGGAGAAATTTAAGATAATTGTAATTACAGTCCCATGGTAAAATAAAATACGGTACTTTCATGTGCATTTTTTTTTTCTTTGAGTGTCGTGTAATTCTTCGGGTTGTGTCTATTAATTTTTAAAATATTGTTATTCTACACACCAATTGCAAGTTGTTCAGCTACAAGTGCACGAATATTAAATTTTTCTTCTCTTTTCTTCTGTGACGTAGGAATGCAGTTGTTTACTGCAGTCGTAACTCGTTAAAACGAAAATGCATAACACGACATTGCTCTTCAGACAACGAAAGCATTTCCCCAATAACGTCATACATTTTACTTTTTTGTAGGTACTACGAAAAGACTTTTGAAACCCTTCGACTTCGTCTTAAGAAGGCTCGACTGCATTTAAAAATTACTATTAAATTACATAAAAATTGCATTCTAAGAAATTATAATAGGAGTTTACTTTTCGTCCTTTCGCTTGGAGATATAGAGACACTACTGAATGAAGGTTTTTGAAGAGTATTAAAAATCATTTTTATGATAATTTCACAATACACGAAAGTTATTTTAAAGAAATTTACTACTAGCCGTGTACCTGCTCTACGCAGGAAAGCAATCAGTAAACAGATTATGTTTGAAATGTGAAATTTTCAAGAAATTAATGATAAACGTCGTGTTCAATGTGCTTTGGAGTAATAAGGTACGTAAACTACCGTAAATATAAGCTAAATGTGTAATTCACTATGAAAAGCTCACTGGTGGCGAAGTTTTGAACTAATATTTTACTTCAGTCAAACAAATTTCATTTCTGAAAAAAGTGGCACACAAATTTCATTATTTTCTGGGCAATATTCTTTTCGGTGGACGACTTTGAAATAGGTTCGTTTAATTACTGACACCCTCTCTATATATATTTGAATGATGCAATATCAAATTATTTTGTCAGAAAACGTTCCTTGTACAGTTATAATTCCAAAATAAACGTTCGATGCAACTTTAAGAAAGAAAAATATTGCACAGAAATTGAACCGTGAAATTCAATATGCGTCACTTAATTAGGTAAAAAAATGAAAAACAATTTAAGTTTAAAATGTTTTTACATAGACTGTTATAAAAAATCTGAATTCCAAAGACAATGTCTACCTGGTTTTCACGGGAGAATCTCCCTTCTTGGTGAATAAAGCATTTTTGCTATTTTTTTACCGAAAGTTGTGTTAAAAAACGAAAGTTATCTGTGATTCTTCTGAAGTCTCGTTTAAAAAGGGCATTTTCCGTTCTCCTTCTGGCACCTGCGAGCTTGAACGAATGAAATGTGTCCGAGTCACTTCCGCTCGTAAATCAAAACAATACCAACAAAACTGATTTTAGCAGTTTTGAATGCAATATGTTCTTAGCTCATCCTGCCGGCAGTTCAAGTTGGAGTTAAGATCCCTTAAACGTACAAAAATATCGTCGCATTATGCATGTAACTGACGACTGCAGATTATTGGAGTAGCAGAGCTGCCAAGTCTCCGGCTTTTTCCGGGAGATTTCCCACCACAATTTTTAGACAGTTTTATTTTGCATTAAATATTTGGATTTATTTTAAGCATAAGTTTGTAAGTAAAAATGAGCGGTGGGTAATCTCCCGAAAAAAGCCGGAGACTTAGCAGCTTGGAGTAGTATTTAGCCTAATGTTAAGTCCCTTTGCTATGGGTGCTACGTTAATGCAGTGGGCACGACGAAGCTTAAATTGACGGTTGTGATAATTTTATTTTATATCCGAATACCAAATGCATCTTTTTCATATTCAAGAGTTGTCAAATAAATTCGACCTAAATATTGAGGGGATGCTTTCGGTAAAGATTTTGCTTTAATTGACATAGTTTCTTACGATTGGATTATAAAAATCTCGTAGCTCTTGTAAAATAAATGAAGTTTTGAATACTTCAACTACTGTTGAACTACTATTCAAAAACTATTTTACCTTTTGCATGTAAATAAATTTGTTTGCTGCTTTAATTATGTCTCAAGACTGGTTTAACCATGATTGCAATTCTGTATTCTGACTGTCCTGTGAATTCGTTTTATTACAAGAGACTATAGTGAAATTATATTCTATTTATTGAAAAAATATTTTTGGTATAGTGAATTAAGATACATGCAAAGCATTTTCCTTGATTTAAAATTTATTTTCTCGGCTAGTCATAGGTTATAGCTCTGATAAAAAAAAATGAAGAAAACGAATAATTCAAACATATTTTTACTTGTGCACTATTTAAATCATTATATGTAGAAATCCTGAGTGTAGAACTATGCAAAATTAAAAAAAAAAAAACTCTGGTGTTTAGTACCTAGATGGACCACGTTCTCATAACTCCTCAACCCCCCACCAAAAAAAAAGAAAAATTAATAAAATAAAGAAAAAATATTGAAGCTGGTGGCGCAGTTACAAAAAGGTAATTTTATATTTTAATTATGAATGCACAAAAACTTTGTTAATCCATCTATCTACCTACACACACACATGCCGGGTGATTCAAAATAGATATTAAGACGATTATTTTTTAAACCGTATGTGATCGAAACATACTTCGAATTAGAAAAGTTCGTCAAATTAAGAGTAGTTTTGAGAAATGGCATTTTTTTACTCGGGGAGATGAAATTCTGAACCTATTCGAGTCAGTGGCGTAAGTTTAATGCTTTCTAAATTTTGAAAAGTGAATTTCGATTTAAATGGAATTTTAATGTGAAAGTATCTAAAAGTACCATGGTGATGCAATCCCTTGTTAAATAAATTGTCTTTAAAGATTAAATCCACTAAAATATTTTTTTCTTTTAATTAAATGAATACATATAACGATATCGAAGAGTTCACCTTCGTGGGTAGTTATGCCGCGACGAGAGGGTAAGTTGTTAATGCAACTGTACTGAGTTGTGTGTATGTACATGCACGCTGGCTCAGCAGTGATGTTGTATATGACGATACGGAATAGGCCAACATGCTGGACATTTGCATTCAGTACAAACCCCTGAATTTTGATTGGTTAAATGGATCAACATTAAAAATGATAATTACGCAATTGAGATTGGAATTTTATCATACTGAAGACCGAGAGCCTCCTATTTCACTAGAAACTTGCCCTAGCCCAGTAAAGGGACTAAAAAATTTTAGATGTAATGCTTCTGTTACTTTTGATTTCTTGTAGCAACAACGCTGTACCTCCTTTCATTTTCTTTCAATAGCGCATACGAAATTGGTTTATTCATTTATATACACCATGTATATTTACTAAAATTGCGCTTGCGATGCCTAGAAGATTTTGAATGAACCGAAAACTCTAACTTTTGAAAAGTGAATTTGGATTCAAAAGGACTTTTTATGTGAAAGGATTAAAAACTATCGTGGTGAGGCAATGTCTTATTGAATGATTTGCCTTAAAGACTAACACCACTAATTTTTTTTCTTTTAATTAAAAAAAACGTAAAACGGTAGAGCAGCGGTTCCTTTGTCCTGAACATTGAGGTCAAGAAAGCCTGAGTAGCGTGTACAGCACGCTGGCTCGGCCGGGATTCTTCAGGTGACGACACTGGATTGGCCAAACTGCTGGTGCCAAAATTGAGCTGAGGCCAAACTGCTGATTGAAATTAAAAATGAGTACTACTCAATTGAGACTGGATTTCCAATTGAGACTGGACTACCGTTCAGCGTTGGCGACCGCATTAGGTTTGAATTTAAATGTTTTAGTTTCACAAAATAAAACTATTAAAATCTCTGGTGAATTTAATTACGCATAACTAAATTTAATATCATGAGACAAAAAATTGAATTTTTACGACAATCGGTAGTTTTTAGCCATGAACAATTAGAAAATAGGACAAGGAAATCGATCGTAATTATTAATTTTGTGTAAAAAAAGTATTTTGATTTGAATGCTTATTTTTTAATATTTGTAGCATTCATAAGAAATTTTAAATAGTTTTATTTAGTAAAAATAAAACATGTGATTAAGCAATTTTCGTAGGTCTAGTAATGACGTCAAAGCTGTCGTTATAGTTAGTGGATGTAGCAGGTGTTGCTGTAGCCCGTAAAGGGACTACAAAAACTTAGGTGAATCGCCTCTGTTATTTTTGATTTCTTACAGCGGCAAGATTCATTTCCTTTAAATCTCTTTTATCAGCGCCTAAAAAATTGGTTTATTCATTTATAGACACCATGTAAATTTACTGAAATGGAGCATGCAATGTCCCTTCATAATATCGCTTTGGTGCTTCTCCTATTCCAGAAGGCTTTGAATGAATTGAGACCAAGCTAAACCTTACGCAGATGTTAAAGCATATTAGCGTAGTTCAGTGAAACCTTGTCGGGAGGTGATTAAGCTGGTTTTAGATATTTAGGTGTTTATGATAATAGTTTAATCAATTTAACAACAACAAAAAACTGGAATATATCTTATTAACTTTTAAAAGTAGAGGTAAAAGGAGAACTTTTAAAAGTAGAACAATGTCTGTGTACCCGTTTGTCACAGGAGATCAGTATTTTTTACGTTCCGCAAAGCTCAGGTGAAGTCAAAATACACTGCTGGCCACCCAAATTGCAACACCAAGAAAAACAAGAGATATCACAACAAAATTTATTGTGTAGATAACATGTTGACCAAGTAACAAATGATTAAATTTACAGCATTCTATGAAGCGTGGTTCCTGCCAAAATCAGTACCCAGAGTAGCCGCCGTTGTTGGAGATCACAGCTGCCACACGCCTCGGCATTGATTCAAAGAGACTTTGAATGTGTTCTTGGGGTACAGCAGACCAAGCAGCTTCCACACGTTGCCAAAGTTGATCTGGTGTGACAGCTGGGGATGAACTCTGGGTCAGTCGTTGAGCAACCATGGACCACATGTTTTCTATCGGCGAAAGATCCGGAGAGCGCGCCGGCCAGGGAAGCAATTCAATCTGGTGATTGACGAAGAACCCTTGGACAATGCGTGCCACGTGTGGCCGTGCATTATCCTGCTGAAATATGGCTGTTGGCAAGCCCTGAAGGTAAGAAAGGACAACTGGCTCCAACACCTCGGAGATGTAGCGCTGGCTGGTTAAAGTACCGGCAATGCGTACTAGAGGAGTGCGAGAGAGATATCCGATACCGCCCCATACCATAATACCCGGTGCAGGACCAGTGTGACGGTGCATAATGCAGCTGTTCAGCATCCTCTCTCCACGGTGTCTCCAGACTCGAATCCGACCGTCGTGGTGTTGCATACAGAAGCGTGACTCGTCAGTAAAGAGAATTTCATTCCATTCTGTCGTCCACATCCTTCTTTCATCGCACCATTGGCGGCGGAGACGTCTGTGGTTCCGCGTCAGAGGTAGACAAAGCAACGGACGTCTTGCGGACAGACCATTCTGCTGTAAACGACGTCGAATGGTACGCGCAGACACTGGATGATGCGTTACAGACTGAATCTGCTGTGATATGGTTCGTGATGTGACTGAGCGGTCCGTCACTGCCATGCGTACAATCTGCCTGTCATCACGTGACGTGGTGCACTGAGGTCGATGCGGTCGATCACGTCTGTCCGTCGTACCCTCCTGCACCCAACGATCACATATCCGCATCACAGTTGTTTGGTTTCGTCCAATACGACGACCGATTTCCCTGAAAGATAACCCACAATCTCGGTATGCCACTATCCTTCCTCTGTCAAACTCGGATACTTGATCAAAAGATGATCGTTGTTTCCTACGAGGCATAATTTATCGTTTTTTTGAAAAAAAAGCAAGAAAAACACAATTGCTGTACTTGAAACCGTCGAAATCTCCAAGCCTTAAATAGCGCTTTGAGGTGGCGCCACAGGCGCGCTTGATGTGCGTCTGCGCTGAAATTCTAATCATTTGCATATCTCACCTCAGCTAATGCATGTTGTAAATTTCATATTATTTGCATGCTTCCTTCAGGGTGTTGCATTTACGATGGCCAGCAGTGTAGTTTAGAAAAAAATTAAAATGCATCAAAACAAAAGATTACATAAAGTTTCGACTGCATTCATTATAATTTATTGCACACACATATCGCACATTTTGCCATTTTATCGGTTTACATGAATTTCTGTTACTACGAAAACACTTTTGAAATCCTCCGATTTCGTCTTAAGAAGGTTGGGCTGCATTTAAAAATTACTGAAGAATATTCTAAGAAATTTTAATAGGAGTTTACTCCTTGTCGTGTAACTATTCTTTGCAAGAGAACAACAATTCTTTTTCTTGGATCAACATATAAAAAATTTGAAATAAATTAATTTTTTACATCGTACCAAAAGCTGTTTTGTGTCCTGGCAAAAAAATAATATTTGTTTGAAATGAGAAATTTCAAAGAAATTTTATTCTTTTGTAAAAGAAAAAAAATATTGACTACAACCACTAAATTTTATAATTTAAATAGATCTAGCTCTAAAAATGAAGCGAACTAGTTTACTTTTATCGTTCTATCGTGTAAACTTGTCCTCGAGCGGAGTTGGGTAACGGAGTTCTTGATGAGTCGAATCCTTGTGTTTAAGTTAAATGACGTGTCTGTATAATTTAATGAAGTATGCACTCTTTATAAAAATACTTTTAACCCTTTATTGGTTGGATTTTTCATCCGAAAAATCATTTCTTTTTCAGGATATTACTGGATGTACAACCACTTTTCGGAAAATAATATTTGAATTGTTAAAATGGTAAAAATGTACGTTTGATTTGTAAAGATGTATTTCCTAATAAAATTTGAATTGTAAAAAGTGGAACTTCAATGTGAAAGTATATGGAAGGGAAAGTGTGAGAGAAATTTATGTATTACTTCAATAAACTGTTATAAGGAGTAAAATCGCCAGCACGTTTGTTTTCCTTGCTGCTACAAGAAATCAAAAATCTTGCAACCATGTATATTTACTGAAATGGAGCTAGCGATGTCCCTTCAAAGTATCGCTTTGGTGATTCTCCTATTCTAGAAGGCTTTGAATGAATTGAGGCCACCTATTATAAAAGCTAAACCTTACACAGATGTTAAAGCATATCAGCATAGGTAGTTCAGTGATACCTTGTCGGGAGGTGATTAAGATTGTTTTAGATATTTAGGTGTTTATGATAATAGTCTAATCAATTTAACAAAAACAAAAAACTGGAATATATCTTATTAACTTTTAAGAGTAAAACATTACAATATCTGTGCACCAGTTTGTCACAGGAGATCAGTATTTTTTACGTGAAGCACAGGTGAAGCCAAAATAGTTTAGAAAAAAGTTAAAATGCATCAAAACAAACATTACATAGGGCTTCGACTGCATTCGTGGTAATTTCTTGGCTTTACAAATTAAAATTGCAATATAAGTCATTTAGTTTTACTTTTAGAACTTTTCCCAAACGGCTTTTTGAACTTTTACAAAGTTAATACATATTTAACCACTTCATTTATTCTTACACAGATTTCGGCAAATTTTTACCTTTCATCTGCGAATGTGTAGGCTCCCGTAACGTACATCAAAGGACCTTCCTCAAGAGGAAAAGTGGAGGAGCTACATCCAAAAGACCGAAGAACTCTTTATTTCTCCCCTTTCTCACTGTTATCGCTTAAAAAATGTAAACTTACGCCCATATTCACTGTCTATCTCGACCACCGGTTCACAGCAAATTCTCGGTCAAAGGCTCAAAGGGTTATTCATTTGGTATTCAAATGGTGTACCATTGGAGCATTCGAGCGAGATTTTGCCGTAAACCGGCGGTCGAGGTAGACTGTGAATATGGGCGTTAAACAATTCCAAATAATTTGGGCGAACGTAAGCTTTTAGGTTTTAGGGGAGGGACTGTCTTACACGTTACAAAATTTTTTTAAGTGCAATTTTTTGAGAAAATCTTACAGTAATTTTAACCCTTTATTGGTTGGATTTTTTTTCGAATTTTTCATCCGAAAAATCATTACCTTTTCGGGGCTTTACTGGATGTACAACCACTTTTCGGAAATAGTATTTCCTAAATTGTTTTTCAAAGTAATTACGTCATCATCATATCCAGAGTAATAAAGTCTGGCAAGTTACGTCTAGATGATTCGCCTTATTCTGAGGCGAAAATTTTTGCCCGTAATTTTTTTTTTTTTTTTTTTTTTTTTTTTTTGTAATGGTTGATGACACATCCTGGCATTGCATGCGGCGCCAACCGTACTGGGTCGAAAATAGATGCGACGCCGCGCAAGATGGGTTAAGCTGGTATTCGAGAAATTTTACAGTAGTTTAAAATTTGTCATTTTTCGAGTCTGGTGCGTAAGTTTAGTGCATTATAAATTTTGAACGGTGAATTTAGATTTAACCCGTATTTTGCTCGAGCAAACCAGGAACTTAACACGTGTTAATTGATCCCGTCAGATATTTACAGAATCTAAGCAATAATATTTTGTAAACAGTAATTTTCGGCTTAGAATATTGCAAAATTATTGAGTTTAATGCTTGAGTTGGCTACCGTTTTGAAAAAAATTATACAAAAGTATACTACAATAGCCGCCGCTTAATTGGATCACTCGTTAATTGGATCAGCCGCTTTATGGTATTAAATCACGGAGAACGGAGCGGAATCACTCTTTTCAAAGCCTCAATCAAAACCGCCGCTTTTTAGAATCAGCCGTTTTATTGGAAAAAAAATCGATGGTACGAATGTGATCCAATTAAGCGGCGGCCGCTGTATCTACAAAAAGTGGTTAGGTATATTCCGTAGATGTTGGCAGTTATGGATTTACTGTTTCACATACAGTGGTGAGTAAGAGTAACACCTTCTAGGTAAAGAAAGCCTAATAGCTGAAGCGTTGATGTCATCACTAGATCTTGCATGTCATCGTCACAGTTTTACTCTTACAAAGTTTTTTTTTCCTAACGGGCGGGTACTTTGTCGATTAGACATTGTCCCTGACAACGGCCCGAAGGATTTGACCACTTTATTATGGGGGCACCTAGTAGGTGGTTCAACGTCGCCCCCTATGAAGGGACGGACATGACAACCACGCGAAGTCGGGGATCGAACCCCGGCCGCCAGGAGTTGAACCCGAAGCCGGAGTACGGTGCCTTACCCACCGTACAACTCGGTCGGCACTTTCAGAAAGTAAAACTATACAAAATTTCTGATGAGTGCTGCAAATATTAGAAAGCATCCGGAGGTAAAGATAAAAAATAAAATATCTTTCTAATGCTAAATAATTCATTACGATCTATTTCTGAATCATGCTATATAATTAGTGATGTTTAAAAGTTGACATCTGTCGAAAAATTAGCTATTTGATCTTAAATCATTAAAATATTATGGGTGAGAAAATTCATCGCAAATTTAAAATAGTTTTAGTTTGTGAATTATATTTTCTTTTAATTAAAAATGTACGCAACGCAAAAACATTGGCGCATTAGTTGACATGCGTCAGCAAAATTTTAGACAGGCTGAGTTGCGTGTGCACGAATGCTGGCTCGACAAAGACGAATTCAGTATTAAATGTGAGGGGAATGACAAAATCTCAGAGGACTTGTCTCGGCTATTTTTGGTTTCTTATAAACACAAGGCTGTACTTCTTTTTATATTCTTTTAACCGGTCTTACAAACTTGGTTTATTCATTTATATATGCCATGTTTATTTACTTAGATTGCTCTTGCTTTGTCGCACCATAACACTGCTTTGATGTTTTGCCTATTCACTTTCAAAAATACATTGCAATGACCCCCTTTTTCAAAAAAATTCAGTAATTTTTACATGCACAAAGCAAAAGTGAAGTAAAATACTTTAGAAAAAAAATTAAAATAACATCAAAACTAAATATTACATAGAGCTTCGACTGCAATCATTGTAATTTCTTGCTGTATCACTTCAAAGCACAATACAACTTATTTAGTTATGTTTTTAGGATTGGGGGATTGGGGGATAGTGCTGTAAAAGTAACGACAAAATGAGTATCCGTATGTATTTGTTACTTAGATGTTCGCTATTCGTTACTAAGTATTCGTTACTCGTTACTTTCGTTACTACTAATAGAATCGGTAATAGGGTGTTATATGTGCCCCATAACAACACATCCGGGACAGTGTTGTTATGGGTATATGCCGCCCATACATAAACCCATAACAAAACCTAACCAAAAAGAATTTTTTTTAGCGAAGTTGTACAAAGTTGTATTTAGAGCTTATTTTCTCTGATTTACAGATTGTTTTTATACACATTTATGGTTTTATACTATGCTAAATTATCCGAATTACGGAGTGCACATAGAAATCTTCCAAAGACATATGCCATTCTTTTTTTTTCTCAACCCCCCCTTTTTAAAATTCTGAACGCTGGTTTAACCTGTTCATTATTATCATAAAAAGTGTAAAGGAAAGCTTGTGACTCATGTTTTTTCTGGGAGCGGGTTCTTGACTACTGAGATCCAGGGACTGGGCCACATATATTAAATTCACAGGGCAGGGGATCTCAGTATGATATCAACTACTTTGCGTCTCTACAAGCATAATATCTTTATTATTTGTGAGTTCGTATTTCATATCAAAAACATTTTTGCTGGACGATTTTTCGAAGTAAATTAAAAATTACCATATTTTAAATTAAAATTGTTTAATTCAGTGAGAATGATCTATTTTTAAGATATTTCCAGTTCTATTTCTGCACTTTTGGGATGAAAAGGGTTCGCCCCTTCTGTGGGTGCATATATGAGAGCATTCTTTAAACAAAAATTATCACTCCTTTCATACAGAAAGAATGGTTGCACCGGACTATGCGTATTCCATGAGTTCATGGAATAAAATGTACCATAAAATAGGGCAGATGGCCCCCTAAACGCCGACATTTTAGAAACATACTGAACTTTATTGAATTATTTTAATACCAGTGGCTTACGCAGGAGTGGGCATAGAAATCCCGGGTAGCTCCCAATTTTTTATATATTTTTTAAACAATTACTTAAAAAATGTTTTTAGGTTTCCATGCTAAATATTTTTTTTAGTTCCAAATAATATTTCAAATAATAAAAATGTGTGAATTCGTTTACTTTATAAAAATATATTTTTTTAAAAGGTGTATTTAAATAATTTGTTATTTATTACTCATATTTCGATTCTAGCTAAAAAAAAGAAAACGTTAAGTTCGCAATCCTGCTTCGGAACCACCCTGAAAGAAAGAATTCTGATTGCACCACTATTTAGTACTAAAATGTTAGAAAGCCCGAAATTAGCACCCCTTACTAACATGCTTCTCTTATATCTTTGCTCCTCTACAATTATAAGAGCCCCCTCCCCCCCCCCGCAAAAAAAAGTTCAACTGCGCATAAGAACATACTATACACCGGATCCTATCCCCCCATTGTACGACCTATATCAATAGCGCAGCAGATAGTATATCTATCTCCATAACTGTAACGAAACATACGGATTCTTCCAAACCTCATCAAAACGATACCATTCGGCTCCGCACAAACGAATTGCAACCAGAACATACTACTACTCAAATACCGAAACTGATTTTTTCCTTCAAACAGCGAGAATCCATAATACTTCCGGTATCTAGTAACGGAACGGAACATACTATTACTCAAATACCGAAATTCATTTTCTCCCTCCGGCAGTCTTGTATTCGAAGTTCGAACCTGCTCGATCCGAAATGCACACTCAAAAGTCATTTTCCCCTTTGAAACCGCGATCCGATATCCAGTAACAAATAGCAGAAGATATTAGTACCCGATTACTGGAACCCGTTTCCCCCCTAGTTCGCCTCGCCTGGCAGTCTGTATTCGAAGTTCGAAGGTGCTCGATCCGAAACAGCTTCGGATCGAGTAACGAGTAACGATATCAACCGCAAAGTAGCAATTCGTTACTTCGAGTCTGAGTGATTATCCGTATCTTAGTACCGAATACATGCCGTTTGCTTCAGCTCTATTGGGGGAGTAGGATTAGGATTGGGGATTCCAAGGGGGTTTTTGAATCTTTTAAAAGTGAATGCATGTTTAACCCGCTCATTCATCCTTATAAAGGGATTTCGGTGAATATTCCCCTTCCATTTGTGTGGGTGTGCATGTTCCCGTCACATACATCAAAGAACATTAATCAAGAAGGAGAGTGGAGTGGCTATAGCCAAAAGACGAGAGAACACTGTATCACCCCTTTTGTATTTTGTCATAAGAAATAGTAGACTCAAACGATTTTAAGTAATTTTGCGAATGAATTTTTTAGGGGGTGGGATGGAGAGGTACATTTTTACTCAATATAAAATTCTTCTACGTGCAATTCATTCGTGAAGTCTCACTGTACATTTAACCTCTTCTAAGTCGGATTTTTCTCGAATTTCTCATCTGTAAAATCATCATTTTTTCACGCCTTATAATAAGCCACATTTTGGAAACAGTATTTTCTTTATTTTTTCAAAGTAATAACTGAGGGAGAAGTTATACTGAGACCATTTGCCTTATTCTAGGACAAAATGTACTGTTCAATAAAAGAATATTTTCTCAGCCTGTAAAGCTTGATAACACTTAGTCATAGGACATGCAGAAAGTACGGGCACAAAAACGCCCAACGTATTAGATGTGACGACGGCCAAAAGATGTAATTTAACAGTACCTAAAAAAACGACCGTTTTTAAGAGTATATCGTACAGTTGTTTGGGAGAAAAAATTCTGAAAGTTTTCAAGTCTGTGTGGTGAATTTAATGGTTTGTAACTTTTTAAAAGTTAATTTGGATTTCAAAAATGAATTTTAATGTGAAAGGATCTCAAAGTAACATGGTGAAGAACTGCCGCCTTGTTTATTGCCTTAAAGACGGGAACCACAAAATTATTTTTTTAATTAAAAGAATACTTAGAGCAGACGTTCACCTTGAAGTCATTTGTGTCAAGCAGTGGTCAAGGGAGGCTGAACAGCGTGGGCACGCACGATGGCTAGGTAGCAACTAAAGCTGCCAACACTTCCACAAGTAATTTCTACCACATATTTTACCAGTTCTGCTTTACATTCAAAATTTGAACTTATTTTAAACTGCCGAGTAAAAATCAATGGTGAAAATTTTTCCTAGAAAATCGGAAGAGTTGGAAGCTATGACTGACGAATACGGAATAAGCCGTAAGTTCGCAATTAGAGAGTTTTCGCATACTGTTCCTTCCTATGTTAACGCTATTCGCTGTTTGGAGTATTTTGACCAACCACATTTCGGACTTGATACAGTGCATGCGCTGTACTGTCCAATGACATTTAACGTTAGCGTTACCGTGAGTGGAACCGCTATGCAAAAACTCCCTAGTAACTTTCTCTGAACACCGAAGGATGACTTGCTGACAACACTCTAGGTCTCGGAGCAGATGATTACCGAGAAGAGGGTAGGGCTGGAACCTGAAGAAGAACGCATGCAGCAGCACAGAATGGGCTACACAGAGAACGATGCGTTAGGCTTAAAATGAAAATTTTTATTAGAAAACGATAATTCTGGTTGCTCATCATTTATCAATTTTATTGTTGCTCAAATTTATCTTTGCAACGACGGTTAAAAGTGTATTTTTAAACTGAAGCTGCAATCATAATTTCTCGATTAAATTTTAGCATATCTTTATACATTTTTCAACCATAACAGAATATAATCAAGCACTCTTTATAAACAGAAAATTTCTTTAATATTTCTTTGAAACATTGGACAGATGATCTAATCTATCCCAGAAAACTTTCTATATTCTAAGTCAAAAAATTCGGTTTACAAAAAATGTTTTTGGATATTTAGTTACGGTTGACATCTCTATACTTAATGAATAATAAATTAAGATAAATTTAACTAATAATAAGTGTGATTTATTGGTTATTAGCAAATAAAATCTTAATTTTTCAATTCAAATTTTCATTTTACGATTAAGCCCATCTAAGAGACTTATTCCGTAGGTGATAAGACTTTTTCTTGGAGGTCAGTGTCCCGATTTTTTTTTTTTATTGGCCAGTTCCCACTGTATTTATACATAAACAAATCAGCGTATTAGAAATAATAAAACGAGGGAAAACATCTTTCGAAATTCTCTTTCTCAACTGTGGGAAAATTTGGAAAAATTTCGAGGATATTGGCGTTTTTCACACTATGTACAGAGTGGCTAATTCAGAGCTGTCCCGTCGAAAAACGAAGACAAAAATCGGGCTAAGAGGCTTAATTGAACTTTAAACATTTTCCAGAAAACATTGAGAGGTATAACCCAGACAGCACGTAAGCTTAAATCAAGCTTGACATTTCTTTGAATTCGATGTATTAATACAAGCTTGACAGTTCAATTCATTTTAAGCTTGCAGCAAGCTTGGGGACGTCATTTGAACTGTCAAGCTTGAATGCAACTTGATGACTGCTTGATTTGGAAAGCCACATCCACATAACACATAATTTATCATCAGTCATAAATGTACTTGACCATAGAATTACAAAAAAAAAAAAAAAGATTCTATATTTCAGAATATGGAAATTCTTCAAAATAAAATACAATTATACTACGAAATTGATTTCGAAATCAGTCGTTTGTCTCGATTTTGGCCAGTATTGCCCAACATGAGTGTCGCGATATTGAAAGTTTTAAAACGCGTGCTGATTTTAATTTTATATTACGCTTATTTCCCTAGTAGTAGAGTCTATAAATCACACTTAACATTATTTAAATTTTGATGCATCCCATGGAAAAATAAAAGAAAAAATCGGCATCGGGCACTGATCGATCTCGCCAGAAAACGGCGTGACAACCGTAACAGTCAATTCAAGCTTTAGTCAAGCCAGCGCGAGGCAGATTGGCGGAATGGATAGTACACTAGCTTTCCAACCCTTAGGTCCCGAGTTCGATCCCAGCCACGATCGATCCCAGCCGCGGACGCTTGATGATAACAGATTAAATTAATTTGAAATTTCAGCATGGAGTGGGAAAATGCGTGGAAAAATAAAACATGTGGGGAGTGTTCGCCGACGGGCGCCCCGTGCATTTAAGAATTTTTTTTTAGGAAAATTTTTTAAGCTTGAAATTAATCTTGCTATATCAGGCTTGACGCAAGCTGGGCAAGTGTAAAATTGAACACTTGATTCAAGCTTGCATTAAGCTTAAAGGCTTGAAATTTTCAAGCTTAATTCAAGATTTTGACATGATAAATCAAGCTTGCTGCAAGTTTGGTGCAAGTTTCCTGTGCTGTCTCGGAGCATACTATCGAAGAATTTCAGAATCTTTCAATGTTACTTCTTTCTTTTCGTCGTGGATCCCGATACAATGGATTATATGCAATGTAGAAACGAAAATTTTTAACGGAAAACTTGGGGTGTAAATTATAAGCGGCAGATTTTTTTTTTAATTTTAGTAATTTTAATAAGCACACTAAACTTTATATTTCAAAGAATATTTATTACTGATTACACTTCCCTTGCGTACGCCAATCTCTGTAGTAACTAATATAATGTGGAGTGAAATTACTTTATTTTTTTTTATTTTCTCGCGAGGCAGTCAGTGCATTCAGGAATTTCAACTGACTGTACCGGATGGTTATAAAATAAGTATGTCTCTCTGAAGCTGCCTGTAGCTTGAAGGAATAGTCTAAACGAAATCAAAAGGGGAAGAGGATTAGAATTTTAATAATAAATAAATTAGTTTTAACAACCGCTGACAGATGGTGATTCCAGTGCAAACACCGTTGTAATCACCAAAAAGATCTAGAAGAGATCATTTCTGCTAGCAACGTGGTACGCGATGTCGCTTAGTTTGGCAGATCGAACTTTGGTTTTAAAACTTCTCTACGCTAACAGCTCAGCCGCTTCAGTTGCTTTACGTAAATTTAGGGGGAGGAGAGCTAGGAAACCAGAACCTCTCCCCATACGGTAAGAAATTGTCTGTGCAGTAGAGGATCTCTCAACATTTTTCAATAAATTTAGGTATGATATCTGGTTTTACGCTTTCATTCACAGTTCTTTTATTACACATTACATTCAACAGCGTCGATGTCGGCGATTATTGTAACTTTTTCTAAGTATTCCATTTTTCTTCCCCTTCTTTCCCTTTTGGTTTCATTTGTATCATTCCTTCAAGCTACAAACAGCTCCAAATAGTGGTACTTATATTTTCACAACCATTTATTTGATGTTAACTTTCGGTTATTTTATTCATTTCTGCCATTAATGCAACAATTCAAGTTAAACTAACTAAAGCCTCTAATCTTGAATCACTTAACTGCGTTCTTGATATCATACGAAGGAACCCCGTCACCTCACATGACCTTGAGAAAAGCTCCTGCTGCCTCACGAAATGAGTGATTTTACCTAAGGCGTAAAGTGATAATTTATACAGAAAACCTATGATTCCGGTTATTCATCATCATTAGCTGTTTTCGTTGCTTAAATTTAGGTTTGGACAACAGTCATGATTTCTAAACGAATTGTTAGTATACCATTTAATCAGTAACAAATAAAAGTAAGCAATGATAAATTTGATAAAATGGTGATGAACAGCCAGAATCTTTATACTTCTATACAAATTTTTATTTTACACATTAATCTATCCCCATAGGTGCCAAATATTTTACGGAATATAATTACCCACCTCGTCAAATTTTTTTGTTGATGCCTTATACCTGGAAAGACAGCACAAACTAATAAAATAGTATTTCTTTTGCGCGGCTTATAAGATTATATATTACAGCTTGTGAAAACAAACTCTGAATTTTTTTCCTTTCTTTCACTTTAGTGAAATATTTCATTACTTGTTGCAAAGACGATCTCGATTCAAGAAGAAAATTTCAATGTGAAAGCATGTGAGAATCTGGTTGTTACTGAAATGTACACTACCACTACTTTATTTTTTTTAGTTTTTAAATAAAATAATCTAAACCTTTATGAGTGCTGCAATTACCATCTACACTAGTTCAAGAAAGGCCGAGGTGGGCATCTGCCTGCCAATGCTCGGTGTGGTTTTGTGTGTGTCTATGCAGAGTTTCCAGCTTCCATGGAATGCAATTTACAATTTCGTGCACTATATTTCTTTTACATGTATGTTCAGATGAATAATCAGATCACAATCTTTCTTCCTGTATTCTACGAGAGAATATAGCCAGATTAGTTAACATTTATATCAGCTACACAAGACGATTCTTCTACCGAGGAAGAATTATTGGATATATATCCAATGACTCAAGCCACGAAAGGAGAGGACATATATGAAGCCGTGCGAAAAGCAGTTACGAAATCGGATTGTTTGGTAAATGCTCAGTAATCGTAGGATGATATCTGCACTGACTGGGTTACTAGAAGAAAATCGCGCAACTTGTCCGACAATTTACTATATTATCCATCAAGCAGCTTTGTGTGATCTTGTGAAACAAAATCGAGTTTTCAAACTTCCGAGAAAAGTTATTAATACGATAAGAGGTTGAAAACCAGCACTTTTGGATAGGTAGCTAAAGCAGTTTTTGGACAAAACTGAAGACCGACTTCGCTCGACCGACTTTGATGCAATTCCAGATGAGAGACCAGCAAATGAACACATGCACATCTTAAGTTATCGTTTCAACGTGGTGAGAATTACGGCAGATTTTACTTGCTGCAGCTCCCTCTAGCGTAAATCGTCCCACAATAATCGAGACGAGAGAGATTGGCGGGACTTAGGGTGTTCCTCAGAAAAATGGATTTCTGCGAGACTGCCAACTGTTGCTTCAATATATGGATTATTTAACTACTTCACAAGGCCGAACTCCAAGGCACTCAGTTGAGACTTGGTTACGAAATAATTCCACAACTCACGAATATTTACTGTATCCTTCATTTAAATAGATACAGTGCTGTTATGTATTCTATCTCGAAAAATTGTTACAGCATATGAGATATTTCGTATGTTATAAATAAACTTTTGAATTTAATAAACCTTCATCCATTAACATATATGGTAAAATAACTTCTCAGATTTCTTTAGTACTTTAATTTTTTGAAAAGTGATTTGTTTTTCACAGAGTGAGAAAATTCATTTTGAACCCACATACTTTTTTGAGATTTGAGGTGCTATACGCACTAAAAATTGCCTCACAAATATCAGACTACTGACATAAGCGACCATTTAGTGTACAATCTATGCCCTTTTGTTCGGCCTTATTGTATTAATGTGCAGAAATACTAAAGCTCAATATTCACTGAATGACGGAATAGAAATTTGCCAAATAAACTCGCTACACATTTTACTGACGTACTCAAGGAAAAAAAAAACTGAGTTAGCATTTCTCCATCCAAGAATCCACCCTTGAATTTGTGGAACAACAGCAGGAGGCGTTGAAGATGTGCCACGGAGCTTAAAACGAAAGTTTATTTTAAGCAAATATTTTTTCGTCTAAAGTGTTCTAAGTCCATTTTTAATAAAAAGTTAGTTATTGATAACAATGGATGCAATCTGCTATGACCTTCATATTTATAAACAGTTCTCCTCGAAAAAGCCTCCAAAAGTTTTCACCATTTGTCAACACAAATTTACACTGTTAATAAAGTTACAAATCAATTATATATGAGCCCTTAAATATATCCATATAATATAAAATGAATCAAAGTAAGGTAAAAATTAGCAGTTTCAAAGTAAACTGCTAATGTAAAAAATCTGCATACAACTAAAAACTTAAATTTTTTTCTATCTATGATAAACGGTGAGAGTGCACTAAACTAAATAGTACAGTAGGCAGTATAAATTCTACAATTACACGAACGTTCTTTGAAATATTATTTTACTCATCTTATACTGAACTGTACTCACGCATAAAATGTATGATATTATTTAAAAAGTCGATATTATATTAATCATATTTGAATGAAAATTTAAAGAAATGCTTCTCTTAAATTCTCTTTAGCTCTCTAACGAATACCGTTATTTTTGATTTCTAGAATAGAACTAGGATCGTAAAGTAAGATGATTATCAGGAAAGGAAACACGTGAAGAACTTCTCTTGGCAAAAAGGGGGATTGTCTTCCACCCACGGATCAAATGGCGATGACTGATCGATACAGAACATTGTAAGTTGGAGATACAGGGATGAGTTGTTTATATTTAACTACCTGATGAACATAATGCATAAAAGAACGAAACACTTTTGAGAACCAATACAGAGGCAGCCTAAAGGAGATTCCGTAATGAAAACACAACTTTCACGAATCTCACTGTGCCAAAAGCTAGAGAGGAATTGGAATTGGATAAAGTAAAATGGTAACTAAATTTGGAGTAAAATAAACAAAATGTCATAAAATATTCCATTAATCTGGTTGATAGTATAATTTTTTTTAAACCATTAGCTTGGTCAGTGTTTATCGTTCTAGTACAAAATTCTTAAACGAATTTTAACCCACTTCCCATCGTCCAATCGTGTTCAAACTTCGCATGCACTTGTAACTCCAAAAGTCCTGAGTTTTTTTTATTTTTGTTTCCCCCTTTTTTAAAGTGTTAAATATATTGTTTCAAAAATCTCGATTTTTAGCACAAATGGACACTTTATAACTATTAATCTTTTTTTTTTAATCTTTGCACCATCGTAAAGTTCATTCGGTTCTGAAAAATATAAAATAAGCTTCGATTCTTCTTCTTAAATCTTTTATTTTTAGTGCTATTTACGACAGAGTGATCATTTATTGCCTTTAATTTCCATCGTGGCATGCAAAGAATTATATGCTGCACCAATTTAAAAATTTCGTGGAATACGGAGCGGCTTTTCCTATATCGCTTAAAAAAAGAGCGGTAAAAAGAAAAAAATAGTTAAATTTTAGCAGATTGTTTAATCAACAGTAGTAGAATCAAAGAAATACTTCTATATGGGGACAAAAGAAGTATTTATGCCTCTAGATTTCAAAATATATTTATTATTTCACATTAAAATAAAAGTAATACTCAATAAAATTTCTGAGTATTTTCTAGGATGATCGATAAGCTAGGATGTGTTTTTGTGTTGCAGTAAGTGTCTGAGTTTGAAAATTTTCTCTAAAATAGTTTTATACCTTTGAATCCAGTTTTGAATAAAAACCTTACTTTTTGAAACTTTTTTAAAAACATATATTTAGTAGTTATGTTTTGTTATTGCATTTAATATTAAAGTCAATGTGAAAAAGTATAGAACTGCCTTCACAGTATTCTCAAGTATATTCTAAATGTATATTGAACAGAAATTGCAAAATGTTAAAAAACATGTACACACACAGTGACTATTTCTATGTAGTCAAAAAAAAACATTGTCGTTTGATTATAACAGGAATTAACATGCTATGCTTTTTTTTATTATTTATTCTGAAGTGGCGGTCTGAAGTCTGAATTCTCATCGGCCGCCATGTGGTTTCTTCTAGTTGTTTAGCAGAGGCTTATTTGAATTTATGACTTTCAGACTACAAATTTCTGCTCTTTAACTAGGCAAAAGAGCTGAGAGAATGAGTTTTGAGAAATAAAATATGCATTTTATGGCAATTTCTTCTGAAAACCGGCATAGCTGATTATTCTATAATGAAGTCCCCTGTATTATTTTATAAATAAAGCATACTGCTGAGGGATATACTAACAAATACACAACCTCAAGACCGAAAACAGATTCGAACCTACAGCGTGTAAACAGTGTGGGCTGACCGCTTTAATATTTCCTTTCCGTTTTAATAAATAGGGAAAAAAATATCTACAGCAACATTTCCATTAAATTTCGAACATGTGGTCCTTAATTTATAATTCTGATGATAAAATATTTCCTGAATAATATCCGAATCTCTCAGTTAAGAAATAAAATATTTAAACTAACAACGGATTGCATGATTTATGTTTAATGCGATATACATTGTTGAAGAGCTTGCAAAAACTTGAAGTGATTCATCTTATAAAGTTACTATATTCGTTCATCAGCTCTTCGTGTTTACTAGATAGGATTTAAAGTTCGCAGTTGCTGTTTAAACAATGATTAACAATGTTCTCAGTTTAAGGCCTGCACATTCGGGGAGATTGACAGTTTAATTATTCTCGATACCTAAAGGATACTCCACTCAGGAAATTCTGAGTAAACATTTGCAACGTGATGACGAAACGGGAATAGGGGTATTATGCACTTTATTGGGTGTTAGAAAGAGAAGAAATTACTATAAATAAATGAATGAAAATAGCAATTTGGGCAACCAATGAAGCTTTGTTGAGTCTTTGTAGCATTTTAAGTAAGAGACATGAGATCCTCTTTCAGAGAAATACACGTATAATGTTTATGTAGAGTAACGTTAGAAATAAATCATAAGGAGAGATTTTGCTTTTACTTCATCTCAAGGAAAATTTCAAAGAATTCAGAATAACAGGAACATTATATCATTTTCAATGCTGCAGTTATCACTTTGACGTCTAAGCCCGAGCTTCTCTCGGGTTGAAATATTCGATGAAATGAACTAAGCCCGAAAATATCTCGGGGTTGACTTTTACCTCACTGAGTGATAAAAACCCCGATTGTGCACGTCTGCCGTCTTTTCAAATATCTAAGTACCTCTTAGTTTGAAAAAGTATGTGTAGATGGCAGCTCCAAAGAGAATTAAGCAAATAAAAAGATCTAGAATTAGAGTTACTTTTTGAGCATTTGGTATCCATAGCTCGGTAACTAAAGCAAATTTTACTAAATCATGTTTATTGATTTAGTAAAATTTGCTTCGGGTACCTGTACAAAATTTGGGTAAGTTTTTGTTGCGTTAGTCTGTAAAAATGTATGCTAAAATGATTTTTTTTTATGAGGAACGCCCCATCTGTAGCCGAGCGCAAAGAAATCTGAACTGGGAGACGGAAGGTTCCTGGTTCAAAGCCAGGTGAAGTTCGCCGACTTAATCGTTCGGAATTTTCTGTGGTTTCTTCTGAAACTTGGCATAAATACTGGTTAGGGCCCTTTAGTAAGATCCCCCCACGGAATGCAACCCACCACTCGGCCTAGAGCACACGTGTAGCAAATTGACCGTAATTTCACAACAACAATCACCAACCCTTAAAAGTTTGGTCCATGGATTCAAGGACAACCTGTACATCACAATTGCACTAAAAGTAAAAAACTATTCACATTTGCGCACTTATACAATATAAACAGCTGTACTGTTAAATCTATTAATTTAGATTCCTGCGTTAAGTATAAATTTCGTATATTTTTAGAGAAAAATGTAGTGTACTTTGAATTTATGTAATAAAATTGAGACTTTTTCTCGTTTATACAGAGTAAACAAGGATAGATAACAAATATGTTGCATAGTCAACGGAAACAGAAATCTATCTAAGGAAAATGCACAAAGAAGTATGTTCAGCTTCAGGAACAGCATCATCAACCGCATTATTCAGTGTACAATTTATATATTTTTTTGGAGGAAGCTGCTATTTGTGACACATCGTTGAAACTTAGTTTAACGCTTGATTACGTCTATCCAGTTCATTATAATAATAGCGCGTTATTTAAAGCAGTACATTTAATCAATTTTTTCTGAATTACAAATCATTTGGAAACACAAGAACTAAATTTAATACTTATTTTGCAGAAGACTTTGTTATGCTTTCGAACAGTAAATTGAGTTTCTGGCAGTTTATTTCCACTCTATTTGCAGAAGAGACACAGACGAAATATAGCTTTCGAATTCCATTCAGCAGACAACGGAGACTTAAGTGGATTTTGTAGAACATTGAAAGAGATTTTTTATTGGACAAAATATTTATGTATCAAGAAACGAAAGGAGTACTGAAGAGCAGACTTTATTATAAAATTCCTTTTAAAGACAATAAATTAGAAATATGTTCTCTCAGCTCGGAATATTTCCAGCACTTCTCTATGAATAAATTTTTTTTTTTTTTTTACTCTTATGTGAACTAAGTAAAATATGTTAATACTTTATTGTTTACAAGCTGAGTAGATGCATTTGCAGTTTATTAGCAGAAAACAAACCGGTTATAGGATAAACGTTTTTACAAATACATATTAGAAATTAAGTAGAATTTTTTCGGAGTATTTGTGAGCGTCGCAGAAGCAACGAGTTTGTCTGAATACAAGCGTTACATGGCCACTTAATAGATGATTCCACCATAAAGTGGCCAGTATTCCGGGACTTTTTGTTGTTGTTGTTACTAAAATCCTCTGGGAAACGCGGAGCGGAACGGTGCCAGATCTTCCATGTAGGACGGCGATGGGCGAAAGGGGCGGCTTCCGTTTAAATGAGCCCTAGTGGTAGAAAGACCGACATAGTTCGGGGTCTCCTAATTTTGAATAAATTGTGGATGAGAGACCCAGTACCTGAATTCCGCACCTCCAGAGATATCGATTGTACATGGAGAAAATTGGAGCCAACACGTATTTTCCGTGCACCAGCTCCCATGTACGTAGATTGTCCCACAGCAGTCTAGCCGAGTGAGGGGTTTACCATGAGCTGCTTCACTTTCCGTTTTCTTCACGAACGCAGTTTAGTGATTAGTCCACTTTGGAATATTCCGGGCCTTAGTAATGGCGAACTACTGATGGTCAAGAGCCCGACCTTAGTAAAAAAAAGTTTAAATAGAAATCAATCGATTTCTTTTGAACAAAAGAGTTGCGTATTTTACAGATATAAGCTGACACATTTTACTATAGAAAGGCCGCATAAAAAGTGAAAACAATAAGAAAAAAAAAACGTCTCATTAAAACAGCAAGAGCGTTTAACTGTAGAGATGAATTAAAGAATAGTGCACTAATTCTACATGCACACATTTTCAACCTCTACTTTTATAGCCGATACTAATTTCTCAAAAAAATATAAACTACCTAGTATCACAAATAATTTATACACAATTATATGAGAGACAATAAATTAGTGGAATTAATGGCTAATTTTTTCTAATCTCCAATGGTTGATGAGAGACATGACTGAATAATAATAATAATAATAAAAAATACTTTTTGAAAACTTTTTACTAAACCTTAGGGACAAGCATGGTTTCAGTTCCACATATACACTACAAACTTGAAAGCTATTTTAACGATCCACATTTGTCTGAAAGCTTTTGCTTCTTAGACAGTTCACTAGTTCAGATAACAGATGTAATTCACTCGTTGATAATTCATCTCAAATTACTAGAGGCATCTTTCACAGAAAGAGCGTCTGAAAGCTTGTCTACTGATAATAAAAATTGTTAGTATGCAAGTAAGTATGTTAAGAATTATCAATGATTGGAATTAACTTTTAATAATGAAATGATATTTTTCTTTATTCGTGTCCTGCTTAACGGTGCATTGGAAAATATATAAAAATCAACCAGCGTAAAAGGGAATTCTTTGAGAGGGATATTTTCAAGGCACATCATGATTTTGCATAGATAAAGATAAATAAATAAAAAATATCAGGTCAAAAATATGAAGGTCCGTTTAATTAACTTGCAGTTTCAAACTTAATCCCTTGCAATCATACCATTTTCTCATTTTTAGAAGAGAACCAAGAATTTTTATGGACTATTGAAACATGAATATAATTTAAATTTTTTTTGAAAAAAAAAAGGTGACGCAATTGCTAACATACACATGTCATATAGTAAAGTTTTAAATTATGAATATTTTTTTATTTAATGTTTTATGTGTGTGTGTAACGCTAAAAGTAAAAAATCGAGCTGTTATTAATAAAATTCGGTTATTATTAATAGCTACCATGTTTTTTTTTTTTTTTTTTTTTTTTTGTAAATGTGATAAATAATGCAAATTATGAACCGGTCATTATTGATACTACCAAGAAAGTTTGGTCAGTCTCATTAATTAATCATAATTTACTGAAATTTCAGTTCTAAATGTGATAAATAATGCACGTTAATCACATGAACCGGTCATCCTCTTTAATAATAGCGTAGTATGCTAATGAGATGTATGTGTGTGTGTTCTCTATAGGTAGCCAGAGAGCTTGTCGGATCCGGGTCAAATGTGGCACAGAGGCTAAATAGGTTTAAAAAAAGCCAGTGCCGTAAAAAAAATTTTGAAATTCGAATTATTTAGAAGATATTAATTAAGAACAGAAGAAATGAGCATCTAGCTTACCATATTTGGCGACCTTGCTCCAGCAAAAAACGATTTATGCTTTCGCAACAAAGCAGGAAAGCTCTTAAAAGTATGTTGGATTCGAAAAAACATGAAGTTGGAATTACGCCAAGTTTCACGAGAAATAAATAGGTGTGTTAACATAAAGTTAACTATTTTCAAATACCATGATCGTTTGGATACCAGGAGTTCAATATTAAAGATGACGCTTTTTTTTTAATCCAGTCATATCCTTGGCAACGTTCTGTGAATATATGGCAACCCTTGTGAAAGCCGCCATTTTATCCCTTATGCTATGATTGAACTAGATTTGATTGCCACTGAAAGAACATTCCAGCGTTTTCGTTAATAAAAATTAAAAAAAAAAACATTTCAGATTTCAAATGATTTATTTTACCCTTGGGAGTGCTTAACTAAGGTATGATTGCGTCTGGAAGAAGATTTTACAGTATTGATTTAGATTTTACTACATTCGTATTAGGTATGTAAAACTTTGTCCTAAAATCTAAAAAAAGATTAAAAAATAAAAAGAAATAAACCAAAAATAGCGAAATGCAATCGGAAAGTAATTTTATTTTGCAGCATGCGTATGTTACGTAATGTTACGGTTGTAGCATAGTTAAATACAAAATTAAATGAGTAAATGGGAAATTTTTAATGCATCATGTTTCAAAAGTGATTTTGCAACATTCAAAATGAAGAACATTTTCAGCTGAGTGAGTTAAAGTAATTAAATTCATAAACCTAAGGAACGGACTAAAATGCCACTGATTAATTCTTAACTCAAGGCCTCCTGCAGACGATAATTCTGATAACACGGAAGAACCAATGCTAGAGTAAGCTCGACTTTTAGTAGTCTTAAGAGGCATAGTGACGTCAGCTCAATGTATTCACAGTCGAATCGATTGCAATGTTAAAAAGATGTTTTTTTTCCTTTTTAAATAAAAGAAATTTTACTATAATTATTTTAATTACTTTATAGTTGCGCTGATCCCTGACTTCAAGATAAAACTTTTTCCGCCATTACTGCAAAACATTGCAATGTCAAGGACAAAAAGCCTAATAATTTCTACACCGTTTGTACGATCCGCTTGAAAATTTTCAGAATTATGTATAAAAATATAGAAAACAATCTGTACCACTTTAAAAATCTAAAAATCCACCCGTTCCCTCATTTTAAAGCGATTTTTCGCTATTTTCGGCAACATTTCATTTCCGAGAGTCGAAAAAGTTATTCATTTGCGCAACAAAATTAGCTATTGCAAATGACAATGACTTCATTTTGATGTCATACTTAACAGCTTTTTCCAGATTTATAAGTTTATTTATTTATTTCATCTTATAAATAAAAATGGAATTCTGTTTGTGGATTTGATTAGTATACAAATCCACAAAAATGGACCTATCAGCCTGAAATTTTGCACAGATATGTAAAATAATATAGAATAAATTATACTCCATTTTAAAACTTTGAAATTCCACCCGTTCCCCATTTAAGAGATTTTTTTATGTTCTCCACGCAGAAAGATTTCCATAATTGTAACCGGTGTAGTGAAAAAAGTATGAAATAAGCATCATTATTTACATGTGTGGCGATTTTGCCGAATAAAATGTTTTAAATTCTTAAAGTAAAAATAAGAGAAAAATAATGATTTTTTTTAAAGTTTATATTTGCAAGGTTATTTTTTTTTTAATTATAATATCGTGTGCATGGGAAATCAGCGCAGGAATTTAATGTTTTATACGCAAAACTATAAGAAATGAAGATTTCCGGGGCTAATATGTAAAATTTTTTAGTTTGGCGAAAAATAAAATGGCTCAATATGCCGATTTTGAGAAACTGAGTTCTAGCGGTTTACACAGTTTTCGGCTTGGCGCAATTTACTGAGAGCTTAAGGAAATAGATTTTTGAAAACAAGTGCATAGATTTTATTAGAATACAGCGTTAAATTCTGATAATCCGTGCAGAAATAATGCAGTTATTAAGGGATTGCGAGCAATCTATCTTCAGAATTCTCGCCAATTGAGTATATTGATTTAAGTTAGGGGAATTCCGCCAAATTTCAGAAAATTTAAATCTTCGCATTTAGTACATCGGAGTAATGATGAATAAAACACGTTATACGTTGATAATTTAAAAAATGCGGCTATTAAGGAATTCCACTTTTGAAATAAATGCCTGCTTTACATATTGGCGGTCAAACCATTTACCATTTTGATTGCTGCTAAGTCAATGCTTCGAATGATTCCCTGAAAAAGAATTGCAAAATGGCGTATGTTAGCCCTTTGGCGATACTTAGATTTGAAATTGGATTTTATTTGAGACTGGTATATATAATAACACTGGTTATAGATAAAAATGAATGTTGGTATGTGTGTATGAGGTTGAAAAACTCCAGCACCGTTTGACCGATCACCATGAAATTTGGTTGACCAAAGTCTTTTATCATGGAGAAGGTTTTTATGCTATCCGTTTTCCTCTAACTTGCCACTAGATGGCGCAGCAGAACGTCGAATTCTATTCCGTTTAACCGTTTGAAATTTGGTACACGCGGATATTAGAAAACGGGGAATATTTTTCACTTTCCATTTTGCTGTAACTTGCCGCTAAATGTCTCTGCAACGCATCAACCTCTATACCGTTCGACCGGTCGGCATAAAATTTTTTATACTTACACATTTGAGCACAAGGAATATATTCTAACTGTGTTCCTTTTGATGTTACTCACCATTAGATGGCACTGCAATGCATTATTGTTTTAACTCGCCACTAGATGACCCTGCAGCAGGCCACACTGTGAAAAAAAATACTGTTAGATTACGGGCAATTCTCGGCAGCAAAAGATTCCAAGAGAATCTCGTCAAACTACGTGCACCCGCAAAATCACAGTACCCATAAGTTATCGAGTGTTGA
>JAWZYV010012849.1:0-256416 GCA_038373885.1 Cheiracanthium punctorium
GAAAATCCCTCCTACTTTTATAATTACATTCCATTCGATATAGTTTAAGTTTTAAAACAATGTTTCCTCAACCTGTGTGCCCGCGAGGGTTTTTAAAAATATGCTAAAACTGCGTGGCGTCGTATCACCGAAATTTTTTTTCTAATCTTGTTCAGACTAGATTTAATTTGTTAAAAAAAAAAAAAAAACAGACTTAGCCATCTTATTGAATTCTTTTTTTCTTTTTCTTTTTTTTTATAAATAAATATTTTATTTATTTATTTATTTTATTTATTTATTTTTTAAGAAACACTGTTTTAAAATGAAACGATTTCAACGGTTTTAAGAATAAACAAAATATACCGCAGTTCGAGTTTGTTTCGATTTTGGGGAAAATTTCTTTATTGGAATGAAATATAAAAACAACTGTACTACGTATTTCTTTTAAAAACTGCAGCAATAACAGGGGTCGATGCAGACGAAAATTGGGTTCGTTTTGCTGTCCTTTCACAAAATTACAATCGATTAAAACGGTCCCTTCACAAAAATGCAATCGATTAAAACTTTCATAGGCATTTTACCGTATATTTTAATCTGTTTTGTCAATGATTAAAAAAAAAAAAATGTAACTTTTATTAAAAATTGGTATGAACAATTCACAAATAAGTGTAGGATTCCCCAAATTAGTATTGAAATTCACAAAATTAAGCAATTTTCACAAAAATGGGACCCCTGAATTATAAGTATATTAGAGGTATAGGAATGTACAAAAGAAAAAAAAAACTGCTAATAACAGGCGGTGGAGGGATCCCAGGTTGTCGTCTTTCCAAGCACTGACCAAGCTGGGTGCTGCTTTTGACTTTGAGGATTTGATAAAGACAAATTCTGTCAAGCATAGTCCGATAGTCGCTCATGTTCAATGTGTCAATTATTGCCATAATTGAGCTTAGTCAATTATTGCCATATTTGAGCTTAGAGCCTAATAAGTTAGTGAGGGGTAGGGTGAACTAAGTCCATTCTGAAAACGATTTTAGCCCTTTTCCAAAATAAATTCGATTTTGTATTCTAAGAATAATAAAGCGACGGAGCTTTATAGTGCCGACGAGCTGTACATTTAGCATGGCTCTAAATTTAGGAATAAACTTAAATTTCGGGTTTGAGATCTGATTCAGGAGAAATCTCGCGAATTGAGGCTCTTACAGAGATCAGGCCACAGTGGTTATGCCACTGAAAATGGTAGATGGCCGAAGTGCAGGGCCCGATCATCACGAAATTGGGCCCTGGGCAAATACAAATTTTGGGGCCTTTGCATTTACGAGAAATTACATATTACGCATTTAAGTTGTTTTGGGCACATGTCAGATATATATATCGAGTTTAAATACAAAATATATGAATACATTGCAGTAAAGAATAGTAAAGGACTTTAGTAAATATTAATAACAATTATTTTCACAAATAATGAATATCTAGACACATACTACATACACTTCTATACTAAACTTCTTTACAGTAGCGGATCTAGGGGAGGGGCTAGGGGCTTCAGCCCCCCCCAAAAGAGATTGCTAAGGGGTAACATTTTGCTTTATTATACATTTTAAGTAGATAAAATGATCTTTTTTTATAACTTAGCCCCTCCCAAAATGTTTTACATTACTTTAGACTAAAATTTTGCTTTATTGAACATTTTGTTTGGGTGAAATAAGCTTTTTTCAAAATTAAGCCCCTCCCCTAAAAAATTTCTGCATCCGCTACTGCTTCTTTACAATATAAATGAAAAGAATTGCAAAAATTACAGTACTCATCTTAAAACTGATACGATTTTTTTAAATAAAAAACTTACAAAAAGAGACTCAGACGTTGGCTCACGAACTTTGACCTAATGTTGCTGGGTTTTAGAGGGCCTTAGTGGAGTAAAATGCCAGAGAATTAGCTGCCAGCTCTTGAGTATTTTCGAGAAAATGGCAAATTAAATATTCGTACAAATTTTTTTTTAAGAATTTAATTTTTTGATAAATAAAAATTTGTTGAAAGGTACAAAATTTTTGGGCCCTTGAAATGCGTGGGCCCTGGGCAGATGCCCCGGTTGCCCTGCCGATAAACGGGCCCTGCCGAAGTGTGAAGGTTCCGAGTTCGGGTCCCATCGCGCGGCTGTCAATCTAACGGTCTGGAGTTTTGGTAGGTTTTCTCCAGATGTAACGTGAATACGCGTTAGAACCCCTTAGAAAGTCCTCCTACCAAGGCACCCCCCCCTTGGCAGATTGCCCTAGTGTAGCGTTGCCTTAATCACACGCAACCAACCATCAGAGATCAGTCCGTAATCTTTGTCTCCAGTTCCCACCGTACGTCATCCAAAAGTGGTCTTTTACCACTAACCTTCACCGATTGCGTCATTAGGATGACTGGGCTATGATGATTTTGAATCCTCGGACCCCTTACAATAGAGCGAGCCTTTTCGAATCGCCGTCAGCTATTTATTTTCCGGTGTAAAAGTGTGTGAAAAGAATCCTTAGTTATGCGGCTCATCAACAAACCGAGCATTTAAAAGAGTCCACGGTCTTCACGACCTCGCTCTGCCCCGGGCTAGGGAAGTGCACTCACCTCGTACTATCACTCATTTTTTTATTTTTTTTAATTCTCTCTCTCTCATTTTCTCTGCTTCCCCCCCCCCCCCCCCCCCAATATCATCTCAGCACTTCTTGAGGGACGCTGCTTTGCCCTGCGTAGGATAGCAGCCGGTCTCTCAAACCGAGCAAGTTGTACTGTTTGTGTTGTTGTTGTTGCATTTAGGCGAGAGTTTCGGACATTCGTGATTGGAATGCTTCATGAATATTGTCAAATAGAGCGCAGAAGGGACGTTATCGGCCACACAGAAATGAAGCGCTGTTGCTTTACATTGACTCCATTGTGTTTCTACATCGCTTTTCTGCGGGCAGACATCGGGCGATGGCTACACACACACACAAGCATCTCTGTAATCGATGGATACGGATTGCGATTAACCCTTTAAGGCGCAGTGATCCCGCTCTAGGAACACCAAACTCGGACGTTTTGACTGCTTCCAGCCACGAAGAATAGATTGGATTTCTATAAAAATAGTTGCGAGTGACATAGCTCCATGAGAATCCTTTATTTTTTAGCACGTCATTTCCCGTAAAAAAAATGGTCACGATTATTTTTAACAGCACTGATATCTGCTGAAAAAGGGAAGAATGCGAAGAGCAGCTGGATAGATTGCCCAATGCTGAAAAAAGGGCAGCCGTTGCCATCGCTCAACTTAACTACCAGCAAGATGGCGGACGATCGAAACGTTCATCGCGTTTCGATCGTCCGCCATCTTGTTGGTAGTTAAGTCGAGCGATGGCAACGGCTGCCCTTTTTTCAGCATTGGGAAAGGGTTGCGCCTCAAAATGTTAAGGACAAATACTAAAAGCATTCGATGTTAATTACTGTAAATTTGGTCGGGGGGGGTGGCAGTGATATTAATCTCTTAAGAACTCTGATTTTATAAAATTTGTAATCGATTACAGTTAATTCTAATTTATTCACAGTCAAGCTGTCTGTTGAAGAAGAAAATACTCAATATACGCTGGATAATACCTCGTTATTCTATAAAATATATGTAGATTACAATTTAATTCATTCGAAGGCGGTTTTAAGTGCTATGGTACGAACATTTTTGGTTTTATTTATTTAAGCTTTTAGTAAATTTTGATTATGGGCATTTCAAGTTATAACATTCTGTTTTACAATAATCTAAAGAAAAAATAATATATATATATATATATATATATATATATTTGAGTTTAAGCAATATACACTCATGTCCATAAATTAAGGATAATGAAGTTCAGGCAAAGAAAGAGAAAGAAGCAAAACAAATTTGACTTATTTGTGAAGTCTATTTATTAAACAAAAAGTAAAGAGCAAAAAAGATGCTATATGTTTGACATAATTAATAAAAATTGCAAGTTTTACTCCCTTGACCAAATTTCAAAAAAGAACCTATTTACAAAAAACAGTATAACATGGTTAGTAGGATGGTTAATACGGAGTATGTCTCCCGGACGATGCAATACAGGCCTGACAACGCCTAGGCATGCTGAGTATCAAATGATCAATCTGATCTTGGGGAATATTACACCACTCATCAAGCAATGCACTCCGAAGTTCCGGTAGACAGGTGGGAGGGGGTTGACGGGCTGCAATTCGTCGGCCAAGCATATCCCACACATGCTCTATTGGATTCAAGTCCGGTGAGTATGCTGGCCAATGCATACGGGTGATATCCTCCGATTGAAGGCATTCGTCTACAATGTTTGCACGGTGAGGACGGGCGTTGTCATCCATAAACACAAATTCAGCACCCATGGCGCCCCGAAACAAACGTACATGTTGTTCCAGAATGACATCCCGATAGATGTGGCCTGTCATCGTTACACTCTGAACATGCAGGTCAGTTCTGGAACCAAGAATAATTCCTCCCCAAACGAGCCATCCTGCACCACCGTAACGGTGTCTTTCAATGGTGTTCTCTTGGTGGTAACGGGTACCTGGCGCTCTCCAGATGAATGTCCGGCGAGAATCAGACTCCAAACTAAACCTGGACTCGTCGGAAAACATCACACAAGACCACTGTTGCGGTGTCCACAATGCATGCTCTCTACTCCAGGTTAATCGCAGGCGACAGTGAGTTGCGGTAAGTGGAACACATCTGACAGGCCTACGAGCATATAGACCAATGTGCCCTAAGCGTCTGTACACGGTCTGCCTTGAAACTGTCGTACCGGTAGCTGAAGAGAGCTGACGAGACAGGTCTGATGCTGTACTCCGTCTGTTTCTTTTGGCAGTAACTGCCAAATAGCGGTCCTCATTCGGCGTTGTAACTCGGGGGCGACCTGTGCTGTAACGTCTACTCACATTACCATCATCTTGGAATCGTTGCCAAAGCCTGGAGATGACACTCTGGGCGATTCCAAGTTCCTCGGATACTTCCAGCTGGGTACGTCCACATTCCAGTCGTCCGATAATTCTGCCACGTAAAACATCATCCAAATGCCTCCTTTGTGCCATAACTATGCGGTTTTTGCACTGAAAGGCTTTCACAGCGCTTGTGAACAATTTTACTTCTTTGCCACCATTCCTTATATACCCCTCTCTTACACTCTCGTCATTGTGACGTACCATCCACGCCATCTGGTGGTTTCCTGTAATTTGCATATTCTTCTTCAAGATGTGTGTGATCATTCCACAGGTGAAATTTTTATTTTAGAGATCAATTTCTGTGTGATTCTGAATTATCCTTAATTTTTGGACATGAGTGTATTCAAAAACTTTATAACAGCATTTCATGAAAAATGTCCTAGAAGCTTTCTTCTATAACAAAACTAACCCCTTAGTGCTGTGCTTTCGAATTAGAAGTAATGAGAAGCATTTTTTGTTTGAAGAGTTTTTGCATACCTCTGATTGTTAAAAGCAATCTAGTGTATTTATTTTTCAAATTGTTTATAAGAGGTGTGTGATTTGTTTCAAAGAAGAGTTTGAATATAGTGTCTTGTACTATCACTCATTTTTTTTATTTATTTATTATTTTTTTTTTTTCCTCTCCCATTTTCTCTGCTTTTTTCATATTTTTTATATCATCTCTGCACTTCTTGAGGGATGCGGCTCTGCGTAGGATAGCAATCCTCACTTTAGACTTTAAGTATTATTTAACCCTTTGAGGCCCCCCCCCCCCACAGCCACTCCCACACAGCCAGCTGCGTCAAAAAAGGGTCTCTAGATCTGTGGCACGCGATGAACGTTTCGATCGTCCGCCATCTTGCTGGTAGTTAAGTCGAGCGATGGCAACGGCTGCCCTTTTTTCAGCATTGGGCAATCTATCCAGCTGTTCTCGCATTCTTCCATTTTTCAGCAGATGTCAGTGCTGTTAAAAATAATCGTGACCATTTTTTTACGGGAAATGACGTGCTAAAAAGTAAAGGATTCTCGTGGAGCTATGTCACCCGCAACTATTTTTATAGAAATCAAATCTATTCTTCGTGACTGGCAACAGCCAAAACGTCAGAGTTGGGTGTTCCCAGAGCGGGAACACTGCGCTTTAAAGGGTTAAGTCTTACTTAATGTCTAATTTTCTCAGGTTTTTAGTTTACTGAGATTATTCTGTTGTCATCTTGAGAAAAAAAAAAAAAAAAAATCTGGTACATTCTTTTTCATTTTCTGTGTATAAGTGGAGTGGGGAGCAAAACACCCATCGCATTCTTCGGTCATATTTATGTGTAATGATCCCTCTCTTCTAAATGATATATATTTTTGTGGGATACAGTAGCCTCATCTTTTTTTCTAAGATAAGAACTCCCAGACTGCAGCTCTTCGGGAGAATGGACCATTGACTGTCTAATGATCTGTCGTCTACACTGTTAAAACAAGTGGTTCAACGTTTCACCATTATATGGTGCTGAATTAGCTGCATCCTTCCCAAGGAGAAACATTATTCCATTTCTTGGTACTTTCTCCAAGACCATGATTAGGTAGAAGGTTGAACCATGATTTGGTAAAAAGGTTGAACCATGATTTGGTAAAAAGGTTGAACCATGATTTGGTAAAAAGGTTGAACCATGATTTGGTAAAAAGGTTGAACCATGATTTGGTAAAAAGGTTGAACCATTATTTGGTAAAAAGGTTGAACCATGATTTGGTAAAAAGGATGAACCATGATTTGGTAGATAGGTTGAACCATAATTTGAGAAATAATAGAACCATGCTTGTGTAGTAAGTTGCACCATGATTTGGAAAATAGGGGGGAAATCTGTGTCAGATGCAAAAAATTGCATAAATTTCATTCATAAAAATTATTTAGCACTGTAAAAATGTGTATATTTACCAAATATTTTCAAATACTTTACTTATAATTTTTTTTTATATTTACCTTAATTACATATACTTCAATTAAAATTTTTTAAAAAATTATACTTTTTTTTCCCTGAATTAACAGATTTTTAAAAATATATTTTCCATTGATAAGGTATAAAATTAAAGTATTTGAAAATATTTGTTCAATTTATGTATTTTTTTATCAAGAGAAATTTTTATGAATAAATTGCTTGCAATTTTTTACATCTGGCACTGAGATTTCCCTCTTTATTGTCTGGAGATAAGAATCTTCTATCTATTATCCAATCTTAAATCTAGGAATAAAAGGGAATTACTGTCAAACATCGATTGTGCAATACAAAACTTTTTTGGTGCTATCTTCTTTCTCCACCTGAAATTTGAATATGTTTCATAATAACGGGGTTTACAGTGTCTAAAATTCCTACTTCCATAGAAATTGGGAACATTTGAACATTTAAAGTATGATGCCTCGTTTACATTCAGCTCACTTTTGCGGCAGTAAGGAAGGGAAGTGAGAAATACTAAAATGTAAGCACCCCCTTCTACTCGTGCTGTCTCCCACTCCCTTCTAAACAGATTTTTTTGGGCAAGGCAAACTGCAGCATGAGGGGAGTGAATATTTATACTCAACACGCTCGTTCATTTGGTGCCAATACTAGTCTTTTGACCCTGGGATTCTGATTGCTGTGTGTAAGAAGTGGGTTCGGGAAGGTGAGAAGAAAGTATGGCAGAATGCGAAACCCCCCCCTCACTGCTACTCTATACTGCTGCAGAAATATTTCCGCGAGCCCGGGAGAAAATGGGAATGGTTGAATGTAAACAGGGTATTACAGTAACTGTTGAAAGTGTTTTTAGATATTAATTATGTATCAAATAATACATGCCAATTATTCTTAGTATTAGATCAATTAGGTACAACTTCTATAAAGGTAGGAATTTTAGAAAAAGTAAAACCTGTTATATTATCAATCCCTATTATAATAATGATAAATCCACAAAAGTGGGAAGTAAATATTTTTTACAATGAAGGAATGATCTTGGTTCGTGTGACATGATCATGCAGCATGTTTATCTGGCATAGATGTTTTTAATTTTATTTTTAAAAACATTTTCATACTTAACATAAAAGTACCCCCCCCCCTTTTTTTTAAAGTTACAAAAAGCCCTTCCTAAAAAATCAAAAAGCTTTTAATTTTCAAGTTAGATTTCAAATAGTTTCCAAAATCATAAATATCTACATAGAATCACATTTTTAAAGCGGTGCAATGAAGTCTCCTATAGATACGAGTTGACTCATTCCTCCATGTTTTGCTGCGGACTGCCAGATTTAGCACCTCTTTTGGCACATTTCTCGAGAGATAAACTCATGCTGTGAAGCTGAACATGCACACTAGATTCCCCACCAATTTCGTTTTTCTGTCAATTTCAGTAGGAAATTCAAACATTATGCGATTTTAACTACGACAATTCAAATAATTGAAGGCTGAACAGCCATCCATACCCTATGATCTTTTGATTCAAGACCTAAAACAATGTTTTGTAACTTGAAATTGTAAGAACAAAAACTGTCCCATGTTAAAGCAATGGCAGATGTGCAATAAATGGCATCTCTTTGGCAACAAAATATTGAATGCTTCAGCCTGTGTTACAGGAGCTCTAGGTGCAATATGCTTTTATAATCATACTCAATTAGTGAAAATTTGTTGCCCCACCCTAAGAAATACATTAATTTTACACATATATAATAACATTATTAAATTTATGTTAGATAATATTCACGAAAGTCGGAGCTCTGCTGCATGTATTAGCTCTAGAATTGCCACAGCTATATAAGTGGTAACATATGATGCCAGGAAGGAAATGTACATCAAAATTACTTTGAGTCCCAACCTTATAATTTTTTTAAGCTCATGCACAGACAGTGAAAATACAAAGAATACTACAAATATGTTTCAATTAAAGATAAAAATAATCAGCTTACTAACCCTGCCCCCTCTCTTCTTGACATCTTTGTAAGAATGTTTATATACATCCATAAATTTTTTAAATCAGATTAATCACTTGTATTCGACAACAATTTAAGGCATAAAAAAACAAACAAAACCCAAATGAGTTATTTTCAATTTTTTATTAAATATAAGAAATATTAAATTTAAAACAGTAGTAACATTCACACACTTTTATTGTACAATAGGCAAGATGGATTTCTTAAGCACGTAAATCCATGAAAGTGTATCTAAATGTTATGAATAAGTACAATTTAATGAACGTTCTTTAGTAAACTAAGAGTTATCATTTACACACAATAACTAGTAAAGAATGATGGGGGGAAAAAAGTTCTTTCTTTTTACTTTTATTAAATTTAAGACAAACACTTAATTTAAACCACCAGTTTTATAATACAATAAGGTGGTGGTTGTCAATGTGTCAAAGTGTCACACAATTTTATACTACCATTGGCAAAATAGAATTTTTAACAAGTAGAAAAAGACAATTTAATGTCTAAATAAAATTACTTTGTCTGAGACACACTTAAAATAATAGCAATATACAACCTGTCAGACAGACATTGCAAGTCTGATGAAGGATTTCAGAAAAATTGCAATTTCTGAACAAATTCTTAACAGGCCTAAGAAAATAAAGAAAATTTCAGAGAGTTGACACGTCTGTCATTCAAATTACCAATATATGGCTGCCATTGCCTAGTCACACTATATCTACATCACAATATCTAGTACTTTTTCCAGGAAAAATTACATTTCCAAGTAAAAAATATATTCAAAATACTTTGTTGAATGAATTATTCTTTTGTATTAAATATCAAATACTTTGGAATTATTGTCATGGCCCTTTTATATTTATACAATGATAAAGGATAAATATCTATAAATCAAAGAGATTCAAAATTTTGACACCTATTGGATTTTTCAGTTTAAAGGCTCTTATATGAAAAATTGTGCTACTAATAAATGTTCGACAAATAAATTTTGTACATGAACCTTTACGAAGAATTATTAAAATTTTATCAAAAACTGGTTCATCTTTATCAAAACCAGATATAAAGCAATGCCTCTTTTGTAAGCAATTCCATTTATCTGTACCTTTGATAACGAATAAAAATTTTCACACCCTACAAGTAATTGTTTAATTTCTGCTGAATATCTGTTCACATTAATAAGTTCACTCCCTGAAACTATATAGCTTTTTCCTACAGATCTTGAATACTCCAAATTGTAATAGCACTGCATTTGCTGTAACAAAATCATCTGACTTCCTTTTTTGCCTATTTAATTTTACTTCTAAACATGAATCCTCTTGGCGGATTTTTTTTAAGCTTATTAAAAGCTTTATTTCCCACCCTGCAGTACCCGAACCTACCAACATTTTTTAAATAGGGAAATTGTGAGACAAGAGCATCACAAATTTCTAAGCGTTCTGCTTTATTTGGATAGCACTTAAATTTGTATGCATAGCTAGCCAAATGGCTCACAAGCTCTGACGACAAACTCAACAATTTTTCATTAGTGAGGGCCTCTGCTAAAGGCTTTGAAAATTCACTAATTGGCAAATTTATTTGATGTGGCCATTGAGGTTTTAAGTTTAGCTGTACAGTAACATCTAAGTTTTTGCATGTTTGCTCTAACAAATCCTGAGTTAGAAGCGCATTTGAAAAAGGGGGGTTATCAGGACAATCTACTACTTTTTCTTGGATTGGATCTATTAAAGATGTAAAAAGTGGGCTATATGTTGCCTTAATAGGACAATCTATAACTTTAATGGTTTCTCTATCTTTTAGAGATGACATTTCTTCAACATCTACATAAGTTTTGAAATCTGGATCATAGCCAGTGATCGCGATAACGCCTCTAGATGCGTATTTCATGCTTTAGAAATTCAGAATACGCCTTAAAAATTTCGGAATGCGTATTTTTACGCATTGCTTTTCCATATAAAATTAGGTATATTTTGATAAATAATTATGATTTGTTGATTTTAAATTTAAAAATCCAATTATTGCACCAGTTTTTGTTCAACTGACATTTATGTACCTTGACGTATAATTAGTTATTATTTATATGTCAAATGCAATTTAATTATGTATTTGAATATTTAGCATAATTGTTCGTTGTTTAATTACTCCTTTGGAAAAGAAAATACTCTTTCTAAAAAGGTTAAGAAGTATTTTTACTCTTCTGAAAAAATCCTAGATCGATCACTGATCATAGCGTTGAAGAAAATAATCATCTCTGTTAAGCCCAAAGGCGGACTGCAAGACATCATAAATTTGTGCACCCTCACCCTGTAGGAAGGATGATGCCTTGATACATGTGAAGTAAACGAGGAGAACACAGAATACTCTTTTTTGCAATCATTTAGAGGACACAAAATTATGTCATGATTTTTAAAATGTGAAATAAATTTTGAAAGCAAGTAAGTTTGGAAATCACAGCTATTACATATTAATTTATTTACGCTTCTACCTTTAAACTCATTATGTGTAAACAAATGCTTCTTAAATTTTGAAAAACTATTAAATGTTAAAGGACAGTCTCTCAAACCACAAATATAGTTGAAGTTTGGATTATGTCTGTGAAAATTTCTTGTGAGACTTAGATATAAATAGATACAGTGGAACCCCGATCTATCGTTCCCGCATTCATCGTTTTCACGTATTGATCGTTTAATTTATATGGTCCCTGCACAAGTTGTATTTAAATAACGTTAACGAAACCCGCATTTATCGTTCGTCAAAAAATCCTTTTACTGCGTTGATCGTTGTAAAATATTTCTCCTGACCAAAATGAAAGCGAAATTCAGATGTATCCATATAGCATACAAACTTATTTATTTTCTGGTATGACTTCTTGGGTTGATAATGGTGTAGATGAAGAGTTGTTACATTATGCAGAGCATGTGGTGTGAAATTTAGCGATTATATTTCCTTTAATATAGACGTAGCGACGTATCCTAAGAATGGAAGAAATGTGTGGTGATGGAAAATATAAAAATAATGGCGAAGAAGCAGAGAGTAATATTCCTGCCGATGAGACAGCCTACACTAGTGCCAAGTTTATCGAATAAAATTACAGTATTTCGAATTGTATGAACTTTTATATACAAACATGAAGACACAGAAAAGGCGAGAAAAATATTGTAAATCTTTAAATTTTTCGGTTAATTAAAAAAATTAAGGAAAAACTCAGTGTAAAATTACTGATTTTTCAGAAATAAATATCACTTAATTTTCTTCAACTCCAATTTGTTTCTTTTACAGTTTAGTAACAAATTAGTATTTTTGGTATGAATATATTGTGTGCATTCATAAACATTGTTTTCTTCGTATTTTGTCTTAACCCGCATGCATCGTTTTTTTTTCTACGCACCCCTTGAGAAACGATAGATCGAGGTTCTACTGTAGTAACAAAATTTCTACTACATTTAAAACAATTAAACATTTTTAAGGAATAAATATTTCTCAAAGAGTGAAATTATTTAAATTCTGTAGGCAAAATTTTTGGATTTTTTTTTTCCATAAATACATCAGACAGACAAAAAGGAAAAACTCTGGAAAAATTTTAGCAAGATTTTGAACATTCATTTGCATTCTGTTAGAAAAACATTTGAGCAATAATAATACTTACGAATTTCAAGTACTACAAATATTGTAACTGCAACAAAAGTAACATTTTTCTTTAAATAAACAGAAAAAAAATTAACATTATTTTTTTTACCAACTTACTGTACAAAGTAAGTACTTTAGGGGGTACTTTACCACAATTAATTTTCAAGCAATAATTCTGAATAAATATTAAAGTGCCATAAATTTCTTTGGGATATGATATACAGTTAAGAGCCAAAAATCCGCAAACGTCCGAAATCCTCACTCCTTCTCCGATGTAAATAATGAAATTTGCAGTCATCCGCCAGTGATGAAATTGTTGAAAAGTGTCTTGAATCCAAAGATAAATATGATTCTGATGATGATGATAAAAACTTTAGTAATAACAATATTAATAAAATCCGTTTAATAAAAGTTTAAAGTTTGGAGTAGAATACCTTAAATTTTTAGAACAGTAAAGTTCTGTAACAAAACAAGAATTAATGATAATATACAATTTGCAAAAACAAATAAATAAAAGAAAGAAAGAAAAGGAAAAGAAAAAAACTGAAAGCAGAAAAAATAACATTTTAAAACAAATCACCATAGAACATGCTTTCAAAATTAGAAAAAGGAAATATTGAAACCATTTGCTTTGCTAGTCTTCACATATTTTTTTTCTTTTTTCTCCTATGCTTTTGTATTTAATGTGAAAATATAAGTTAAATACTTTTGACTGTGCTTTTATTTCATTGTAATTGTATTCTACTTTTTTAAAATTAGAAATGTAATGATTTATCTTTTATGGCCCGAAATCCACAAAATCCTAAAATCCGCACAAGCCATGGTCCCAAGCTGTGTGGATTTCTGGCTCTCTACTGTATTTAACATATAATAAAATGATAATAATAGACAAACAGCTGCAATAAAGTCTTTTGTCTGCACTAAGCAACGGTTTTCTGCGACAACACAGAAATTTCCATCAGTTACACTGCCAAGTGAAAATATCCTCGGAAATGCAGATTGAAATTCTGTATCAAAGCTTGAGACCTAAAAGAAAAATAATAATATTGTTGATTCCCTTTCTAAAAAGAAAAAAAAATGAAAAGAAAATTGAAACAATAGCACTAGAATGACTTTAAAAGGGGTATGTCTTTCTCCTGAAACAGTACACTCTCAAGTTAAAGTTGCCCTATCTCTCTGCTAAATATTTAAAATTAGATAAAAATTATATTTGACTTTTATTTTAAATTCTAGAATACTTGCTTTATCATGATAAATTATCCCTCATTACTTTGTTATTATTCAATTTATGTATTTAAAAATTAACTTTAAAACTTTTTACTTATTCATGGAAGTGTCAAGTACCATAAAAATCGGGAGAAGGGCCGCGGCTCATACGAAAAAAAAGTTAAACTTTTTCAGGGTGAGGCCCATCTGATATTTCCCCCCCCCCCTCCAACTTTAAAACATTTTCTTGTATTTTTCACTCACTACTGTATTGATGCATTAATTTAAAAGAAAAAGAAAACCAAACCTTAAATCTATGACTGCCTAATTCCCTTTTTCCTCAAATATTTAAATCATTTGAGTTTGCTCTATGCCTGTTTGATACACTTTCTCGGATGTGAAAAACCTGGAAAGGTACATGGGGCTAGAAACACCAACATCACACATTTGATTGGCTGACAAGTTTCATTTTTAAACACACCAGTTTTTATAGTAACTGCATCATTAATTTAGAATATTATAGCACCAGATTCTTGTACTATTTTCTATTTGTTTATTACAGCCCTTGTTTACATTTTTACTGCTGCGGCCCTTACGCCGGTGTGGCCGTTTTGCCAGTTTTTACGGTATCATGATGCTAAACGAAACATACACAAATGCTAAAAAGAAAAATTAACAATATAATTTAAAAATTAAACTTTGCTTTTTAAACTAGCATCAATTGTTTTTTTAAAGCGACAACTGCTTACACATTCTTACCGATTTAACAAAGTACTGCATAGGTTCTTTTAGTAAATAAGGGAGAACAAACAAGCCCATTTTTTTAACAGCAGTAGAAGTATCCTCAACTTCTCTCAAACAATTGATAATTGCATTAGTGTCATCTCTTTCATCTTTCAAATTTTTTTTGGACTGGAAAATCTGAAACAGATGAGCACCATGACGTTCTGCAAAAGAAAAGATTTCTTCTCTGATATTAACCGAAGAAATTCTTCAAACTGCTGCTCCTCTTGGAAGAAAAGTGGATACGCTTCAATTAAGCTGTCCACAGTTGCACGATTGTTTATTGAGCTGTGCCTAAATGAGTATGTTATGGCCATAAGTGCATTGATTTTTTTTTTTTTAATCCTGAAAGGAAATACTTTTCTTGGACTCCTCAATCATTCCAGATCTGTGAAGGCTTTGTGACAGCTCCGTTTCCCCCTCAACATGATCAGGAGTCCAGTTAATTTCTCCTTTCTCGGGATTTAATTTAATTCTCTTGGGGGTAACAAAATCAACTGATTTCCTTTTTTGCCTATTTAATTTCAATTTATTCTTTTCAGTAATTGCATCATGTGCAAACAAAAATTTACACATTTTGAAAAAAATCTTAAAATCTATAGAAAATTTTGAAAGAGATCCATTAGTTTATGTTAATGATTACATATCTGTATACCAACTTTTTATTTCATTCGCTGTACTTGTAGTTCATGTATGAACAAAAATTTAAGCATTTTGACTAAATTTTCACAAAATTCTAAAATCGTGAAAATATTTGATGTTCAGGTTGAGTAACCACCTATTAATATGTCAAATTTTATTTAATTTGTATTCAGTCGTTATATGAGTGAACCAAAATAAGCATCACAGACAGAATGACAGGTACTTTTTTTTTAATGGTTTTCCAGGTGCTTAAAAGGGATAAAAATAGAAAGAGGTTTACATTTTAGGTTAATGTACAGTAAAAAGTTTTGTACAGATATAGGAAATTTGACTGAATATAGGATTTTTGTAAAATATAGGACGTTTTTGGCAGTTTAAAAAAATATATTAGAAATATAGGATATATAGGACGACTGAGAGCCAGCCCTGTATCTGAAATAATAATTAATTCTTAATGTGATTTTTCCCAGTGAACATCGCTACCCCTAAGTAAACATAGCAGTTGCAGTCGACATGAGGTGAATTTTTCTGACTGCATATTATAGCACAGTTCTTCATAAGATGAAATTTTGTTCTCGTAACAAACTAGAATTAGCACTTTTTTTTTAGCCCAACTCAATAAATATTTTTGAAATTACATAAGTACAGTAATCGAAAACAAAGCTTATATCTATTACTATAATCAAGAAACCATGCAGAAATTCATAATTAACTCACAGATTACTATGGCTCTGGATACAACCAATTTGTGCTAATAGATTAGAACTTCTTTAAAAATTCACATATAAATACTAAAAGGATTAAAAATATACATACATTATCGATACATACATATACAGAAAACTTGGTATATTGGCTCTGAATACAATAAATTTGTGTTAATATTCTTATTATATTAAAACTCATTTTAAGAATTCACATATAAATACTAAATGAAATAAAAATATACATACCTAATCGGCTCCAAAGTACAGTTTGCAGCACTGTAACATACAACACACGTTGTCAAAATCAAAACAGTTTTTTTTCTTAAATACCATGCATGCCTATAGAATCTGAAATAATAGGATAGTGCTGTTATAGAGTGTAAAGAAATTTAATTTCAACTTTGTCAAAGAAATATAAAATATAATACATCAATCAAAATACACAGGGAATAAACTACTCATATCTAAAAATATATATAAAGAGAACTTACAACACTCAAATTCAAATAATACCTAATTTTATATCCAAAAGAACTTTTCTTAATATTATACAGCTTTGAAATTTTTACCTTATTTGTACATAAGTAATAAGCATAACATAATGAACTTTTATTTATGTAATTTCTTAGAACAACTACAGATGCGTTATTTCAAATCAAATGTATTCAAGCAGTAGCGTAGCCAGAAATATTTTTGAGGCATGGCTGACAACTCAAAAATTAGAATGCAGTACAGCTTATAAAAATTGATATAGCATATACAGGGCCTGAAATTTCAGCTTGGAATATACTTGCCAAAAAAATAATGTATTCGCCACAAAGTTGAGTTGCCGTATATTTTACTTTTTATGTATTTTGGGATTTTTTTCTAATTAAGAAATGCTAGAAATATGCCAAGTTATTTTATATAATAAAATGGTCTCATTGTAATTGAAAATCATTTTAATGTATTGTATTTGAGATTTCATAAAGATTGTAGTATTTATGAACATAAATGAAGAGCCAATTAAAAAAAAAAAAAAAAAGTTTCGCTTTTAAAGGGTCATATCTAATACGAATTTGTGTATATTTGCCTGTCAGAACTAAAGTACTACCACTAGTTAGTGGCATCATCTGGATGAAAGTTTTTAACATCTGGCCCATTTATATGGATATAGTTAAAAAGATCGTTCATAGTGCTTGTTGATAATGCATTCCTATATGCAGTTTTAATTCGGTTAAAAGCTGGGCTGCGCAAAACGTGAAGAGAGAATGCATAGGCATAAAGGGCACTTCGCTTTAATTGTTCTGCTGAACATATCGTTTTTTTTTTCTTTTTCTTTTAAAGGATAAATGGTATGTGAAATTGTATCTTTACATACTTTCTACATCCGGCTGTGTCAACTTTTTTTTTCCATGTATGAACATGAACTCCATCCATAATTAGACCAAATTCGAACTCACCAACAGCGAGTCGGTGAGTGGAAATTTCGTGCCCCGACACACACACACACACACATATATATATCTTTGGGGAGGGAGGGTGAGGGCGACACCAGAGAAAGGAATATCCCCTTGAATTTTTGCCTGAATATTTTCGCATATAAAAATGAATTAAAGAAAACAAAGGAAGTTCTAAAAAATCATAAATCGAGTATAAAACCTTTAATATTGGAAATACATACTTTTTAAAAAAAATGGCTTAGGTCCATAGCTGAACTTAAAGTTCATGAAATTAAGGTAAACTTTCAAATGTACCATCATAGAGATTAGTGATGTACCGAGTAGCAGAATACTCGACATTTACTACTCGGACTGAGTGTAGTGTTGGGAATTAAAAACACACTAAATGTTCAATGATAATCGGTGTCTGTCTGCTGTAGCTCCAGAAAGGATTTTACAGCAAGTTCTGTTGCTGAGTCTCGGGAGATGGAGTAAATTAAAAACTGAGAGGTGGCTTCTATCTTTGAATCAAATAAGTCCACAGACGAGTTAACGGATGTGAAAAGCGAGGGGAGGTAAGAGATCACGCATGGAAGCACCAAATTGCATGAAAAACAAAGAAAATCAAATTTATTTGCAAATGAAAACTATTCAAAACTGACATGGATTTCACAAAAACTTCTTTTCCTTAAATAAGAGCATCTAATTCGAAGTAGCAAATTATTTTCCCAGAAAGCTTCATAGGCCACAGAGGAAGACATCGAGGGCCGCAGGCAGCCTGTAGGAAACCCTTAGTGTAAATCAATGAGAAGGAATAGCTGAAATAAGCATTAATTTCTAAATAAGTGGATGAGCTACTAATTATTGCTACCTTGGGTAGTCTCATAATAGTTGCATAGATGGCGTGCCAAATTTTTGAGTGCATATAGTACAGTGTTCTATGAGGGTTTTTTTTTTGAAGGGGGTGGGTGAGGAAGGGCAACCATTACATATTTTTGAAATTATCTAAGTCATGAAAATTCACTGGAATATTAAACTTTATTTATTCATTAGTATTTTTCATTAGGCATGACTTTTCAGAAATGTTTTGTTCGTTGATTATTACATCATATATTTTGCAAGAAAAATCTGAATTTTAACATTTAGCAGAATATTTAACAGTATGGATACTGAAAGTTTATGCCTTTCTGCTGAATACATTTACCCCATAATTGTAAAACAAACCCCCAGACAGTAGGGTTGGCTGTCCGTCCAGGCTAATCGCAGACGTACGGTAACCCAAAACAAAGCTTGCATGCATTGCGGGAATAATTCTGTAAGCAGGGGCAGGTTTAGTAGGCGAATTTCTTTTTTTTTAACGTCTATATACAAGAAAACATAAAACCAAAGCTACAATACACTTATCTAAACAGCTTATTAAAACCTTTCTACACATATTTCAAATGAAATATAATACAAATTGAACATAACCAAAACACTACCTCTACACTGCCCCCGCTTACGGAATTTATCTCGTACTTAAGTGATCACAACAAACCAGATACAGGATTAAGCACCCGGCAAGAAGCAGCACACTTGTTATATTTTGGCTCTGAATTCAATAAATGTGTGGAAAACATAAATCTTAAATAATATAAGGCGAAAAATTCACATCTAAATACTAAAACGATAAAAAATACACATACTTTTTTGATTGTCAGAAATCATATAGGCAGCTGCATGCGGCACAGTCGTATTTAAGCTCTAAATACAGTAAATTTGTGTTAATATTCTTATTAGGTCAAAACACATTTCAGAATTCACATATAAATAATAAATGAATGAGAAATATACAATACATACCTTATTGGGCTCCAAGAAGAGATTATGCAGACACGAATTCAGACACCTTCACCTTCTTGCTAGCCCTAACGCGAACGGTCGCGGATGCCGCTGTCGCTGTGTTGTGTTTCTCAATGGTTGGTTGGTTTATTTCGATCGCTGAACAGCGGAGAAAATACCGAATCATGGTGTAACTTCGAACCATACTTCAAGTTGAACCAATAATTCTTGTTTTTGTAAAAGTGATCGCACCATCTTTTGGTAACTCGGTTTACTTTTCACCAATGCATGGTACAACGTTGAACTGATAGTTTTAACAGTGTATGTTACGTTATTTGGTTATTTCGTGATTAGCTGGCCGCACATCTTGATGATGCAGATTGTTCGTCCGTTCCTGGGAAGGCTCTGTAGTGTGCATAGCCGTCCAGAGAAATAAATCTGTTTTCTGCTGTTCTGGAGTTTGCCCGCCATTTCTATAACTGATGAAGCTTATTCTCAAACTTTTTTTTTTCTTTCTAAAAAATTTAAACGCAAATTTTCGTTTACAGTAAAATCAAGTAATATATATAAAAAAAAATGAAGTCAGTTCCTACTTAGATTAACAAAGATAAATTTCATTTTAGTTATTTTTTTATTAAATGCAATTAATTAATTAATTAATTAATGCAGGCCCGTTTGTGGAGCATCAGTTGATACCGTTAATTCAGTTTGTTGTTTAGTGTATTGTTTTCATTCATTTTCAATCCCACGTAACAGGATCTAAAATTAATTAATTTGATTTAATGAATGAATTAATATTCGAAAAAACTGTATTATCATTAAGTGTCATCCACTACAATGAAACTAAAAAATGTATTTGAACTAGAGTGGATGAATAAAAAGTAGTTTATGAACGATTGAAAATTTGAACAAAAAGAGAGAGAGAGCCCAAAATTTGCTTTACATGGAAACCTTGATTCCTAAAGTTTCCTTAGTAATGACCCGCCTTTATTTCAGAGTGTATGTTTTTGTATTTGAGATTATTTCAGTTCTTTTCTATACAGCTTATAAAGGTTCTCTAACTCGTTCTTTTTTAATTTAAAAGAATATTTTCATCAGTCATAAGGAGTAACTGGTATTACAAAGCGATGTCGTGTTGTATTATTTCATACAGGTTTAATGATTTGTAAGCACTGTAATTTTATATTTTTGTGAAAGACTTCAATATTTGAATATATTAAATAAAAAATAAATACAGGCTGTAGCATTCCTGCGTGCGCATACAATTGTAATTAAATTCGAATTATTATTATAATTATTTATTAAACTATTTTTTACAAATGGAGCCGCAACTTTCATGAGAAATCATGTCCATGGGCGCCCACACTAATGGGCAGGGAGGGGCTACCCCCCTCCCTTGCTGCTATATAACCGTTATGATTTACGTACTGGTATGACGTACAAGTGGTTCAACACTAAAATATCTTTCCTGGGCAGGATCCTTGACTTGCCCACCTCCGCCTTACAAACAATCATATGGGGAGCCCTCCCTTTCCCCCGCCATGGACAAAATGAATTTCCATTTAACATACAGAAATTTTTCGTATTATTTCAACACTAAAGTGTTTGAAATGCCCTGAAATGATCCCATCCCGCTCCACCCAAAAAGTACCTGTATCTGCGCCCAATGCAAATTTTTAGTCCGAACGTTTCCGTCCATTTTAAAAATCGTTTTTTTTTTTTTTTTTTAAATATAATCCTTGCCCTCTTTGTATATGGATTCCTATTCCTCCTACTATTTTCCGGTAGACGTTTATAGACTGAAACGGCCTAAAGCAGCGGTTCCCAACCTTTTAAAATTGTGTTCCCAACAAAGGATAACATACGATGGCGCCCCCACCCCCCGTCTTCACGCATTCCTCTACGTACTTTTTTTTTTTTTTTTAATTCTTCAACACTGAACATTTAGTTGTTTTTTCTACAAAATATTGCTATCAATACAGTTTGAATAAACATTTTAAGTAAAAACAGGTATGTTTTGGACTAAAAATAGGAATAGATAAAACGATTATGCATTATCACTTGCTTTTTTTCCCCCCGCTCCCCACCGATTGGGAACCGTTGGTCTAAAGCAGTGTTGTGTTGCCCGACCATTGGACCGCGAGAATTTACTGCCGGTCCTCGTTCAGATTTAATAAAAGATAATCAGCCACTAATATCGTCCTAACTGAGATTATATTTGCACAACACTTTATTTAATAAATAAAATACTTAAAATACATGTTTATATTTTTGGATGACACCGGTTTGTAAAATATTTTCCCTATTTTTGCGGGTCTGCGGGTGCAAAAAGATTGGGAAACACAGTTCTAAAGACATCCTGGGGAAAAGCCTAAACTTAGCAACTTCGTAAGGAAAAACAAATGATTTCCTTTTTATAATACAAGGCCTATATTTTTTTCTCATGAGAATATGTTTTCACTCATTCATAACGTGTGTGAAGAAAATAAATAATGAGCCTTCGCGGATACCTACTTTCAGCCGCACCAATTAACTCATTTCTTTGCTTTTATTATTTACATTTAATCCTGCGAAGTGCATAAATTGTGGTGAAAAAAAAAAAGGTAATCGGTCTCGAGATGGGAAAGAGGAAACATAACCAGCTCTTCCATGAAAAGGCAGGACTTGGAGAACGTAATTTGTAGTGTCCCGTCTTTTGTGTTAAGCTAAGTCTGGCGCATATGTAGTGATTAGTCTGGTATAGACGTTCTATTACCATGATTAGGCGCTTTGGTATCGGATTTTTTTCCTTTCTGAACTGCGCTGCTGAAACCTGGAAAATCAGACACATTTTTAAAATCCTTTTTTTTTTCTTTCTTTTTTTTTTCTCCCTATTGTACTTGAAAGGTTTTTACAAATTTTTATAGTGCCTGATTGATTCAAATTCAGAAATTGTTGACTCATTAAGGCAAGATACTTAGTTCGTTAGCTGCATGACCATTCTAAAAATCGAATTTTAGTAATTTAATAAAATAAAATTTTGGTCGGAATAAAATAAAGCAAGGAAAACTCAGAAATAAATCTGCAGTATTTACTGTAAGTCGTGTTATACTGTTTTAACTCTCGTGCGAGAAGAAAGTAAGCGAAAAGCGCGGAACAGTGTGGGTTTCTAGAAAAGTTGATATGATTTGAGTTGTTATGGGGGGAAAAAAATTATGTTTTATGATTTTTAACCATTTTGTATGCCTCTTTTTCTAAACACGGTCAAAGTTTTGTTATACATTTATAATTAAAAAATATTTTATTTTAAATATTTTTAATAAAACAAAAGCAAGAATAGAAATTACAAAATTTAGACAGTGGTCTAAAGTACCAGTGACTTTATGTCTTCCCAGACCCGTATACATGGTTTTAAAGAACTTGCAAAACAAAAAAATTACATGAGTAATATATATGGATTTCCGTTAAGAAAGGAATTAAAATATATTAATAGCTATTATGAAAAACTTGATCAAGTGTATGCATTATTAGAATTAGACATGTATTGTTAAAATTAAATAGAATATATTGTGGAACTAAATGAGGTAATTTCGCAAGAGAAAAACGTAAATTAAACGTAACTGGTCCGACGGGAACCAACAAATTTTGTTTTCTGCTAGTCCGTTATATATTTTCGTGATCTTGTATAATATGTTTGGTATAATATGTTTGAAGCAGTATTCTCATTTCTTTTCAAAAAAGACTGGGACGACTTATCTGAAAGGACACAGCCTGTTAAATAAAATGGCAAGTTTCACAACATCCCTCTGGATTTTTTTCTTTTCCAAATTATCAGGAAAGATATTGTCATGAAGCCTCAGAAAACAAACAAACAAAAAAAAAAAAAAAAAAAAAAAAAAAAAAAAAAACAGACAAGCGGCATGGTATTGGGGGCAGATTTTATGATTTTCTTGCAGAATTTTATCTCTTGTTTTGTATTGTTCATAATAGCTGGTTTTTAATGTCTTCGTTATTAATTAGCCAAAAGTACCCATCGATTCCAAAATTTTTTTCCCTTTCGACGCTTCTTGGGCTCATCTACTTGCAGCAATCCAGTTCGAAGACCCTCACTACAGTCAGACAGTACTTATGGTAGTAAATTTACTGTAAGAATAACTATATTACTGTTTCAGAATTTGTTTTATTGTCTGAAAACTGCTCTAACAGTTGTTCCGTTACATCTGCTTTCTCCTTCACCACCGTATTATAATCCATATCATTTTCTATGTGAATTATTTCTTTGGGCTTTGCCAAGTAGAACATGATTTATAGACTAATCATTTGTCCTACCATTGTACGGTTATCTGTTTTTTTGTAAATCATTATAACGAAGCATGTTATTTTGTATCCACTTCCATTTTGTGTAATAATTTACGAACCCGACATTATTTATGAGAGGTGGATGCAGGTATGGAAAGCGTTTCATTGATGCTTGCAACCTTGTGTTCTTCTTGGACGGATGCAAACTGTTTCAACCAGACAGCTGAAGTAAATGCAACTGATTTTTTTCCTCTGCGACTTTATCAATTAGCGCTGTTAGCTATTGTGTTTGCTGTCTTGTGCTAAGCCCATGCCATTTGTAGTGATCGGTGATGCGCGACATTATGTACGTTATAATTCTTCATCGCAACGTCGCTATTGGTACGATGCAATTTTTACCTTGTGTTTAGGCTCCACGTAAAGCAAGCAGTAAAGTCACTGATTTCAAGAATTTTTTTTTTTTTTTAAATGTTCGGTATGGGAGAAGTCCAGGCCTCCTGCTGTTTGCTGATTAATGGTCTAGTCATTGTCATCACTGTATCTGTCTGCCGATATTAATGATTTTGGACGGAAGTTCATTGGATTTACTGACATAAATCTAGAGCATGGGACAGCTTGAGAAATCAAGCGTATTCTGTAATTAAGGTACTGCGCTGTTCTCCACTATAGCCGTTCATACTAGCTAGAGAGTACCAGACCAAAAACTTAGTATGTTTTCGTTGTTACTAATTAGAACTATCCCACCCCCTCTTTAGCATGGCCGAGTGTATAAGACACTGAACATGAAGTCCAAGGTTCTGGCCTATCGCGCTGCTGTTGATCTAAATAATTTGGAGTTCTGGACGTTTTCTCCTAATGTTACTTAAATACGCGTTAGTTTCTACCCAAGGCACCTCTTCCATGGGTAGATACTGCTCGTATAGGTTTGCCTTAATACCACACAATCAGGGGCGTCGCCAGAAAGTTTTCATGGGGGGAGGGTTACGACTACTGCAACTCACATATATGCATACATGTGTGTGATAAGGGAGTGAAGCAGTGGCGCACACAAAGGTGGGTCCAGGGGGTCCGGACCCCCCCCCCCCTCGGCTTTGAAATTTGTTTTCGATTGATTATTATCCTATATCTATAGTAAATAAAATAATTCCAGGAAAAGTTAGCAATAGTTTCAGTTCTAATAAATAAAAAAAGAAATTTTTTTCTCGTTTTCCTCGACTTTCAAAAACGAACTGAAAGCGAACATAAAACATCATCTTGCTCTCAAAACTGAACAACTATTACTTTCCTTCCTATTGTACTGTGTAGTATATTCTTAGGGAACTAGTTTTGATGAATTCCATCTAATGAAAACGAGATCTTTCAGCACTGATTTTTGACAATCTGGAACATCCCTAAAAGTTGGACCCCCCCCAGCCAAAAATCCTGTGTGCGCGCCTGGAGTGAAGAATATACATTTTGTATGGCAAAAAATTCCCCATGGAGGGTTATGACCCCCCTAACCCCCCTCTTGGCTACGCCCCTGCACAAGGGCCAGGAACCATAGGGAGGGTAGGAACCATGGGAGGGTATATATATGTACCAGGAACCATAGGGAGGGGGGCGTAGCCAGGATTTTCATTGGGGGGGGCAAGGCATGGAGTGTAACCGGAGACTGCCCGGTTTGTCATAATCAAACTCTATGACTAGCTCATTTTAGGGGGGGGCAGCTGCCCCACCCTGCCCCTCGCTGGCTACGCCCATGCCCCTCACACAACACAACACTCCCCACCGCCGCCCCACGCCCTCTTTAACTGTTTCAGTTTACTATGAAAATATGAATTTTATTAAGTTCTGTTACAAAATCAGATTTTCGGACATAAGGGATTTTTTTTTTAAAAAGAATTGCTGTAGATAAAACAGGACCTTTCCAGGAAATATAAATATTCATAGTATAATAGTAAAAATGGTGGTAGGATTGCATTTTAATACAGAATTAATACTAGATTATCAAGAAGAATGTTTTTAACTGCATTTGCAATTAAAATCAATTTTTTTTATAAATACTTAAAATATTCTCATTATGCTTTTTAAATTACACTTTTTTTTTATTTATTTTTAATCTAATATTATATTTTGCAGTTGAGTGAAACGATGAAACCAAACGTTTCTTAAAATGATTTCTATGGTATGCTATTTTCTGGTACCTACCTCACCCAATTGGTTGGTCTGAATGGGTATGCTATTTTCTCTGAGATTTAGAAGGAAAAAAAATCCATTTTCTTTTTTAATAAATGCATGCTAATAAACGTTTGATTCTCCAAAAAATTAACATTGCTTTAGCGTAATATTATGCTTTATTCTCCAATTAGTTTTGCTCAAATAAGCTTCTTTTTTTTTAAATTTAGAGCCCCTTTTCCCCCAAAAAAATGTTTTTGCGTAAGAATTTTACTATGTTATATATGTATATATTTATCTATTTATTAAGTCACCCTAAATAAACTAAAAATGATAATTCTTGTTGGTGCTATAGAAAAATGGATAAATAAACTGTTGTAAAACGTATAGTAGGATGATGGGATCAAAAATTACTGTTACACAAGACCGGGGGGGGGGGGGATTTGAAGATGCTTTTACGAAAGAGTATACATCATCGCTATCAATGTTATATTAATTGAATTACAAAAGAAACAATAATTCTAATATTGTTTTTAATTTAATTAAATCACCAGAACTTCATTTCAATCGCTAAAAGTTGTTCATTATATCACATCAGCTGGCATCACGGACCAAAAAGCAATACTGTACGTTTGTTCTTTTTTTTTTTATGTTCTGTCCCTGATTACCTGAACCTAAAGCATTCAGATCACATATATTTGGTGGTGAGGGATGGAGATTTCCCCGGGATTTCCGTTCTCTTCGCTGAAGGGACCCCCCAAATTTGTACTAATATCAGCCATTATTGGTAATTTTGGTAAAACATTTGTTCCGGTCATACTTTACAACCTCTGTTTATAAATAGGTGTTAGAGTGCGTGGAACCTAATACTTTACCAAATGGTACCGTTTCCCTGTATGTGATTATACACAGCTTGTGGAGCTGGCAAGTTCAGCAGTGTCGACAAAAAGAACGAAAAAATATTTTGGCGGTACTTGGTGAACGCGAATATAGGCGTTATAATTATGACATATCCCCTTCTCCCCTCAACAAATAATTGCAAAATATATAGATTCTATTTTCTTTTAATGCGAAAACTCTGTGAAAGGGCTAATTTGAATTTATTTTAGCATCCACTTTTTCATACACCAATCTAAATGTTGATAAAATGTACAGAGAATTTTAATTTATCTGCTCGAAAGAAAATTTCTTTGCATATGCATAAATAGCCATGAAACTGTTCCGATAGCGTGACATCTATGAAACATTCATGCCATTAACATGATATTTCCGACGTAATTATGTTTGTTGTTTTTATTTAACAATCGTTTTAACTGCAACAACATAATCTCGATATTTCTAATGAATGTAATTTGAAATCTCATCAACCGAAAATTAATCAACTATCCTGTTCAGCGATTGATATACCATATTCAAAAGTCTGTTGAGATTTGCAACAGGTCACAAGGACGCTGCGAGTTCTGATCTTGTGTGTCTTATTTTCATGTATCCAGGGCCTGATTGCCGATCGGGAAGCTTGAGCTTCCCCTCAGAATTTCAAGAGGGGCCCAAAAATGAAAGAAAAACGATAAAAATTCAAAATTTTGTTTTTAAATCTTTTAACTTATTGTAAAGGTTTTTAATAAAGTGAAGTGGAAAGCTATTGTTAAAGTTTTTCAGAAGTCTGATACTTCTTGTCGCAACATTTCTAGATTGGTTGGTTCTGTTTGCGATGTCTTTCCCTGGGACATCTGCTCCAGTTGAGAGAGTTTTTTCTATTATGGGGAACATTGGGGTGGCTGAAAGGGGAAGACATTTAATACGTAATGTTAAACATCTTCTAAGTGTCAAAATTAATTCTGAATTTTCATGTTATGATATTTATGATATCATAAATATCATAACATGAAAGGGCATATAATATCATCATCATAAATATGATATTTATGATGATTATGATGGACGAGCAAGACGAAACGAGACTTCTCGCGTTTTTGCGAGACGAGACCTATGTGAAAGTGCGGGACGAGGAGAGACTTGATATATTTCTCTTTATTTCATGGTCTCGCGTCAACCCTGTACCTACCACACTGTTTACGAGACATGAGAGGTTTTTTTTTTTTTTTTTTTTTTTTGTAGGATAGAGTTTGTTGGAACATTTCATAGAAAGACATATATTTCTATTTCTATGATTGTAGGATGAGGTTATTCATTGCAGAAACAACTTATTATGGTGCGTTCCCCCTTCACCACAATAAAAACGTAAGTTTGAGGCTTGAAAAATTTTATAAAATTTGTATTCAGTTAGCTGTTTTGTTGACTGTTACAACAGATAAGCATTCACTAACTGATTATTTTTTCTTTTTTGAAATATGCCGTTTTTTATTTTTAATTTGCTTATTCTCTGTTTATAAAGCAAAATATATTGTGTTAAGATTGGATTGTCTTCTTTAGAAGTTTCATAAATCGCATGGATCAGTGAAGTAGCCAGGGGGGGGGGGGTAACCTCCCATGAGGAATTTTTTCCATACAAAATGTATATTCTTCACTCCCTATCACACACACGTATACAGTTGATATAGTAACCCCCCCCCCCCGCCTATGAAAAATTCCTGGCTACGCCACTGGCATGGGGATGGGTTCATTATACGCAAAATTAGAAAGTACAATTAGTGAAAGAAATTCTACCCTTTTTTCAGTATGGGGCATTTTGCATATTTTATATTGTGATAAAATACACTGCAGCTTGCAACAGAACAAAAAATTTAAAAAATAAAGATTGCTCTTTTCTCTCCTGGATCTACCTGCAGAAGGCCTTAAAGCTATTTCGTATACCATTGGTATAGTTTACCTTTCTCTAATATTTTTCATGCCTCTTTCAATTTATTTTTATGCCTTCAAACTAAACGTTATCGTTAAACTATCGGTCTTGCCCCCCCCCCCCCTCAACCCCTACCCTCTTCAAAGATTTCACTCTTGGTGGTATATCAGATATAATGAAATAAACACAGAGTAAAGAAAAACAATCTGTCATTTCTTGCATCATGCACGTGCATGGGGCGCGAATAATGGAGATTATGGAAGTCCTTCTGGTCCCAGCTGCGGTTTTTGGAGAACGCTAATCCGGTTTTGATGGCGAATTTTGAATCATCTGCGCTGCAATACAGAATTTTCCGTCGTCAGTCACTTTTTATGTTTGAAATTCAAACAATTCCCTTTATTATGTTGATTCCGTTGTTACCTACTTTCACTTAAAAGCTGCCGTCGTGTGCTTTATTTATTACTAGCTGCGTGCCCGTTCTTCGCACAGTAGGAAACGAAAATTTTCCTTACATGTGTAATTCGAAATTATTCGTGATGTGGAATTTAAAAAAAAAAAAGAGCAAAATTATTTGACTCTTAATGTAAAGTTTGTGTCATGAGTACTAACCTGATCATTGCAGTATAATGACTCAAAAAACTACGTCAGTGTTTTCACTATTAAAAAAGTGGAAAGCTTAATAGTTTGCAGAGAACTCCTGGCTTTCAAAATGTCTTATTTCTACATCATACTGTTTTTTAGGCTCAAGTTGTAGCATTAAATACCTAAGACACTACATGAAATGGAGCACCATTTATTTCTTTCCGAAAATGTACCATATAAGGAAAGTATTGCAATCATGAAAAAAATTCGACTTCGAGATTTTGGTGTATTTACACGTTTTGAGGTCTTCTGAATTCATTTATGCTATTTTCAAGAGATGTTTTTAAAATAGCTGCGCACCGGCTCTTCATACGGGAAGAAGGAATATTTTACTACTAAAATCATATCTGCATGTGACAAAACAGAATTTCATTTTTAAAAAAGTTCAAGTAATCCCCTCTGTTGAAATGACTGCGGGATATATTAACGCAAATTAGAATTACTTTTCGTTTAGTTGGTTGTAAGACAACCGTTGAAAAAGGATAAACACTTTTAATTTCATGAAATATTTATTAACGTGGTACATTGCGATTTATTCATATTATCTTTACAAATCTAATAATACTACCTATTACGTACATTAATACTATCTATACTCGCTTCTCCCTCTTCAAGGCTCCCTTAAAAGAAACAGCTTAGATTATTTGGCCTCAATGGGATCTTGTGATTCTGTGGCGATTCTTTGCAATTTACGCATTAGCATAAATAATAATCATTTCACATAATGGTTGCCATTAAGGAAACTCTCCATATATATTTAATTTATACATAGTTTTATAAGATTGGCGTATTTAGCGCCGCAAACCATTTCATCTTACTGTGGGGAGAAAATATCCAAGGGGTGCCATTTTAAATATCCATGTATCTAATATAGCGATATCTTTTATATCCTCCATAGTCCTGTCTCCTGAAAAACATCAAACTGTGTAATCTCGAGGAGCTACTTATTCCCATTTTAATTGTGACAGGGCGTTAGAGTTGCAGAGTTTACAAATTTCACACATTTTTTTTAATTTATGACGTCACTGTTTGACTGCCGTAAAGGATACCCCGGTAGATTAATTTCGGAGTTACTTTCGATATTTCGCATAATTGTTTTCAAACGGTATCATTAAAACTTTGCGTGACCTTTATGGAGGAACGTAATTCAACGTTAAAATAAAACTATACTCGCAACCTGCATGCGTATGTTAGGCAACGCCTGCGCTAAATTAAATGCCAAAAATAAAAATAATAAATAGAAAAATTTTAATATATCGCGCTTTGAAACGAACTTTGTAACTTTTAAAATGAACATTTCAGCCGTGAAACATTCATTTTAAATAAGCACCGGATTAAAATACCACTTCTAATAATAATAATCGTGAATTTCTTAGTTTATTTCTACAGTAAATTTTAATCAAAATATCGTCTCCCTGTGTTGAAAATAGAGCTGGAATAAATGAGTTAAAATTATGGCGTAATTTTTAGGTATCTTAAAGCATTTGACGTCATAGATCCTCACTTGCGAATTGAAATTCTGATATCCCATTTAAAAACTCGATTGGTTGAAAAAACCCTTTTTTCTAATCCTTTCTGTGGCAACAGCCGAACATAAATTCTCGTGCCGTGATCGCAATGTAATGAATGGCGTAAGATCGCGTTGATGCTATTAAATTCTAAACATTAGGCTGCATTAAAATTCGTAAAAAATCATCTAATTTACATAATTTTTTCGTTTTTATTTTAAAAGAGGGAGAAAAGAATGTTTCACGATTTGTCAAAATATCTAAAAGTTATGACGGATAGAATTCAAGATGCGACAGTTTTAAAATTATTTTACGAAAAAAAATCGCGAAGCAGATGTTTAGTAAAAAAATTCCTAAAAATCGGTAAATCAGGTTAAGTATTCAGAACAAACTGTTTTTAAAAGAAAATTTTCTCCTCTATCCGATGATACAAATGCCGTTTTGCTGCGAGCGTAATTTCCGCCGTTATTACGAATTAGGTGAGAAAAAATGCCAAAAATCGCATAAAACATAAAATAAAAAAAAATCTAGGTCGAATTTTGAAAAAATCGCTTCGAGGTGCACAACTACATATTTACATCTTCCCGAATACCAAATTTGGTGTTTCTAGGTGTAGCCGTTTGTCCGTAACGCTGCAGACAGACACACACACACACACACACACAGACACCTTCTTTTATAATAAGTAACTAGCTGCGTGCCCGTTCTTCGCACGGTAGGAAACTAAAATTTTCCTTACATGTGTAATTCGAAATTATTCGTGATGTGGAATTAAAAAAAAAAAGAGCAAAATTATTTGACTCTTAATGTAAAGTTTGTGTCATGAGTACTAACCTGATCATTGCAGTATAATGACTCAAAAAAATACGTCAGTGTCATTCACTATCAAAAAAGTAGAAAGCTTAATGGTTTGCAGAGAACTCCTGGCTTTCAAAATGTCTTATTTCTACATAATACTGTTTTTTAGGCTCAAGTTGTAGCATTAAATACCTAAGACACTACATGAAATGGAGCACCATTTATTTCTTTCCGAACATGTACCATATAAGGAACGTATTGTAATCATGAAAGAATTCGACTTCGAGATTTTGGTGTATTTACACGTTTTGAGGTCTTCTGAATTCATTCATGCTATTTTCAAGAGATGTTTTTAAAATAGCTGCGCACCCGCTCTTCATACGGGAAGAAGGGAATATTTTACTACCAAAATCATATCTGCATGTGACAAAACAGAATTTCATTTTTAAAAAAGTTCAAGTAATCTCCTCTGTTGAAATGACTGCGGGATATATTAACGCAAATTAGAATTACTTTTCATTTAGTTGGTTGTAAGACAACCGTTGAAAAAGGATAAACACTTTTAATTTCATGAAATATTTATTAACGTGGTACATTGCGATTTATTCATATTATCTTTAAAAATCTAATAATACTACCTATTACGTACATTAATACTATCTATACTCGCTTCTCCCTCTTCAAGGCTCCCTTAAAAGAAACAGCTTAGATTATTTGGCCTCAATGGGATCTTGTGATTCTGTGGCGATTCTTTGCAATTTACGCATTAGCATAAATAATAATCATTTCACATAATGGTTGCCATTAAGGAAACTCTCCATATATATTTAATTTATACATAGTTTTATAAGATTGGCGTATTTAGCGCCGCAAACCATTTCATCTTACTGTGGGGAGAAAATATCCAAGGGGTGCCATTTTAAATATCCATGTATCTAATATAGCGATATCTTTTATGTCCTCCATAGTCCTGTCTCCTGAAAAACATCAAACTGTGTAATCTCGAGGAGCTACTTATTCCCATTTTAATTGTGACAGGGCGTTAGAGTTGCAGAGTTTACAAATTTCACGCATTTTTTTTTTATTTATGACGTCACTGTTTGACTGCCGTAAAGGATACCCCGGTAGATTGAGGGAGTTAATTTCGATATTTCGCATAATTGTTTTCAAACGGTATCATTAAAACTTTGCGTTGGACCTTTATGGAGGAACGTAATTCAACGTTAAAATAAAACTATACTCCCAACCTGCATGCGTATGTTAGGCAACGCCTACGCTAAATTAAATGCCAAAAATAAAAATAGTAAATAGAAAAATTTTAATATATCGCGCTTTGTAACTTTTAAAATGAACATTTTCAGCGCCGTGAAAACATTTCAATTTTTAAATAAGCACCGGATTAAAATACCACTTCTAATAATAATAATCGCGAATTTCTTAGTTTATTTCTACAGTAAATTTTAATCAAAATATCGTCTCCCAGTGTTGAAAACAGAGCTGGGATAAATGAGTTAAAATTATGGCGTAATTTTTACTTATCTTAAAGCATTTGACGTCATAGATCCTCACTTGCGAATTGAAATTCTTATATCCCATTTAAAAACTCGATTGGTTGAAAAACCCCTTTTTTCTAATCCTTTCTGTGGCAACAACCGAACATAAATTCTCGTGCCGTGATCGCAATGTAATGAATGGCGTAAGATCGCGTTGATGCTATTAAATTCTAAACATTAGGCTGCATTAAAATTCGTAAAAAATCATCTAATTTACATAATTTTTTCGTTTTTACTTTAAAAGAGGGAGAAAAGAATGTTTCACGATTTGTCAAGATATCTAAAAGTTATGACGGATAGAATTCAAGATGCGACAGTTTTAAAATTATTTTACGAAAAAAAATCGCGAAGCAGATGTTTAGTAAAAAAATTCCTAAAAATCGGTAAATCATGTTACGTATTCAGAACAAACTGTTTTTAAAAGAAAATTTTCTCCTCTATCCGATGATACAAATGCCGTTTTGCTGCGAGCGTAATTTCCGCCGTCATTACGAATTAGGTGAGAAAAAATGCCAAAAATCGCATAAAACATAAAATAAAAAAAAATCTAGGTCGAATTTTGAAAAAATCGCTTCGAGGTGCACAACTACATATTTACATCTTCCCGAGTACCAAATTTGGTGTTTCTAGGTGTAGCCGTTTGTCCGTAACGCTGCAGACAGACACACACACACACCCACACACACACACACACACACACACAGACACCTTCTTTTATAATAAGTAGAGATAAGAAGATAAGATAAGTTGAGAAGACATTTCAAGTCACATTGAGCTCATTCCTAGCGTGGAATGTACACAGATTACGGGAATGTAGGATACAAAATTTAGGTTTACTGCAGTGGTAATATTGTTGTTAATGTAATCAGTAGCGGATCCAGGGGAGGGGCTAGGGGGCTTCAGCCCCCCCCCCCAAAAAAACCAGATTGCTCAAGGGTAACATTCTGCTTTATTATACACTTTAAATAGCTAAAATGATCACATTTTATTACTTAGCCCCTCCCAAAAGCCTAATACATTGGTTTAGACTAAAATTTTGATTTATAGTACATTTTAATTGGGTGAAATAAGCTTTTTAAAAAATTTAGCCCCTCCCAAAAAAAATTTCTGGATCCACCACTGAATGTAATGGAGGGGGGAGGGGAAGCTGGCAAGCTTGCACGACAAGTATGGCAAGCTTACACGACAGGCATCTGATTACAGGGGGGAGATGCCTTGGGGCGAAGAACTTTTCAAGGGATTCTAATGTTTCATCTGGAGAAAAAATCTCATACAGAGTTAGATCGGCAGCCGCGTGTAAACCGGAACTCTGGACCTTAGTATACCTTTCATTTTAAGGTGTTCCTTTTGAAAAGCGATCGTCGTCACATGACTTTTGAACAGCTTCAAAAACAAACAAATGATGTTAAACAGCGTAAAAAAAAAAAAAAAATTAATAATGCTTCCTGCAGTGCACTACGGATTCATACTAAAAGTAAAGCTGTATCCCTCATACAAATTTTCAGAAACAATTCATAAGCACAAAATCACCTTCAAAAATGAACCGAAGAGTTACCTGTTTAAGAGAAATATTGCAAAATTCCACGTGTTTCGTAATTCCTGGTTCATTGTTTGTAGCAGTTCGCAGTACTACTTGTAAGGTGCCATTCTGTATTTTTACCAGTCTCCGTGGCAGTTAAATATTCTACAAAAGTTGCATGATTTCCAAACAAAACAGCTTTAAAAGGGAAATTATAAAAATCCAGGTTGTGTGTGCGCGATTTTCCTCGCTCATGACCTGTTATACAAAACATCCTCGTGTTTTAAATAATAGACAGATATTTAAAAATATTCTAAAGTAGTGCTGTTTCAATGAAACGTATAAGTGTTTATATTATAAGCGTAAAGTTTTCAAAATTATTGGGGGGGCCCGGCCCCACAACCACATATATTCACGTCAGTGGCGTAGCCAAGGGGGGGGGGTATTAGGGGGGTCATAACTGCCCATGAGGAGTTTTTTGCCATACAAAATGTATATTCTTCACTCCCTTATCATACACACGTATACATATATGTGAGTTGCAGAAGTCGTAACCCCCCCTTCCATGAAAAATTTCAGGCTACGCCACGGATTCACGTACATATAACTTAATCATAGCTGCCAACTACTACAGAATATAATTAACCACTTTTTCTACATGATTTTTCGGCTTAAAATATATACTGTTTACAAAAAGTGGTTAGTATTATTTTCCGTAGTAGTTGGCAGTTATGACTTAAGTGTAAATTATTGGAGGCGCTCGAGCTCTATGGATCCATAGAATTCTACACCTGTGTAAGGTAAGTATCCATGTTAGTTTCTTCCTACCATGTTATAAGTTAAAAAAAAAAAAGCAAAGTAAAAAATCCAAAGGAGGGGAAAAACACATTTTCGATGAGATAGTGCATTTTAGACACATCTGAACTTTTTTCCATTTCATACTTTACATTGCATAATCTGATTTTAATTAACCAGAGCCTGGCGAGGGCAGCTTATTGTAACATTGTGTGTTACGTGGCGTCACAATGAATACTAAATCATGATTGAAATCAAAAGAAGAAATTTTTTAAAAGTACAAGTAAAGGTTTTTTTAAACGTTTGTAAATGGCGTGAAATACTTTCTTTTTATGTTAGTATAAATTAGTTTTCTGTATTGAGTGGTAAATTATTGGGTGGGCTCAGCCCCTATTCACAATTTATTGGGGGGGGCTCGAGCCCCACGGGCCCATATAACTCTACGCCTATGGTTTATATGCAGAGATTATGTTTATAGATTTTGTAAAGTTCATTATATAGTGATTTGACTGTATTTATGCATACTTGCACTCTTACCTGTATTTGGCTATTGTGGTCTGCTTGTCGATTCTCCGGAAACAGCTGTGAAACAGTTCTACATGTCTAGCATACTTAAAGCAGTTTTTGTTACAAATATTATGTGTTCTCATCCTTGCATTTTTTTTTAAAAGAAGAAAATCCTTACAGAGTACTGAGATTGCTTTCTATTAGGTTTTTTTTTTCCTTTTAAAATAATAAATAACTCCCCCGTTTTCGACCACTTCCGGTTATTCACCAGTTGCAGTGACCGTTATAGCGTTCAAAGAAAATTATGAAATATGACATCGCTCCGTAACCCCTTCGAGTAGCATATGTTGCTTCCGCAGTTTTCGAAGGTCTCGTCTAAAGTTCAGGGTCTCTTCTTTTGTGTTTTCACTAAATGGCCTTCTGATTCTCTACGTGCCACCTAACCTTTTAATGCCACGATAAAAGAAAGAGTTGAGAGGGAGATTCTGGTGTATTCAACTTCTTTGGATTTTTTGGGAAAGAAAAAATTGAGTATTGATGAATTGTGTTGTTATAGCTGGAGTTTCAAAAAGCTTGTGTATTTTTGCTATGGACGTGTCTGACGCATCACATTCAATACGGCCCATTTCATGGAGAGGGAGCTGCCATGCCCCCCTCAGCTCTCATATTACCATTATGATACTGGTATAACGTAGAAGCCGTTCAACACTAAAAGATGGTACCTTTATTGGGCAGGACGTTTGTCATACCTTGCATACCCACCCCACTCTTACAATCACATGGGCGCCCAAGGCCCATTCAGCGCAATTTATTGAAATTCTTGGATCCTGCTGCAAGAAAGCGTAAATACTTCCGAACTTTCTGTTTTACTTATTAAAATTTCGATGGCGATTTGAGTACATTCTAGTTAGACCACCGCATGAAAGTGTTAACACAGACAAATAATTTAAGCTGAAATTATTAAATATTTTATTCAAACAAACAGTCTTATTAAAATATGTTAATGTTCTTTTGTTTGAAATAAGTATAATGAATTTATTGGTTCTATTTTATAAGAATTTAACCCCTTGCTGGTTCAGTTTTTCTTCGAGTTGGAGGGCCAAAAAATGTCACTTTTTTTAATGCATATTTTGATATAGATACATTTTTAAAACATAAAAACACTATTCTCATATAAGATTTCCTAAATTGTGTATAGTCTACCTTCTAGTAGGCAGATAAGTAACTAAAAGTGTTTGAAAGCAAAACGAAACGATTTGAGAAGGATTACGTGAAAATAAAAAATTTCCAAATGCCCGAGCTACACTCGGGATAATCCAGAATGGAACGTTTTACCTGCCCGAGATGAGCTCGGGGCAAGTCCGGTAAGGGGTTAAACAAAAATTCCTTTCCTACATAATAATAATAATATAATTGTAATAATTATAAAACATAATCCTCCCTATGATGTTCGTAGTATTTATAACACTCATAGCTCTCATTTACAGTTTTTGGGAGGTGTCAAAATTCAGAAATTTCCGCACCCTCCGTTTTATCTTTTTTTTTTTCTTCCTAGAAAATAAATAAATAAAGCTGTAATATATATTAACTAAGTATTTTTTTTATTAAAGGAAAAAACTAAATTTATTCACTGTCGTGGAATATCTTTATATTATGTAATTTTTATACATAAATTGCTAATCTAATAGATGCATGTTGACTCTGGTGTTATATTTTATCCAGTATTTCTTTCGGCAAATTTTAAAGTTAATTTATTCGTAAATGCAAATAATTTACAACTGAAGCAGGGACGTAGCCAAAGGGCGGGCTACGAGAGACCGCTTCCCTGAATTTAGGATTTTGTGAATTGTATATCATTAATCAAGCATTTTGTGACCAAGTCTATTTTTTTTCATCTTTAGTTCCCCTCCCGTCCAACCGAATATTTCTTTTTCTTTATACATTGTCTGAATTGAAGTAATATAATAGTGCTACGGTTATATGCACTCATACAGTGTTTGAGAAGGACTAAAAATTATTTTGTTTGTAATTGTAATGTTTTACATGTGCTTTACATGGTAAAAATATTCGTGCAGAGGCTTTTCGACTTGAAAAAAATCATGGGATCTTAGGCAGCATTTGATTTTAGAAACTCTGAAACTGCAACCCTAAACTGGGGTACATTTCTTTTGGTTTGAAAGTGCATAATATAATTTGAGACGCTGTCACACCTGCTTAGCTGTACCAAAAATTTGGGAGGGGTTTGACCACATACCGATTTCAAGGCAAGAAACAGGGCAAGAAACAGACTTTCTTCAAGGGGGATGGAGGGGGTTATGCAAACAATCTTTATGCTAAAAATCATAAATAGTATATGGACTTCATATTAAAAAAACTTTTCGGCAAGGGAGATTGATCTCCCTCCCCCTTCCTTACGCCACTGGTAAGTACTAGAAGTTTATGTTAAATTTTAAAGCTAATATTTTAAATCGAAACATTTTAGAGAAAGTTAGGGGTGGGCATGTCCCCCTCCCCCCCAACAACGCCTTCAGTTAGAACTATAGCCTATAGCTTACTTTGCCTTTTCTTTCGATATGCACATATGTTTATTTTCCATATCACCTTCGCAGTTGATGACATTGATACTGCAGAAATCGAGGGGAAAAAAATAAAAATAAAAAATCTACCTGCATTTGCTCCTAGTCTCAATACTTCAGTATCGCAGATTCGATACGGTAGCCGTTACGGCTTTCCCCACTTCCGGTCCACCAATCCACCAAAAGGCCCAGTTTACATTGTTGGTAAAGTTCAGGGTCTCTCACTCTTCTTTTCCCATTTTCACTGGACGACCTTTTTGGATTCTCGCTCTTCCCTCGCCGTCAAATAACTTTTACTGCAGCGGGGATGGTTACTCTTTGTGGATTACTTTACTATAAGTAAAAAGGGTCGCACCTCTTCTCCTGCCTATAGTATTAGTACGCATTATGCCCTCATAAAAGCGAGTGCGTTGCAGGCCTTGCCTGGTTTTATAATCCATGGGAATATGTCCTACGTTTTGAGAGATGTTTAGAATATTAAAAGTTTCATCCCCGATTAATACTTTCTGTTATGGTAAGTGATTTTGGGCTTGATAATGGAAAGATGTCTAAAAAGAAATTTGAGGTCATTTCAAACTTTTGGTCGCGTTAGTCGCCACAAAGAAAAACAATGCCTTTAACTTTTTTTTTTTTCCCCCCAAGCATGTTCACGGCTGTATTCTTTTCAGGCCAAGCTCGTTTCATCGTACGAGTTAAAAATTATGTTTATTTATTTATTTTTTTGCCAACAGAAATACAATAAATTCCCGTAAAAGAATGACATAATTATAAAAGTAATCTAAAATACTTCTTTTCACCATGAATAACTTCCTCAACTGAATTTGAATTCTCGGGATATTAAATTCAAAATTGAAAGTCAGGCCGGTCTGGAAAGATTAGAAGAGAAAATTAGAGTAGTCGCAAAAGATTCATGTTTATAATAGCATTAGCAATTGTACAATGGAGGATAAAACGGCTGTGTTTTACTTTTAAGACAATCAAGAACTAAAACAATGCGAATAACAAACTTACAGACTGATCATGAATATCTAGCATATCTTTGTGCACCTATCTATGAGTCATTCTAAGCCTATACATGCAAAGTGAGCTAAAGCCTTCTATATAAAAGCATCATTGATCATAGTCTACGGCGAGGTACAGCTAACTCGCCCTACAATGCGCTTACGCGAATTGGATATTACGCCAGTTTTCCACGAGTAAGTATCTTAATACTAAAATGAATCCCTTGCTATCATGCTAAAACAAAGCATGAGATTTTTCGCTAACAGAGAGAAGCGCCAGCGTTTATTTATTCTTTACTTTATGTGGGAAATGGTGATAGATAGTTAAGGAAAAGTTTAAAACTGCTTGAGAAGTGTCTATAGGTGTCTACAATAACTGTGTATGTGTTTCAAAGCGTCTAATACATACCCTATCTCACAACGAGAAATTTTCACTTAGAAGGTGAAAAAAAAAAAAAAAAAAAAAAAAGAAGGAAATTATAGCCTTGTTAGAATAAAATAAATTCCATGAACATAAACGTTGAATTTCCACTATGTTCTGGTTCTCACCATGTATCGGTAAGGTCAAAGATTGATTTACACAAAATACTTGGCACAAGCGACGCACCAAAGAATGTGAAAGTTGTTGAAGCTGTTTGAAGTGTAAATGGATGAGGAAATTGTGCGTCATACAAAATTAAAATTAAATCTTGAATCAGCGATTTAAAAATAAGGTTACCTAATAAAGTGTAAACCTACAAAAGTTATACTTAGAATTCCTCTTACCAGTTTCACACAGTACCATTAAGTTTATTGACACCTTCCGTTGCCAGACAGTACATCCCATATTACACAAACAAGAGATATTGATAATTGTAATAAAATTGAAAATGTTGATTTTCGTTTTCTGTGACAGAAATGGGGGGCTGCTTAAGTAGATTTGTCCCCCCCCCCCACGCACACGCACACTCCCAATAAGTCAGTCCTTGGGTGAGGTAGGCATTTTTTTAGTCTTTTTGCTGTCATGAATCATTGCTAATACAATTCTGTTTGCTAGCATCAGCAACGGCTAAAGCGAACAGTTAAGAATGTAGTAGTACATGAACAACCAAGTGTGTTGCCGTTATGTTGTTGAAATGTGATTCTGCATTTCATAATCACAATTTGAACAAACGTTTGAGCACATATCGCCTTACCAGATGTCATCGTGTACTTTCGTCGAGGCTCACTAAAATTTTAAAATTTTGGTTTGGTGTAAGTTTAATATTATGGGTGGTGACAGAACAGGTTTCAACTTTTCCCCAACACCACTACTGTTTTAAGTGCGGCAGATTAAGAAGAAGAATCTGTCACGTGAGTTAGGACTGGGAATTAAGTTATTTTTCTTCTTCCCGCTTGAAGAAAATGCGTTCAATCTCAAATGAGATACTCCTTGGTTTATGAAACCTGCATTGTCTTCTAATAAAAAGGAAGTCAGTCTTCCCTTCATACATAATCTTGCATATCCGAACTGGAATCGGGTGTGGCTGCAGCGGAAAACAAATTACGGGGTGCTTTTTCAGGTTTGCGGAGACCAGCCCTTGGCGCCTCGGGGGCCATCGTGTGGGCGGGCACTCTCCCCTCTATCCCCCTCCCCATCTCACTGATCTCACTCTCCTCATCTCGCGTAAACAACACCAAGCTTCATTAGCCTGGGGTCTGTTCACCCCTTTGAGTCTGCTGCACCGGATATCATATACGCCATTACAGTCTCTGGTCGTCGCACGGAAAATTCTTTGCCAAGGTGTGGATTTGGACCCCACCCCTCCTGACGATGATGGAACGCTTCTTGAGCCAGAATTAGATTGGCCCAAAAGATCGAACATGGATGGACTGGTATTAAATGCGGAGCGCGTTGGGCGAGAACACAAAGACCAAGGTCGAATTCGTTAACACGTGGAACTAATGGTAATAAACTGAATCTCGCCTCCGTGTAATTTGCTTATGTGCACGTGGCATTGCATCGCAGAACAATGGACGTGAAGGAAGTGAATAATGCAAATGGGGGAATATTTAATCTAAGGCAGTTGTTTGTGAGATGCCCAAAAGTTATATGTGATCGATTCTTGCCGAAAATAATCTAGTGTAAAAGAATTTCCTTGCCACAACGAGACTAATTTAATTTCTATTAATTATTTCTGCTTGATTTCTCTTGTGCGTTTTGTGTGGAAGGAGAGATGGACGGCCACTCTATCCAGTTTATTTACTCGCAAAGGAACCAAAAATGGCTGAATGGACAGTATGAATGCGACGCCTTTATCTCCCCCTCCCCCAACTCAATCAATCAGCTGTTAAAGTAACTTCCCTGTAAGCACGGTGACACTCAAGTGACAGTCACATTTCGGTCATAGTAGTCATTAAGAAGTCGATGTGTTTTGCATTTTGTAATGGCCACCTTGTTAGCATTACAAAATGCAAAACACATCGTACAGTAACTTCAGAGTGATCTGGTAGGAGAAAAAAACGCGGTGCTATCATCTCTCTCTAGGCATTTCGGAAGCTTTTCCAGGGATTCTCGTTCCTGCTGAGAGATACGAACCCGGGTCGTCTAGTTGGCTGTCGAACACGCTGCCTTGCAACAGTCTCTTTAAAAGTGAACCGATTGCAAAAATTTGTTTTGAAAACTTAAATTTTATTGGTGTACTATATAATAGATAAAAATACATTTACTTATTATTAAGTTAAATTTTTGGAAATCTTTTTTTTTCTGTCTCTCTTTTTCAAATATTATTTTCTAGGAGTCTGAAGTTTTTTTTCTAATCTATTACATAAATGCTTATAATTTTTTGAACATTTGCTAGGTTCTATACATTACATAAAAGTATATTTTCAACAGGGATGTAACGGATACTGATTTTGCCGGATATCGGATATCCGAAGCTTCTTTGATTGCCGGTTACGGATATCCAGCACTAAGCATGTATTTAGTTATCAAGCGTGTTTTTTCATTTTTTTTTTTTATATAATGACATCAGAACAATAAATTGCAAACACGTTTCACACATCGTTAAAGTATTTTTTAATAATTGACTTATAATTTACAAAAATTAAATATCTTTACATATATGTATATAAAATATGTTATTTAAAATTTAAAAGTTAGAATATTCTTTTTATGTGTGCACTATTGGCAGAAGTGAATAAATTTTAACCATGACATATTTATTAATGTATCTATAATTGCAGATTACTTTCACAAAGAAATGCATACTTTTTTTTATGTATTTAATAATAAGATATCTATTTTGATAAGATAGCTATGATAGATGAGTTAACTTTTTCCAAAATAGGTTTAATGCCTTTTTTCTGTTTTAATCATTTAATATTTACAAAGTAATTTTTAGTTTTAAGTTAAATTACTTTTAGATAGATAAATAAAAAGTAAATCTCTTAAGTATTTATAATGAAATTATCATGCTTTCTTTTGTAGTTTTGTACAGGTATGAAACAGAATTTTTCAGGCTATGCATTAAATTTCTTTAATCGAAAATAATATATTTTTTTAAAACTACCAATTAAAAAATTAAAATAGATCTGTTTAATTGTAGCTTATAAAATATACGAGCATTCTTTCACAATACAAAAATTTATATGGCACCATAAGGTGTAAAAATGGGGGGCGGGGACAAATTCATACAAAAAATCATTTCAAACATTAGTTTCCAAATTTTAGGACAATTTCACTTTTTTACTCTTGATTTCGACATACAAACACACACACACACACAAAAGAAGAAAAAAGATTAAGTACTTTATGTATGGAGTGATAATCATACACAATACTGTAGCAGTAACTAAATAACTAAAACTGTTTTAAATTAGTAAAATGCCATGTTACGTCATGACTGTCTTCATAAGCAGCCATGTTACAATTTTCATTAATAAATATTTCACAAACACATTTTAAAATGTAGACATATTTTAAGTAGACTTAAGTTTAAAAATCAATTGTAGAAAATCATAAATGAATTTAAATAACTCAGTTTAATTTAAAAATACGCAAAATAAGGGTTAATTTTTAATCATTAAGTATTTGAGACTTCAACAAAGGAATTGCTCAGTAAAAGATTGTCATTTAGAAAAAGGATGAAGATTGAAAATTTCTCCCTGCCTCTGTAAATAAATTTTGAAGACAGAATAATCGGAGTTTTTTGTTAATTATCGGATTTCCGAAAAATTTCGGAGAAACTCCATAGGGAGAGAATGCAAAATAACACTATTTTTCGGATTACCATGAGAAAAATCGCATATACTGAATGCACATATTTTTCATATGATACTGCACAGTACTTATAATTAAACTTCCCCTGTAAACAAGGCTGATTTCAAGAAGGGCATTCGTTACAAGTGCCCCCAACAAAAGGGGCACCCAAATTGCTGTTTAAGTTTAAAGATTTGTAAATTTTGAAAACTGTTTTCAAAAAAGGGGGGGGGGGGCTATGAAGCTGTTTCCCAGGGCCCCCAACTCGGCTAATCGGCCCATGCCTGTAAAAAGTAGTCTACAGCTGAAAAGGATGAGAAGATCGCCTCTGAATTTGCACATGGACACTAAATGAGATGTGCTTAAGGTTTTTTTTATTTATTATTTATTTATTACTAGCTGCGTGCCCGTTCTTCGCACGGTAGGAAACGAAAATTTTCCTTACATGTGTAATTCGAAATTATTCGTGATGTGGAATTAAAAAAAAAAAGAGCAAAATTATTTGACTCTTAATGTAAAGTTTGTGTCATGAGTACTAACCTGATCATTGCAGTATAATGACTCAAAAAACTACGTCAGTGTCATTCACTATCAAAAAAGTGGAAAGCTTAATGGTTTGCAGAGAACTCCTGGCTTTCAAAATGTCTTATTTCTACATAATACTGTTTTTTAGGCTCAAGTTGTAGCATTAAATACCTAAGACACTACATGAAATGGAGCACCATTTATTTCTTTCCGAACATGTACCATATAAGGAAAATATTGTAATCATGAAAAAATTCGACTTCGAGATTTTGGTGTATTTACACGTTTTGAGGTCTTCTGAATTCATTTATGCTATTTTCAAGAGATGTTTTTAAAATAGCTGCGCACCCGCTCTTCATACGGGAAGAAGGGAATATTTTACTACTAAAATCATATCTCCATGTGACAAAACAGAATTTCATTTTTAAAAAAGTTCAAGTAATCTCCTCTGTTGAAATTACTGCGGGATATATTAACGCAAATTAGAATTACTTTTCATTTAGTTGGTTGTAAGACAACCGTTGAAAAAGGATAAACACTTTTAATTTCATGAAATATTTATTAACGTGGTACATTGCGATTTATTCATATTATCTTTACAAATCTAATAATACTACCTATTACGTACATTAATACTATCTATACTCGCTTCTCCCTCTTCAAGGCTCCCTTAAAAGAAACAGCTTAGATTATTTGGCCTCAATGGGATCTTGTGATTCTGTGGCGATTCTTTGCAATTTACGCATTAGTATAAATAATAATCATTTCACATAATGGTTGCCATTAAGGAAACTCTCCATATATATTTAATTTATACATAGTTTTATAAGATTGGCGTATTTAGCGCCGCAAACCATTTCATCTTACTGCGGGGAGAAAATATCCAAGGGGTGCCATTTTAAATATCCATGTATCTAATATAGCGATATCTTTTATATCCTCCATAGTCCTGTCTCCTGAAAAACATCAAACAGTGTAATCTCGAGGAGCTACTTATTCCCATTTTAATTGTGACAGGGCGTTAGAGTTGCAGAGTTTACAAATTTCACGCATTTTTTTAAATTTATGACGTCACTGTTTGACTGCCGTAAAGGATACCCCGGTAGATTGAGGGAGTTAATTTCGATATTTCGCATAATTGTTTTCAAACGGTATCATTAAAACTTTGCGTTGGACCTTTATGGAGGAACGTAATTCAACGTTAAAATAAAACTATACTCGCAACCTGCATGCGTATGTTAGGCAACGCCTGCGCTAAATTAAATGCCAAAAATAAAAATAGTAAATAGAAAAATTTTAATATATCGCGCTTTGAAACGAACTTTGTAACTTTTAAAATGAACATTTTCAGCGCCGTGAAAACATTTCAATTTTTAAATAAGCACCGGATTAAAATACCTCTTCTAATAATAATAATCGTGAATTTCTTAGTTTATTTCTACAGTAAATTTTAATCAAAATATCGTCTCCCTGTGTTGAAAATAGAGCTGGAATAAATGAGTTAAAATTATGGCGTAATTTTTACGTATCTTAAAGCATTTGACGTCATAGATCCTCACTTGCGAATTGAAATTCTGATATCCCATTTAAAAACTCGATTGGTTGAAAAAACCCTTTTTTTTTAATCCTTTCTGTGGCAACAACCGAACATAAATTCTCGTGCCGTGATCGCAATGTAATGAATGGCGTAAGATCGCGTTGATGCTATTAAATTCTAAACATTAGGCTGCATTAAAATTCGTAAAAAATCATCTAATTTACATAATTTTTTCGTTTTTATTTTAAAAGAGGGAAAAAAGAATGTTTCACGATTTGTCAAAATATCTAAAAGTTATGAAGGATAGAATTCAAGATGCGACAGTTTTAAAATTATTTTACGAAAAAAATCGCGAAGCAGATGTTTAGTAAAAAAAATTCCTAAAAATCGGTAAATCATGTTACGTATTCAGAACAAACTGTTTTTAAAAGAAAATTTCTTCCTCTATCCGATGATACAAATGCCGTTTTGCTGCGAGCGTAATTTCCGCCGTTATTACGAATTAGGTGAGAAAAAATGCCAAAAATCGCATGAAACATAAAATAAAAAAAATTCTAGGTCGAATTTTGAAAAAATCGCTTCGAGGTGCACAACTACATATTTACATCTTCCCGAGTACCAAATTTGGTGTTTCTAGGTGTAGCCGTTTGTCCGTAACGCTGCCGACAGACACACACACACAGAGACAGACACCTTCTTTTATAATAAGTAGAGATTATTTTTATTTTATTTTTTATTTTTAAGTTCCGAAAATGTCTGCTAAGAGGTACTTTGCAACATGAAATCAACTCTAGTTATAAATTTGCTCAAAAACTACTGTACAAATGTTGCGAAGTGTCTTGAATCTAGATAAAAGTGATTATGATGAAAACGTGGGTAATAATAATAATAATAATATCCATTTCATAAAAGTTTAAAGTTAGGAGAAGAATATCTTACATTTTTAGAACAGAAAAGTTATGTAACATAACAAGAATTAATGATAATATACAATTTGCCAAAACTAAGTAAAGAAAAAAAAGAAAGAAACTTTAAGTAGAAAAAAAATAATATTTTAAAACAAATTATAGAAGAAGCTTTCAAAATTAGAGAAAGGAAATTTTGAAACCATTTGCTTTTTGCTAGTCTTCATGTAGTTTTTTCTTTTTTCTCCTATGCTTTTCTTCTTAATGTAAAAATATGAGTAAAATACTTTTGACTGTCTTTTTATTTCATTGTAATTGTATTCTACTTTTTTGAAATCAGAAATGTTATGATTTCTCTTTTATGGCCCGAAATCCGCAAAATCCTAAAATCCACACAAGTCATGGTCCCAAGCTGTGCGGATTTCTGGCTCTACTGTATTTGGCTGGATATCAGGAAGAGAAATGGGGTATCCGGTAGTCATGATTTGGATATTCGACGGTATTTCGGATATTGAAAAATCAGCCCTATAGACCGGATACTTGCCGGATATCCGTTACATCCCTAATTTTCACAATTTCCAAATTCATGTATTTCAATAGTTTAATGGGTTATGATATAAATTGCATTTTTAGAAATCCCCCACCCCCCTTACCAAATCATTTTATTATTATTATATTTTGTTTTGTTAAAATATTTTCCAGAAGTCATTTTTTTTCAATTTATTTGTTAAAAAAAACACAGAAAAATTAGGCTAATAATTTCTGGTACATATTTCTGCCATTAAAAATAGTCTTATAAAGTATGATATTTTTTAGGAGATTTGATTCATTCTATGCAAGTTCACTTTCAATTTCATAAAATTTCTAGTATATTTTTTTCGAATTATTTGAAACGAAAGGTCTCAGAATTTTCCTGAAACATGATTTTATCCTACTTTATCGTTATTATTACCGAAATTGCTCGTACATATGTGTAACAATCCGTTTCAGATGTGAAACGCCATTCAAAATCTTTTTTAAAATTAAAAAAAAAAAAAAAAAAAACTCGGTGTAGCCACAAAACGCTCGAGCGTCATCCGAGTCGGCAACCTACGGTTTCCAAGCAGAAAGGTAATTATTGTAGGTATGGTCCTGCAACACATTCAGTTTGAAAATAATTTTCAAATTGCATAATCCCTCAGTTAAATGAAGATGACTTAATTGTTCATGCATATATCCCCGCCAAACATTTGACGGCACCAGAATCCTTCGCAACTGAACATGGGCTGCTCCCATACCTACGTGCAGGGTGGGCCAGGGCACTCTTTGTCTCCCGTATTACCATTATTATTTATTACGTAGAGTAGAAGGGGTATATTCTTATAAGTATCTTTCTGTGGAACAGGAGCCTTGATTTGCCTCCCCCATCCCTACAAATAATCATATGGTAGCCGAGACTCCTGATTGTATATCGTATACAGAGACGTACCCAGAAAAAAAAATTCGGAGGGGGTCCAAACGGTGAAAAAGGCAGAATTTTTCACAAAAAGACTTCATCATTCTTATTTTGTTAACAAAATCTGAAATTTCGGGGGGGGGGGGGTCCGGACCCCCAGGACCATCCGCCTGGGTACGTCCTTGATCGTATATGTGCATTTGGAGGTTTCATTCATGGCAAGTTTTTGCCGGTTTGAGAACCGCAGCTTCAACCTAGGCCGGACTGGCTCCTCTTGGGGGGGGGGGGACCTCGGATAAATTGGAAAGGGGCCCCGTACTGGGAAATTTTGAGGGAATGGAATATTAGAATATGTAATATTTGAAAATTAGGCTTTCATTCCTAAAAACCACATTTGATTATTTTACAGCTTTTGGGGCCCCGGGAGCCCCCTCGAACCGCGGGGTTTCTGGGGTCCGCCACTACGTAAAGATGTAAGATTACTGGGAAGTAAATAATCAGATTCCTCTTTAAAATATATCAAATTACTCAAATTATAACGTATTTAAATCCATTTTTGTAGGCCTCTCCGGGGCCCCTCGGCAATTGCCGACCATCCGACCTATCCAATCCAGGCTTGCGTCAACCTCTGCATAAAAGTTCAAATTCTGGGATCAAGGTGGCGCGAACTTCTTTCTGTCACCTGATAATGATCACTGTTGCATCGTTTCATCGCCATCTTTCATCCGTTTGTATAAGCTTAAATTATGGGAAAGGGGGCCTTCGGTATACATTATTCAAACAATCGAAAGTGTTTTGGCAGGGCACCATCGTTACTTAAATCCCTTTTACATTAATATTCTATTTGTAATATTATTATCGACAACGGACTGTTACTATCGAAGATTATTATTATTTATCATTTTTTTTCTTCTTGTCTTCGCATGGCGACATTCACCTGACTTGAATGCTCATGAGGGCGCCATTTTGCGGGGGAGAAGGATGCTCCAGCATCAGACGCATGTGTTCAGCGATGCGTTCGTGTTCGTCGGTGGTGGTGGCTTCTCTCATGTGATCTCACGCATTATCCGCCCCCCTGTAACTTCTTCTTCCTCCCCCTCCGATCCCCCGCGTTATTTTCATTTCGCTCCCGATGTTTCCACTCCCCTAGAATTTGTTTTCCCACGCGCCTACCGTACTGTTTCTGCAAAGAATTACCGAACGGAACGGATTCGCCAGTGTGCGTAGAATCTAACGAAGTTTTCTTGAAGAAAAGAAAATAAAAAAAAATACTGCTACTACTGCTAATATTAAAAAAAAAGGAATAAGAGTAAGAAAAAATTGCCCTGAGCAAGCTAAGTAAAGCAACGGTTTCATTTACGTGTTTTGACGTTTTCTTCTGTAGGTACAGCGGAGGATGCATGAGAGGGGTTAGGGAGGCTTCAGCCTCCCTTAAAGACGTTGCGTAGGGGCCTCTTTTTTGTACGCTTTCTTTCGGTCAAATGAGCTTTTTAAAAAATCTAGATTGTTTTGATCAAAAATTTTTTTTTAAAGTTAGCCCCTGTCAAAAAGAAATTTCTGTTTCCACCACTGTCTGGGTGTTCCATGTTTTTTAGTTTGCTATGGTTTAGCCGCAGTTGTAGCGATTCTCAGCATTTTTATCGTTACGGTACCCTGTTAATAATTTAAAAGTTTTAAGACACACTGACAATAAGATTTAAAATTTGTATTACTCTGAGCAGTCTCATTATGTATAGCACTTACACATTCAGAAGAGTTTTCGACTGCATTGAAAAGCTTAGAACTTACATTGTTTGTCAGAACGCGAATGGAGAAACATTTCATGGATTTAATTCAAACTGGAATAACTCGAAGACAATCTACATATCAGACGATTATGATTTTTTTTTTTTTTAATTTCAGTGTCAGCATTAACATGAATCACAGCGTAATTAAGAATTACATTAGTACTACAACATAGTAAATTTAAGATTTCTTTAATTTTTATGTTTTATTTTAAAATTCAGTTATTGTTTTCCTCGTTAAAACTATTATTTAGTAATTTACTATTATCTTTAAAAAAATTATTAAACTCGCATTTTTACCGTTAGACATGTAATACAGTAGAACCTCGATCCATCGTTTTTCATGGGGAGGGTAGAAAAAAACGATGAATGCGGGAAAACGACAAATGCGGGTTAAAGTCAAAATACGAAGGAAACAATGCTTATACATACATGCAACGACTGTACACCAACAAGTACTAATTCTTACAAAATTGTAAAACAAATAAATCGAAGATGAAAATTATGTGATATTTATTTTTAAAAAGTATTCAAAGTTCAGTAATTTTATATTAAGTTTTTCAGCATTTTAAGTTAAACAGCAAATCTTCAAGATTTGCAATACTTTTCTGGTCCTTTTCTGCGATTACATGTTTGTATAAAAAAGTCTATAAAGTTTCAAATACCGTTATTTCTTCAGAGATGCTTCGTACTAGTGTGGCTCAGCCTCATCGGCATGAACAATATCCTCTGCGTCGCCATTATTTTCCATTTTTTTTTGCATGATCACGCATTTCTTCCATGTTTAGGATACCGCATGCCGCAACGTCTTGATTAATGGAAATATAATCATTAAATTTCACAGTATCCATACCCTCTGCTACATGCCACCTCTGTTCATCTGATTATCATCAAACCAAGAAATCATACCAAGAAGCAATTAAAGTTTGTATGCCATATGGATACACTTAATCTTACAATTCATTTTGGTCAGGTGAAAAATTTTACAACGATGAACGCGGGAAAGTCACTTTTTGACGAACGATAAATGCGGGTTTCTTTAACATTATATAAATACAATTTGTGCAGGGACCATAGAAATAAAACGATCAATACGGGAAAACGATGAATGCGGGGACGATAGATCGGGGTTCCACTGTAATAATCAAGGTAGTTTATGAATGTTTCACTTATTCGTGTTCTCATTTATACGTCAGTTCCTCGAGAAAGGCCTATACAGTAGCGGATCCAGGGGAGGGGCTAGGGGGCTTCAGCCCCCCCAAAAAAGATTGCTCAAGGGAAACATTCTGATTTATTATAAGCTTTAAATAGCTAAAATGATCACATTTTATTACTTAGCCCCTCCCAAAAGCTTAATACATTGGTTTAGACTAAAATTTTGATTTATAGTACATTTTAATTGGGTGAAATAAGCTTTTAAAAAAATTTAGCCCCTCCCAAAAAAAATTTCTGGATCCGCCACTGGACGTATATAAATAGTGCTTTGCTGTATTAAGAAAAATATTCCTATTTTATTTTTTAAGACTGGCATACCTTTTCTCTCTGTTCGTTAAAAGAAGTACTTTTCAAAACTAGCTTTAAAAAAAAGAAAGAAAACGTGAGAGTCGATATCATGAGGGTCTTACTGCAAACGAATCACGTTTGTTTACGAACACAATTCTTGTATTCCAAGATATAATTTATTGCTTTGTTTTTCTAGATTTTGCAACGGGGGGAAAACATTTTTTTTTTTTTTTTACCCATAAAAACTGACCAGCATTTCAAACGGCTGCAGGGCGCAGTCGCTCCACTAAAGCGCTCGTTTATACCGTTTACAGCACGGTCGTACGGTGCGTTTTTGAACATATCCCCTCATCTAATCCCCCTATCTGTTTGATCAGGTGGACCTGGCAGTAAGTCATGTCTGGCTTTTTTGAAGACTTAATAAAGCGTCAACAACAACACGTGTTGGTCGACCCAGGGCGTGACGATATCTAAATTTCGGGGTTCTCCTCACCATCTCGCAGCTGATGTGACATTGCAATATGTTGTTTGCTTAGGTACATGAAAGCTGCGAGATTCAGGCAATTACTTTTCTAGCGATGTAGAGATCAATTAGGTGATTGTAGTCCTAACAGAATTAAATGATATCCCCTCTCCCCTCTTTGTTTCATATGAACGTCGATCGAGCATATGGCATTAATGAAATTATTTTCTAAAGTTTAATTTCTAAATATTTATAATTCAACTGTTTTCAGCCGCGCAGGCGATCGTGTAAATATATCGTTGAATTCACCATATGGGTTTGAAAGCTGAAGTTGGTCAAATATTTTAGTTTAAGAAAGGTTATGTGTGTGTGTGTGTTGGAGATACTTACATACCTGTGTAAGCTCAAAAGCAGCAGAGAGAGAGGGCGAAAAGAGAAGTAAACTGCAAATGAAGTTTCTGTGAGCAGAAGTTTTAAACAAATAATGATAAAATTTAAAAATCTTTCTTTCTGCTTTTCAAGCTGTTGTTTTACAGACCATTTTTAAAAAGTAATGATTTCGTCACAAAACCAAATAGAGTTACCTGTAAAATTCTGTATATAGAGATACCTTCTCTCTGAACATCTGTAAGCTTAAAATATGGTCACAGACAGCATTTGAAGCAGTTTTCCAAAGGTTTAGACGGTTTGGGCCCAACCACACTTATTTATAAATGACGAGATTATAATTTTGTTTGTAGGTTACAAAAGGTTTTTTGTGTGTGGAGGGGGTTATGCCTGAGTTGGGGTTAGTTGCGATCAGTGGCGTAGCCTTCCGTAACCAGAAATTTTTCATTTAGAGGGGGGGGGCTACGACTACTGCTACTCACATATATGTATGTGATAAGGGAGTGAAGAGTATACATTGGCCAAAAATTCCTCATGGGGGGTTGTGACCCCCCTATCCCCCCCCTCCCCCATGGCTACGCCGTTGGTTGCGATGCAAGACTTGAAATAGAGCTACTCTCGTCCCGAACAGCAAATCTCTGCTCTTCTCGTTTTTGTAACCAGCTCGTTAGCGTAACGTGTGCATGAGGTGTATGTGCATGTTAAATGCCTGGTTACGAAAGCTCTATCGGCGACCATTAACAGTTACCAAGGGGTGCCAATCTTCAGAAGTTCCCCTTTCGTGCGTGGATTCAAATTGTGGAGGCAAACTCCGGGAATTAAAACATGTTGCTCTAAACGACACAGTTGGTAACACGAGCTGTCGTCTCCTGACAAGTTAGTAATTAACCATTTTAAGCTCGAGCCCTCATAATTCATAGCCTATAGTTGTAAATCTTTCCATTCTTTTATTGATTCAATGGATTAACAACTACACTTGAACGATTTGAATTTTGTGTAGCTTGTCGCCATTTTTTTTTATGGTACATTTTTCAATAACTGTTGAAAACCTTCGTTCTCTTCTATTTTCAGGTAAAATGTATGCTGTGCTCGGTCGACGCCATGGTCGTATACTTCACGCGGACATGCAGGAAGGATCGCAGACGTTCCACGTGTCGGTGGAACTGCCCGTCATAGAGAGCTTCGACTTCGCCAACGAAGTGCGGAAGCAGACCAGTGGACTAGTTGCCCTGCCGCAACTGGTTTTCAGCCATTGGGAGGTAAAACAGTGGCGCTTTAACCCTTTGAGCCGCAACCCTTTCCCAATGCTGAAAAAAGGGCAGCCGTTGCCATCGCTCGACTTAACTACCACTGCCAGCTGTCGTCAAAAAAGCGTCTGTGGAAAGATCTGTGGCACGCGATGAACGTTTCGATCGTCCGCCATCTTGCTGGTAGTTAAGTCGAGCGATGGCAACGGCTGCCCCTTTTTTTCAGCATTGGGCAATCTATCCGGCTGTTCTCGCATTCTTCCATTTTTCAGCAGATGTCAGTGCTGTTAAAAATAATCGCGACAACTTTTCTACGGGAAATGACGTGCTAAAAAGTAAAGGATTCTCTTGGAGCTATGTCACCCGCAACTATTTTTATAGAAATCAAATCTATTCTTCGTGACTGGCAACAGTCAAAACGTCAGAGGTTGGTGTTCCCAGAGCGGAAACACTGAGAGTTAAAGGGTTAATTGTTTTTGAATTTGAACTCTTATAACAACTGAATTTTTAACCGAAATAGATCTGCATTCAGTAGCGGATCCAGGGAACTTCAGCCACATCTCCCCTCCCCCTCCCACACATACATACACACAAAAGAAAGACATACAAGAAAGGTAAAATTTTGAGTACATTTTGCTTAGGTGTGAAATGAGCTTTTTAATATAAATTAACCCCATCCAAAAAAACATTGTTGCAGTGTAACATTTTACTTTATTGGACAGTTTTTTAGGTCAAATAAGCTTTTTTAGAATTAACCCCTATTCAAAAAAATTCTGTATCCGCCACTGCCTGCATTTTATGTCAGCGATCGCGCAGACTTATCATTAATTTTTGAAACTCAAATATTTAAGATAATGCATAATAGGGATGGTCGCAAGGCGAAAAAATAGATACCTGTCTTTTCTCAAAAGCAAATTTGATAAAGCCTTGTCTTGTCTCGCAAAACCTCTATATGGTAAATATAGGCGTGATAAAATTGTCTGTCTCTTCTCGCCTCCATTCCTAATTTATCGGGATTGCATTATTTATGCGTAAGAAAATTCATTAGCTGATGAACATGGATTAGAAAGTCTCAAGTTTTGACGTAATATAACACAGCATTGATTTAGTTGTACATATTCTCAAGAATAGTCATCCTTCTAATCGAAGAATCGCAATATTTATTGGAAATCGAATGTATGTAAATCTATTACACCCCACAACTGAGTTCGTTAAATAAATCTCGAAGTTTATTGAACATCCAGTTTGATTTCTTTGATTCTTCAGTTTACGTATGGCTTCCCATTGTCTCGTATTTCATCTCCCATGGTGCAGTAAAGGAACTAATTGAGCCCGTACAGGGCATTTTTATCGCCTGGCATAGCAGGCATGGGCTCACTACCGTTGAGCCCACGCTGATTCCTCTTCCTGTGCCCGTAATTGAGTTGTTATCTTCGAATCTGCACGGCGTAACACCTTGCTTGCACAACGCATTCGCTACGAATAAGCTCGATTTAAATTCGTGACCCCCATAAAATCCGCGGGGCATCTCTGCGACGCTTGCAGTTGACGAGAGCTCGACTGCCAGTTTTTCTTTATATGCCCTGAAATTTATGTATTATTTTTGCAATAAAGTGTGACATTTCTGATTAAAGTGGATAAATATAAGCGTTTGTTCGAAAATAATGTAGTTCAATCAGGGGAGTTGCCATGGGGGCCTGGACATCTGCAAAATTTTAGATTATTACTAATTGGATGTCAATAAACCAGACATTTTTTGTGAGAAATTCTATCTTTTTCACCTTGTGGACACCCCTCGAAATTTTTTTCTCGCTAAGTCCCCCCGTTAAGTTTACTAAGCTCAAATGAAAATAATGCAAAAGGTTTGTTCCCAACCCAACTACGTATATTTGTAGGGGAATTTCTTCAACTGATTTTATCTCTTGCAGACTTTGATTAAAATAAATTTATCGCTTGCAAAATTGTTGAGTGATATACAGATTGATTCCATCTCTTTCTCTAGACTGGTCAACCTTTTGTCGTATCGGACAGACCTGCGTATTTTTATCTTGCATTTGTTTGAAACTGTAAGAAATATTTTTCTTCCAATTTCGATACAAAATGGCCTGTCAACTTTGCATCAGAAGCAGTCCTGTGCGTACGATTTTTACGCACCTCCTTGTATGGGATCTCGAAGAATATTTTATCTGTTTTCCTGGGGCACTGAAATTTACGGTCTGCTCTTCCGACCATAATTTACCTGCGAGCTAGTTTCTTATCCGAACAGGTAATCGGATCATTTGTATGTTCTTTTTTTTTTTCTTTTTCCATAAAGCCGAGGATAATAAATGATCCGGGATTGTTGCGCAGGCGGTCTGAAGAGATAAACGCTGGCCTTTCCTTGCAATCGGGGTCGTGGACAGCCCATTGGGCGCACAACCAGCCCCCTTGCCCCCCCTCCCCCCACTTCGCTTTCGTCGCGTGGCACTTGGCACGCGTCCGCCCCCTCTTTTCCAATTGCCACTCCTAGGTTAACACCCACGCGCACGCGCTGGCATTCCAGAACTGGAATTCTGGTTCTTCACCCCCCCCCGCCCCCCGAGAAAATGCCCCTTAAAAAAAGATACACGACCGTCCTTGGGTTTGGCTTCTCTCGAAAACAACATCAAGTTAAAACCTCACATTACCTTTCAAAAAAAAAAAAAAAAAAAAAAAAAATGGACATAATTTTTTTTCTTTTGTGTGTAATGACGTGAGTTGATTTTGAAAATGGACTGTGCTGGAACAGAACGTGGCTGATTTTTATTTATTTATTTATTTATTTTTACTAAGTGTTTTGGTCTTTTCTGCTTGTGACTAAATGTGAACGTTTCTGTCATTAGTGGCCCTTTACTGGGTGTACAAGAGGAGATAACCTTTTACTAGGGATCGACCGATACCACATTTTCGCCGATGACCGATACCGATACTTTACCTATAAATTCATTTTCAGAAATAGCCGATACCGATACTTTTAAGTTATGGTATCGGCCGATACCGATACTTAACCGATACCGATACTTTACATAATTTAATGTCATTTAAACCTACATCTGTTGGGCAGTTTTTGTACGAGAGTGTAGTTCTCGTTAAAATGAATAACAGAATGATGAAATTTGATCCCAGTAGAAAGCATTAATAAAAAAGCAGTGGATACATTGAAATGTGAATTTACAGTAGTTCTAGTCTTTCTTTTCTATTCAATCATGCCGACGAATGGGCGAATTTATAAAAAGTTGAGCTCTGGGAAGCGTCTTAGTGTGCAGATTCGGAATTCTTCCTCATCGCGTGTCTGTCGATGTAGTGGTCTAGAGTTTTGGGCGATTTTCTCCAGATGTTACGTGAATATGCGTTAGAGTCCCTTAAAAAGTCCTCCGCCCAAGCCCCCCCCCTTATAGGTAGATGCCCCTCATTTAGGCTTGACAGAACACAAACACGGAGGGGGGGTTAAAGGGTATATTAATAAGATAATCCATTTCATTTCCAGTGCCGACTGGTGCAAATATTTAAATCAGTTTTTCTCAGCCTCTATTTTGTCGCCTAATTGTTGCCATAAGCCAGATAAAAGGTTTCCATATTAGGCCCAAAACAGCTTCATGCTTGCTCTTACTATATGTGTCTTTGTTTATGGTTCGGCTCATGCCTCGATTTTGTGCTTACAAAATTAAACACATGAAATTTATTCAACTTCAAAGCTTGCAATTTTTATTTAGATTTTTAGCACTTGAGATTTCTTTCAATCACTGGTTTTTTGTCTACGCGAGCGCGTCGAGTCACTTTTTTAGCACTTGAGAGTGCTATTTCTTTCAATCACGGGTTTTTTGTCTTTAATTATAATTCTTTCACAAATGAAAATATTTTTTAGATTACTTAAACTGCATTAAATTGTGATAATGTATAAACTGTACAGTATTATGTAAGTACATATGTATTTAGATATTGTTCATTAAATACGTATGTAAATTCTTCCCTTAAAATGCATAATAAGTTCACATTAATTGTTGGTTTTATTTATCTGCTCCAATTATTTAACAACTAAGTGAATTATTAAATGTTTTAGCAGGATTTCTGTTTAATATGAACTCATATGATAATTTTTAAGTTCTTTTTGAAACTCCGAATATTTTGATTCTCCGGACAGGGTTAAGTCATATTTAATCCGGATGATCCATGTATTTGATCTTTTCCGTACGAAGAACAGGTACACACCGATTATTCCTGTGTTTTCCTTACATATAAACTAAATACTATTCACAAGAAATATGTTTTTTACCCCAAAATTTGAAATAAACTAAATAATAATTAGTATTACTTATTATACTAATATAGCTTTAACTTTTTAAATTAACAATACAAATAATTATTAGATGATATTGATAATTATTACACTTCTCAAAACAGAATGATACACAAATCCTGCGCTCTCTCATTAATCTGATAGATAATAAAATCATTAAATGTTTGATAATTCGTACTTTTGATATTTTGTAATGTTTAAAAAATGAATCATTTAACTTCTGGACCAACATAATTAATGTTCACGTGTGTCGCCAGTTTTCAAGTCACTGCCAAAAAGTTAACTTCTTTGCGACACAAAAAAGGAATAAATTGTTTTTACATATAGGTTTCGTTTATAATTTTAGTATCATTAATTTTGTCATTGAAACAGCTACAATATGAAGAAAAATATTTTTGCTCGTTTTCAAGCTACGCCTTGGAGGGTCTAAATAAAAGATGCTTAAAAATGACGAGATTAAATGAAGGTTGAAGAAAAATCCAAAAATAATAAACTAAATTCAATTTTCAAGTCTTAAAAAAAAGTTGCTACTTAAAGTATCCATATTTAATGAAATTGATCTTCAGTGTTTTTGTTTTTATGATCATTGTTAACATGTTTTTCTGTGATTGATATGAACAAATTTTATCTGTTTTAATTCTAAGCTCTGAGCAGGGGCGGCGTGGCACGGTAAGCAAGGTCTGGGTGCCATCGTCGAAAGGGGGGCCATTTCGAACTAAAACTGAGAAAATATTGATCTAGAACAGTGGTTCCCAAACTTTTTTGTCCTTCTCTTCAAAAATTCTTCAACTAGTTTTTTTTTTTTTTTTTTTTTGCGACCCACTACTACATAACGATAACCAATATAGGCTATATAAAATAGTATAGTTTACTATATATGTAAAATACTAAAATTTAATTTTTCCCACCCTTTTCGATCCACCGAAATTGATCCCGTGACCCAACAATGGGTCGCGGCCCATAGTTTGGGAACCACTGATCTAGAACACTGATCTAGAGCCTTTTTTTTACGTTTGCAGAGGGGCACCATGGGGGGGGGTATGTCCGACAAACGTCATTCGGTTCAAACCCTATCCCCGTTTGCATGCGCAGAAATACGATTCACTTCGGATAGCAGAATGCTACTTTCGATTTCAAATATTTTCGGCTGACTAATATTAAAAATGTCTGTATCTGAAGTTCTATAAGCTAAATAGAAACAAATCCTCAAACGTATTTCGAAGGCTGAAATATTACACTTTAACACACATATGGACAACCGCCGGCCCGCGGAACATTTGAAAACTCCGTATAAACGATTCAATATCTCATATAAATATCAATTATACGGCCCGCCACTTCACTAAAATCCGCAAGTTTGGCCCGCGACTTTTCTAATATCCTAAAGTTTGGCCCACAACTTTTCAAAGGTTGCCCATACCTGCTTTAACACTTTAAAGGGGGTCATCCCCTGAAATATTAAACGATGTCAGGGACCGTCTACCCCATCAATTCTAAATCATACCCAAGCCGAATCAGATGTCCTTGCACCAATTTCTTAAAATAAAAATTTAAAACATGTCTCTTAAGCGTGAAATCTGTATCAAGAGCTAGACATTCTCCAACAATATCAAAAGCCTATATATACAACAGAATCTCCCTATAACGAAATTTTTCATGGAAACGTAACTTTAAGGCTTAAATGACACTATAAACAATCTCCATATAACGAAGAGCTTATCTTCCCATAGTGAATATTTCAGATTTACCTTTGATTTATTTTTTTTGTTAGTTTTGAAGAAAATTTAAATTTTTGAACAGACCACTTAGTGGAAGAGTAACAGATAGTAAAAATGGAAACCAGGAAAGTGCAACTGACTCCGATAATGAAGACACTTTACCAGTGCCCGGTTATGACCAACTGGGGCAGCGGGCATTGATAGATTTGGGGGCCCCAAACTATGAAATTTGTTATATTTTTCATAAAATTTTGATATAAAAAAGAATATTTCAGAAAAAACATTTAAAATTGGGGGCCTTTCATGTCGGGGGCCCTGGGCGACAAAGTCCCAATTTGCACATATAATAATAAGGCCCTCCGCTTCACGACCAATACCACATCAAACTTTAATGCTTCAACCTTTCAAAACCATTAAAAAGAGGTTTCCAAATGGAAGAAAATGTGCCTCACTCTATTTTCAGCGGACTTTTAAAATGTGAATATTTTTATGAAAATTTAAAATCACAGAATGCAAAACAATAAAAAATAACGGAATTTTGAAGTAAAATAAACGTAAGTGCATTACATATTTTATTCTCTAAATTCGTGGATTGTCTTTACTTTTGAACATTTGATTCATACAATAAAAAGTAAGAAACCGTAAGTTTAACAAATTTATAATAAATACCAATTTATTTTTAATTGAAAGTCATAATTTAATACTCGTAAACATCGAATTAACTAAAAGTTTGTAATATTTGCTGAAATAACTGCAAAAATCTCTGTACAACAAAATTTTCTCTTTAGAGAATTTTTTAACTGGAACCGAGCGAGTTCGTTATAGAGGAGATTCAATTGTGTGCATAAATATATGAATGAATTTTTTTTCGAGTCAACACAGTGAGAAAATAAACTTTCATAAAACTGGAATAAAATTATAGCCTACCTCTCGACATTTGTTTTTTGCAATCCTTGCAGATAGCGTATTTAGTGTTGGGCACCAATTCAAAATGATTTAGAAGAATAGACGATTGTCCTGTTAAACTGTCATCTAACGATTCTTCGTCCATTATTTCGACCACACATGGTGATACGACATACATTTAACGATGGTTAGAATAAAAAAAATAAAAAAAAACACAGTTCGAAAACACTCGCACAAACAAATGTGCCAATGAAACGACGCCTCTCATCTCATTACCAAAATAAAGATTCTAGAATGGTGTTGCGCCTGCGTTGTTTCTTCTAAAAAGCGAAGTATCGGTTGAAAAGTATCGGTGAAAATGGATCAAAGCAACAGAAACCGATACTTTCCCGATACTTTTAGAATCGAAAGAACCGATACCGATACCTAAAAAAATTGGAGGTATCGGCGCCGATACTATCGGTTGCCGATACTATCGGTCGATCCCTACCTTTTACCGAATAAGTTTTTAAATTTAGTCTTTTAAAATGTTTTACTGCATTTAAGTGAATAAATAATTACGATGATTTGGGCATCTAAGAACAGCGGTTATAATTCAGCAGTCATAAAACTGTGTGTAATGTTCACAAAACTTACTGAACTCTCATCAGAAACAAACAGAGATCAAACCAAGGCCTGGCTATAACATTCATGTTCTTCTGTATTTAGCTGACACAAATTTTGTTCCTAAGCCTAAGCTTTTTTGTGTCTGCCCTAGGTAAAAGGTATAAAATCAATTTTTGCCCTATTTCTCCATATGTGCCCAGAGAACGCGCCCCAAGTGCCCATGTGATAATCACGGCCTGGCTTAAAGGACCTGGGCCTGGCTTATATGTATTTCTCTTATCTGAGAATGAACAATCAAAAATCTGAACACATGGGCAATGACTGTTATGTAAGCATGGGCATTTTTTAATTTTCGAAATGGCTCGGAAAAGGTAGCAGCCTCATCACAACCTTGTTTATGTAATTTGTTTAAGAATTTCCAACGAGACAGATATAAAAGGAAGAATAAGCACTAATAAAGAAAGATCTAATTTCACTATAGGCTTAACGAATAACAAAAGGAAGAATTATTTTTTGGGCAGAGGCGTAGCCAGGGGGGGGGGGGGTTCCATGAGGAATTTTTTGCCATACAAAATGTATATTCTTCACTCCCTTATCACACACATGTATGCATATATGTGAGTTGCAGTAGTAGACCCCCCCCATGAAAAATTTCTGGCTTCGCTCCTGTTTTTGGGGTATTAAATTGTCCATGCGCGCACATCATACTCATCTTCCTGGTTATTCGTTTCGCCCATTTCGGGAATAGTTAAAATGCTTCACGTAATCTTCTTGAACATTCCCACATAAGTGATGAAGAATTGCGCGTTTAAAGTTAGAATATTGATAGTATTGTGCTTCAAGGCTAAGCTACGCAAGATCTATCTATCTACCTGGGGGGGGATTTGGTCGGAGGACTTTTTAAGGGATTCTAACGCGTACTCACGTTACATCTTCATAAAAACCAACCAAAACTCCACACCGTTGGTCGATAGCCGCTCGGTAAAGAAAGGACGAGCACTGGACTTTCACACTTCAGCCTTTAGAAGTTAGAAGTGTACCTCAATCCCCATTGCTGCCATTTTAACCGTGTGATAACTGAAAATGAAAACGGGATGTCTTCGAAATAAAACACGATTGATGCAAAACTGATTTAGATACTTAATCTATTTCGCTTCAACGGCGAAGATGAACCGATCAGTTTAGTTTTATAAAAGTATCAACAAACAGCGGATTTTCTTTTATTTATCCAACTGTGACAATAATACCAAACTATCAATAATAAAATTTAGAACATCATAACGTACATAAAACGTAAAGTAGTTATTTCCCTTTTACACTTGGGCCACGGAGTATATTCCACCTGGAGTGAGGGACTCCCATATGATTTCAATCTCAATGTGAAAGCCCCACGCGGAGTGATATAATGAAGAGCAAAGAGCCAGACATTGCCTCGTCGGTGCCTGTCACCTGCGCTGGTTTTAAAACACTATTCTGCATTATCAGTTAAATAGCTCGTGTTAACTGGAATTAATAGTTACTCAAAAAAAACACCTGCAGAGTTTGTAGTAAGCATTCAACTTGTTTTGAGGTCCGACAATGGTTAGTTATAACCAGTAGCCAGCGTGTATAGGTTTCCATTTCGGGCGTGGGGCGATCCGGTATTTTAAACCTAGAATTAATATTAATGTTTTAAACAAGCTGTTTTTTAATAATTCCTGTACATTTTCGGAGGAGCTCGGGCCCCCTATATGCCACTGCTTATAACTTTTATAGTTATAACAAGTGCTTCCCTCGTGCATTCTTATACGCAACTGTGAGGGATAGTTTCTTCATGAAAGCTACTTCTGCCTTTTGGCGTCATAAATAAAGAGATGGAGCCTTTTTGCTCACAAAAACACTTTATTCGCGGCACATTAAAAAAAAAAAAAAAAAAAACATAAAATGGAGTTGGAAATTTACACAGTCAGATGGCGGGTTCGGGCAAAATTCTGGCCGTACCAACCTGAAACCAGAGGAAAGTACCTCTGCTCTTGTCGCTGTCTGAACTTAAACCGATCTCTTCTTTCTTGAGCTTCTCATCTCGGCTCTGGGCTGGAATCTCAAGTGGATTTCGATCACGCGGGATGCTTGAAATAAGTCGAAAGAAAGTTAAAGTGTTCGAAAGTTATGAGATTCCTCAAGTCGCTGTAGTGTCTAATTCTGAAGAGCCCTTGAAACACGGGGATTTATTCGTCCTGTAACGTCAGAACTGCACATTATCAAAGATCTATAGCTTCTTGTCGAAGACTTTATCATAGATTTAAGTATTGAGGGTAAGAAAAGAAAAGGAGCATCACAGATAAATATCTATAGGTACTAATTGTTCGTAATTATTCGGACAACGTCACAGCCTACATCGCCATGAATAGCTCTAAATGACGATTTCCGATCGGGTGCTACCGTACCTTTGGTGTGTCATGTGTTAGCTCAGAAACTTCTCTGAATATCCGTCCGTACCTGACTGTTTCTGACATTAAGAATGAAATGTTGAGGGGAAAATGAATCCGTTTTCTACGAACGCAAAAAAAAGAAAAAAGATAAGTATTTTTAAGGAGGGAAGTAAAAAAAAAAAAACTGTGTTGACCTGTGAAGCTTAAATCGGCCTATCCCTTTTCTTTTTTCCCCCATCATTTGATTTCTGGGTAAGAACCGTGAGTTGTGGGGGTGAGGAACACGCCTTTTTCAGCAGGTCCAGGGTCAGAATCGAAAAGATGTGCACACCTGACACGCGACGCGCGCGTGCCTTTTCGAGTTCTGGGTTGGGCTGTGCTTGTGCTCTCGAAGCTGCGCCGAAATTTGAGCAGCTGGATAAAAGGTATGCGCATAAAGTGCCTGTTACTTCTTTTATACAGTTTTTTTTTTTTTTCCTGAGTGAAGACCAGAGGCGATTAATGGGCACGATAACTTTGGTGCTGAGTGCTTCGTAAATTGCCCGATGCGTGGGTGGAATTTTATTTGCCGATGATTGCGCCGCGTGGTTTATGGTGCGCATTTAGGTGTCTTGTGGTTTTTTCTTTCCTTAAAGGTGCAGCTGAGTTCCTCCTTTTTACCTTTTGTCACCCGTTTAGTTCGCTTAATAATGTTTATGGTTCAGTGCGATTCATGAGAGTATTTTAATGAATCGTCATTTACTAAATGCCATTGGAGCTTAATTTTTCCATGAAGATTATTGCTTGATTACCAGTATATCACCATATCACCTCGCAGGTGGACTCCGGAGAGATTATTAAAATTGGTAATTCACAAATTTCACAAGAAAATGCCTTTATAGAATTACGTTATTCGTCAGTTTTTAGAAAGGTTGGAGCTAATAATTTCCCCTGAAGATTGTTGTTTGATTATAAGTCTGCCACCATACCGTCTTGCAGGAAGACTTCGGAACGATTGAAATGCACAATTGGTAATTTACAAATTTTACAGAAATGCTTCTATAAAATTGCGCTATTCTTCGGTTTTTAGAAGAAGGTTAAAGCTAATCATTCTCCCTGAAAATTGTTGCTTGATTTTAAGTCTGTCACCCTATCACCGTGCAGGCAAACTTCGGAGCGATTATTGAAATTGTTAATGTAGAACACGAAAGTTTTTAGAACGCACAAGAAACAAAAAGAATTTTTAATTTTGTTTTAAAGGATTTTTTTTTATAAAATTGAATTATTCTTCTGTTTTTAAAAAGGTTGAAGCTAATCATTGTCTCTGAAGATTGTTGCTTGATTCTAAGTCTGCCACCGTACCTCTCTGCAGGCAGACTTCGGAGCGATTTCAATGCAAATTAGGTAATTTACAAATTTTACAGAAATGCTTTTATGAAAGTGCATTATTATCCAATTTTTAGAAAGGTTAAAGTTAATCATTTTCCTTGAAGGTTGTTGTAAGACTGCCATCGTACCGCCTTGCAGGCAGACTTCGGAGCGATTACAATGCAAAATATGAACCCCAAAATGGAAACTTTGACACGTGGAAAAGTTTATACTAACGTTAGAGTCACTAGTGTTGTGTAAATAAGGAAATATCAACATCTGTCTCTCTGCAAAGCAATTAACAAGCCCATTTAGGAAGTTAAACAGAAAGGAACTCAAACAAATACACACATACACGATTAAGATAGATTAAAATAAAGAGTTCACACACTTCGGAGTTGTAAGAGAGAATGGGACTAAGCTCCAGGAGAGCAACTTTTAATTAAAATTTAAACTACAAGCTGTGATTTACACGGAAAACGAAATACAAAACCCGGAACAGTGAAATGTGTACTGAAGAGAGATGAGATACTTTATAATTACAAATATGAAACGGATATCGTATCACGAGACATCCGCAACGCATTTTTGAGCTGATTGCAAATTAGCATTCCGAATTTCTGCTCACTGCAGAACATAACACTCAGGAAATCGTAAGTTTGAAATCCTGTCAACAAAAAAATAAAAAATTAATGCCTTTTTGTCATAAATTCTGCTTCCTCCCAACCTGTTCTGTGAAATGAATTGCTAACTACGAGCATGTTTTCACTGTAGCAATATTTATTCATTCTGTTTATATTTCAGTTTGCCTGTTCTGCTCTACTAATTGCTTTTGCCGTGTTCGCTTTTTGACTTTGGTTTTTATCAATCTGTGATTTCGTAAACATTGCATTTTAATCACGAAATATCTTAGAAACAAAGAAATAAGTTCTGAACACTGTACTCTTGGTAAAGAGTTTACAGCCGTTACTCTTCTTCTTCTTCTTCTTTTTTTTTTTTTTTTTTTTTTTTTTTGTATGTGTTATGTGTGTGTGGAGCGAATAGAGATTTTTCCAAAAGAATTCTACTTAGTGAAACCTCTCCGAGGGGCCACACCTCTAAACGGCCAATTTTCCATGGCACGGATTTTTCGACTCAATTTTTAGGCCTAATGTTTTTAGGATTTTTAGACCTAATGTTAAAATAACCTATATCAGCGGCCACCCGACACCCTCTAAATGGCCACCGACTGGGATCGCCCATCTCATTTTTCGAGAAATTCTACTAAATCTATGCTTTAGTTTTGAGCGAAAAAACTCAAGGTCAGGAGTCTGGCGAACGTAAGGGCATTTTAAATCCCTTTAATCCAATGTACAATTAATTTGAGGGCGATTTAAATTAACTAAGCAGTATGTTTGTGTATATAAACGTTTGTACAAATGAATTTTGGTGCCATTCAGGCGCTAATTCCGTCCCTGGCGAAGAATTTCCCAATGTTTGTAATGGGGAGCAAGCTAAACTTTCAACACAAGCGACTTCATTTAAAATAGGGAAAACCGATGAAATTATCGAAAATTCCGAAGCGGTTACAAACGAATCGGTTAGAGATGTGCTTTTTAATGTATAAAACGAACTTGAAAAAAATGGCTGATTCAGAGAAAAGTAAAACAGACACAAACTATTAGAACAGACACAATCTATCCTTTTTTCAGAAAATATAAGAAAGCATTAAATAAAGCACTATTTTCTCTTTAGATAGTTTTAAATTTCATTTAAAATCATGAATATGTGTCAGACTTGTTTATATTACGCATTATAGCAATTATCTTTTAATAGTAAATAATACCCTTCAGAGCGGACACCCCCCTCTGAGCGGCCAAATACTCTCGGTACGGTGGGGTGGCCGCTCTGAGAGGTTTCACTGTACATGAAGATTATGGACGTACGCAAGACGCAGCTATGCTAAAATGAAACAAGAGGGCTTTTGCTTTTTTGTGGAACATTCGAAGAAAATCTGGAACTAAAGTAAAGAAGAGAAGGGATTCTTTGATTTTAGATTATCATCCCCCTAAACATTGAATTCAAATATACAGATTAAACGTCTGTGATTTTCAAGGCCTCTGCAAAAGGAATAGGAGAACAGACACTATTTCTCGGAAAGTAAAATCGAATTATCCTTTTGGCATTTTGCTAAGCTTCCCCTTCTCTCCTCATTTTAGCATTTTTGTTAAAGAATTTTGGAGCTCAGCTTAAACTCTACAACGTTGAGATTGTGCGAGAAGCTTTGCATAGGCTATGCACGACAAGACACCCATTTTCTCTAGTCTCTCATCTTATCCAATAAGGATTTAAATTTTAATTGCCTGTAGACACCCCCCCCCCCCCAGTTTTGTTCTTTCCGGGATTTTCAGGTTCTCAAGATTAGTTCTTGTTCCTTTCATGCTGATCAGGTTCAACAGTTGTAGAGCATTTGATTTGAAATGTATCTGCTGTTGTTCTGTATTTAATTACTTAATTGAGTTTTCATCATGCTATGCTTACTAATTATCTCCAAATATGCTAGAAATTATACAGCTGTATGAAATATTATTTTTTGTTGTTGTTACAGAATTAGATATTATAAATTTTAGTGTTACAAAATATTTTTATATAATTTTTAAGTATAAGTATAGTTCATCTCATATGTATTTTGATTGGCGTTTTATGGTTTCTGATATTTCTTTGGCAAATTTTTGAAACTGATTACATTTACATGATATAGTTCAAGAAGTAGGATACTGCTGAGATTATATGAACACGCTTGGCATTTAAGAAATTATTATGTCTGTATTGATTATGTGTTCATTTGATGCGGAAAATCTATGCATAAGAAATATCGGACTCTGACTTTGAAAATCAGAAGATCTCAGGCTTATTCATTTTGGAAACTTGATACCCCTTGCATTATGATGAAAAATAGTTTCTTTTCTTAATACTGGGTAATCATAATCTTAACAAAATCAGTAATCATAATGGATTTCTATTTTTGATTTAAATATATCTGTGTGATGTCACAGTTTGTTTTTAAATCTGCTTGATTTATTTATGCGGGGAGTCGTTGTCAGATTAATGTGGGAAGCTGGGGAGGGAGGGGACCTAGATTAAAGTTGAAAAATACCAGGGAGTGGGGAGATATGCCACGAAATTCTGTGGGAACGGAAGAGAAGAAGGCATTTGGAAGATTTTTCTTCCTGGCGAAGTGTGACAAGTTATGAGTGACAAGCGCCAGAGCATTGCATACACCTGCTCATCCCACTGAGGGGAGATGAGTACACATATGTTATTTTTTTTTTCCTGGGGAGGGGGGGGGGTTGAAAGACCGTTGAATTCCCCCCTCTTGTAAATATTGCGCATGTGGGAGGATATTTTAATCGTGGGAAAAACGCCTACCTACCGCTCCCTGTTCCATATTTGTTTAGCTTGTGCCGAATTTTCCGTCGGAAAGTCAACACTTGCCGGGATTATGCGACAGCCGTGTGTGTGTGTGTGTATGTGTGTGTACATATATATGCGCGGCGTCACGTTTCTCTGAGATAAGATGGATCACTAAAAAAAAAATAATAAAAAAATAAAAATAAATAAATAATAAACAATAACAGCCAAAATGAGCAATATGAAAATTGTCTATTTATAAAATGATGCTGTGGATACATTCCCTGATTATTGCAGGGGCACGACATGCCCTGGACACGCACAAAACTGAGTTTAAAGCTATGTACATAGGCAAAAAATTTGAAGCAGCTATATACAGGGGCATAAAATTTGAAAAAGTGTCTTGGACTCAAAAATTTTTATGGTCAAGCCCTGCTGTGCGCACATAAAAAGGCTAGCCACCACGGGTGTAGAGTCATCTGCATTTGTAGCACTTCACACTCACCTAAATTAAAATCCTGGCTGATCCCGTATACCCGAGAATCTCACTGTTAAATCTAACATTTTCGTTCCCAAACACGCAAGTTATCTATCAATTTAGGGGAATTAAGGCTGAGAATTTATTTTTTTTAACAAAACAATTAAAACGGTTTAAGGAACTTGAGTGGAAATTTAGCGAGTTTATTCAACTGAATTTAATAACTTTTGCCTAACAGAATTTGACAGCACTGCCTATTCTATCTCTCTCTGTTTTGAATATTTTATGTCCATAAAAATTAAAATGAATATATATTATGTCATACTCCTAAACTCTTTTCCCTTCGTAAGATATTTTGACCCTCCTTCTCTATGTATTTGGTTTGTGAACAAATGCCTATTTCTTTACCTTGTAACGATTTCAGAGCGATTTTCAACCTCGTTGAAATTAAAATTGCATTAAAATAGGACGAACAAATATTTTAAAGTTAATTAAGTTTGAGTGGGGCATTAAAATTAATTAAATAATAAGTAAAATTGAAGTCGTAGTATATTTTATTAAAAAATTGCTATAGAAACGCATGGGTGTAACATTTATTGGGTTTTATTTATTTTTTATTTTTTAATATATTTTTTAAAAGGAGTACGTATGAGAAAGAGGCCCCACCATGGCCTACTGAATAAAGCACTGAACAGGTCGGCTGAAGTGTGAAGATCCCACTTTCAGGCCTACCGCGCTGCTCTCTATCTAACGGTCCGGAGTTCGGGGCGGTTTTTTCCAGATGTAACGCGAATACATGTTAGAACCCTTCATAAAGTCCTTCGCCCTAGGCAACTCGTCCCTCCCCCTCCAAGCAGATGCTACTCGTGAAGGCTTGCCTTAACGACTTTCATCGATTACAAGAATTTGCATGGATTGCGATTACAACCAAATTACGAATGCTAATTTAGTAGAAAGGCAATAATTTTGATCTTAATCAAATATTAAATGTATTCGAGAGATGGAAGTTTATCGCAACATTTCTATAAAATTCATAAAATCCTCTTTCGGTCAATCCATTATAATTAACACGAAGTCTCTTTGGGGTTAGGGCAGTGGGCTTGCTTTCGGTTGGGGACCAAAAATTTAAGCTTAGGCTAAAATATCTATATCAACCTGATGAACGGGTAGATGAAGCGGCACGAAACGTAAAAAGGACCCTGGGCACAAAAATGTTATAATAAGGCCCAGGGGCGGATATATATATATATTTTAAAGGAGGGGGGGGGTGTTAATTAAAACAACTTATTTGAGAACTAAATAAAATGTACAACGAAGCAAAATGTTACCCTATAGCAATATAATTTTTTGAAGAGGTTAATTCATAAAAAAGTTCATTTAATTTAAACAAAGGGCATAAAAAAGCAAAATTTTAACCTTAAGTGATGTCTTATGGGAGTGGCTAAAACCCTCTGAATCCGCCACTGGCCTTTTTTTCTGGAAGGGTGGGGGTCTGGAAAAAATGACCTATTTGTTAAAAAGTATTCAACAATCTACGTATTTAATGTAGTTATCATAATTAATCGTTTTAGGTATTTTTATATCTATCAACCGGTCGTTGAATGAATTTTTTAGTGTCCAATTAATGAATCTTGTGTATTTCAGGTGGTGGATGTTGATCCTTTTTGGGAACCTCGCACCGAAGAAGAATATGCTCATTTCGGAGAGAAAGCTGATAGTGAAAACAGAGCTCGAAAGTACATGAACAACGTGCGCCGCCGGAAAGGCCTGTCTGTTGACGAAAAAATTGTCGAACACGCCGAAAAGCAAAGAACATTGACGAAAAACAAATAAATGAGCATCGTTTTATTCTTCAGCTTCTTCATGGGAATTGTTTCCTAGGCATGTGTATGGTGCTGCTATCTATGGAGCTTACATTAAATTATTTTACCACAGTTGAGTGTTGTCTTAGTTTAGTTTTCCCGTAATATTTGATAAATGCTGATTAAGTAAAGAAAAAGGGTGTTTGATAATGAGGTACAGCTTTAGTATTAGGCCTAAGTAAGATTAAATATGAAAAAGAAATGCGTAACATGTATTCTTTTTATTACTTATTTCTGGGGAATAATTATAATAATCAAATGATATATTTTATATCCAGTTTTTATTATTTTAAACCATTGTTATCAAAATCCACTTTTACACTGGGTACGACTACGATTGTCTGATTAACTCAACATTATGGGTAGAATTAATCATGGTTACCTGCATTAACTTAAAAAATAAAAAATTACTTTGCTTATGGTGCTGCCATCTATGAGGTTTAAATAAAAGTATTCTAATGAATCATATTTTTAATTTTCTAGTAGCGTTTGATAAATGCTGATTAAATCTTATAATGATGACATTCGAGGCCGGGTCAGAAATTTTTTTTTAGGAGAGAGGGGGAGGGGCACAAACATTGAATACCACTCAAAGGGACTACCAAGGACATCATCCATCATTGTACCATTATTATTATTTTAAGCCCATTCTATCTAGTAATATTAACAAATTCTGACAAAAGGTGCTTTAATTTTGGAATTATCCATTTATCTCTAACAATTTTTGTTCTTAGATAATCTTGAGTGCATAATTTTAAACTTACGTTCGTTTAAGATGTGTTTTTATTTTATTTTAACTGTACTGGAGAGTGGCCTGAAAATGTTAACCAGTGACTCCAAAGAATGTACAATAAGAAAGTTCAAAGAAATATTTCATTGCTTGGCAGCCAACTTAATTTATTAATAGGGCATATTTTCAATACTTTTTAGATTTGTTTTTTACATAAGTAAATACCATGAATTAGAACAAATTATTCTTCTTCTAACGTATAATTTAAGATTTGATGCAACTTGCCTTGCTTTTAAACATGCAAATTTATCCTGTTTCAATAAAATATTTGACTGTTTTTCATTAAAAAAAAATTGTTGTTTCTGCTTGTACATTTTAACATGCTTATAAACATTTCATAAATACGAAAGTATAAAGTTGTTATCTACTATAGATCACATTTTTAGTAATTAGGAAGAAATCGACACTTTTTACTCGATTTACAAATTATTATTTATTTATTGCTGTTTTTTCTAAAATTCTGCGGAAAAACAGTCATTGGGTTGAATATAGTGTGGTTCCCCCCCCTCTCCCCCCGACAGAATAGTACCCCCTACCTTCGCGTAGCACTTTAAATTTTGTAGTTTTTGACGAAAAATGCACTTTTTCTCGTGACTGTTTTCAAGATATTATTTGATCGAAAAAATAATGCACGCGTATCTTATTAAATGCAGTTGACTCTTTTCTCTCACAATTAAATTAATAGCTGCAAAATAAATAAATAAACAATAATAGTTGTTTCTACGCCAAATAAAAGTGTCGCCATTTTCATCCAAATTCCGAAAATTCAGGTCCGACGCGAAGGTAGAATATATCACAGAATGGCAACAATATTTTAGAGTGTTTTTTGAACCCAGAGAAAACATTTTCCGCACAATTAGAATTGCGATTTCAAAATACCTTTTTCTCGGCCCATGCTATTAATTGCAGAGTAAAAATTATTTTTATGCCCTTTCATTTTTCATAATATTTAAAAAAAACACTTAAAATGATGCAATAATCGTTATTCTATTTGAGCATATGCATTCTACTTAGTTACAAAAGTACATCTCTAAAAGAAAAAAGAAAATGCAAAATGTTTTTAATGTTTAATACATATAGTATTCTGTGTGTTATTGTTCTTTTGCAATGCCCTTTCTTCTACTATTTGAATGTTTTCTGAGGCTATGCAATAAAAATTGAAATTAAGAAAAATATTGTAAAATTGTTCTAGAAATGTCGTTAATTATTTATAGATTTTTTTATTATTTTACTTATTCTTCAGTTAATCGTAAACATTTAATGAATATTATTTAATTAAAGATTAATTAAGTATTTATTACCCGAAGATATTTCAAACTGCAGTAAAAGAAAATTTTTAAAAGCTAGGGAGAAAATTTTCCAATGAGAAATAGTTAAGTGCGTATGAATGTAATATATTCAGTTAAAAAAAAAAAAAAAAAATACTTCAAAAATCTAAACGCGAAAACGAATGCTGAAATTTTAAAAATCCGTATCGTTTACACTGAAAACCAATTTCAAGTGGGCTTCATTCAGAGTTTGTCGCCAAGGAAGAAGGAGATATCCCGTAACCCGGTGAACTAGAACTATGCATTTTCTACCGGCGCTTGGCGACACTGTCACCTCTTGAGCTACTCTAAAAAAGTGATACGCCATTTTTTGAGTAGACAAAAATCCGAGTCAAGTTAATAGAAGAATAAAAAAAACTTAAATAATGCAAAACTTTAGACAAAATGTAAGAAAAAATGTTTAAAAGTTGAAGACTAAAAACATTAGAACAAACCACTCATTTTTTACCTAAAGCAATACTTTCAGGAACGTCATTCGTGCAATTTCGATATATTAAAAACACACAAAAATTACAGTAGTAAAAGAAGTGTAAAATCCAAATTCACACACAAAAAAAAACTCTTATATACTCATCTATTCATTCATATTTAACCTGAAAAATCTGGTTGCGTGGCCAGAGCGGACTTGGTCACAGCGGACAGTGGCAACAGCGAACACGTGAGGGGAGCTGGGTGATCAGAGCGGACATTCTTGCACTTACTGTGTTTTTTCCCTAATCAGTCACATGACATCTATTGCGTAGTTTCGAGTAGGGATGCACCGAATATTCGGTTGGAATCGGTATACTGCCTATTCGGCAGACAAACCGAATATTAACCGATTAGTAAACAAATTTTAATATTCAACAGGGGCGTAGCCAAGGGGTGGGTTAGGGGGGTCATACCCCCCCCCCCATGAGAAATTTTTTCCCATACAAAATGTATATTCTTCACTACATTATCACACACACGTATACATATATATAGTTGTAGTCGTAACCCCCCCCCCCCGTGAAAAATTTCTGGCTACGCCCCTGATATTCAACAATTGGTAAACAAACACATTTTTTTATACCATGAATGAAAGTTATAGTATAGTACAAAATTAATTCAAATTGTTACTTACTAATATCACATTCAAAGTAATGACACATTACATTAACCTAACTAATTTAAATATGAAACAGTAACCGGATAAAAAAAGAACCCCATTATTAAGTGTTTGTGAATGTGTAAAGTCAATTGACTGGTAATTTTTTAATGAAATATGCAGGTTTAAAAGAATGATCATAATTTCACGAATATTTAAAAAGTTGATTAATAATATATAAAAGAAACACTTGGATATTAAATTTTGCAGTATTTTGATTTCTGAAGTTTAACACCATATGAAATATTAAATACTGTTTAAAAAGAAACTAATTAATTAATCGAAGTGCACAGTTTAATAAATTTTAACCAAGTATTCTTCCGAATATTCGGTTAGAAATTCAACCGAATATTCGGTATTCGCTATTCGGCAAAATGTGGTATTCGGCCAATCCCTAGTTTCGAGCTTTGCACCTACTGTTTTATTACATTTCGCTGTGTTTAAAATGCATACGCACTGTAATATCTTAACAATTTAATATAAATAATTAAATTTGATTGGCAAAAATGTATTTATCTTTGTAATTCGATAATCGAGTGTAAAAACAGAAAACTTCGGTAAAAAAGAAAAAGAAAAAAAAAAGTTATCCCACGTGAAAGAGATTTGCTACTTAAAATACTGTTTTAAATTTTATTTTTGATATTTAAAAGTACTTATTTACTTATTTATCTGCACCCTTTAGCTGTTGTAAGATGGGGGGAAAATGTGTCCTCTCTAACCACGATGAGTTTCGGAGTGTCCGCTCTGACCACGCCACCGAAAAATCTTCCGTGAATTTCGCAGTTCGCTATAAAGCAAACGGATACATCAGAAATTAGTTGTCCGTTTCTTCATTTAATTTAGCAACTCCCAGTGTAGCTACATGAAAATGTTCGATCATTCTCGATACAAAATAATATCATTCAAATAAATAAAAACACGTACGTCAAGTTGCACAGTTGGGCCTGACACAAATAGGATACTCAATCTTTCTTAAAACCATAAAAATCCAATTTTGAATCACAATTCATTCTAGCAGCAATTCAGAAAAATACATAACAAAATACGACAAGGTTCATATAAATAAGTACGCAGAACCTTAACAATACTCGACCCCTACACAAAATTAAAGGAACCAAAAAGTATTTAAATAAACAAAAGCATTTACCTCAAAAAATTTCCATTTTATAACACATTCAATAACCTTGACATACGTCTTTGTTTGCCAACTAGTCCTCTTTATCACAAAATAAAACTATTAAAAACCATTCAAATGGACATAAGCACTTAAGCCTAACTCGGGCATGTTTGACTGTATCTCTTCACAAATTATGACAACATGACACTATACATCATGTTTTCAATTTTCCATCAAAATTCATAGCAATGACTCACAAACACAATATTAGCACTGTTTTACTGAAACATTACTTCAGTACACTTCTATTATTTTTATAACAATTGCACATAAGCGGCCGAACATCAGAGCCGGGCCTCATTATGTGAACGCGGAAATCAGCAAATAATCACTCGATGATGAAAAGTCGGGAATATCAAATGAAAATCAAAAATAAATCAGAAAATGTAGTATATGTATCATATTGGGGACTGATTTTTACATACATATTGATTACATACTCTTGCATTTTTACATATTGATTTTTGAGGACTTGATTATCCTGACGACGTTTTTCTAAGGAGAAGAATCTTCTCTTAGCTTGAATTTCGACCTAGAGCCTACGCCTAGGCCTAGCTAATCTGCCGTAATCCCACAAACAAACGAACTTTTTGAGTCTCCTAAAACACCTACCTTCTTGGAAGGTAGCTTGACAACGTACCTACATCACAATTTCTTCTCGTGTACTCTTGGTAGAATTTCTCGCATTCTTGGTCTTCAACTGAAAGATAACTAAATTCTGGAACTGATTCGACTTCTCAAAACCTCGTTATTGTGTTATCCAAGTCTACTAGAGCATGAAAACTAACTGGATTCGTGATATTCTTTGCGCTTGGCGCAGCTGTATAGATTTGCCCTGAAAGCAGCCAACCTAATTTGGAATTTAGAGCTGAGGGTTGATTCCGATTGCCAGAAATTTTTCTATGTTGAATTAGCTCATAAAAATTTATCAGCCCCGAGGATAACGTCTACCGAACGACTCACATGAAAGAAAGTATCGGTTAGCTGAAGGTGAGGCCAATCACAACTTGACATTTGGAAGCTCAGCAATCGCAGGCGAGTTTCTTTACAACGAGTGCATTTACCGAGAACGGAGAACGTATCTTGATGGAAGTGGGGGGGTAAAGCTATGCTCGACTCATTTATTAACTAAAGCAGCAACCTTGTTTTCTCGGCCCAAAATTGCACTCTCTGATGCATGAAGTGGTAGTCAAGATTTTTACAATAAGACTCAGTGATTAAAAAAGCTTGGGGACCCCGTCAATTAAGACTAGACATTCAACGAACTATCCCTCGCAGTTTTTAACTTTTTCAAATGGCTGTAGAAAGCAAAATTGAGATGGAATTGTGCATCTGTCCAGTTAAGCAAAAGTGTTGCTCCTGAGGCGTGGCATGTGGTTGAACTACATTTTGGCCACTAGGCTGACATTGATTCGCAGGGATGTCCCTCTTGCCGGACCGAAAGACATGCAAGGAGGTATGATGTTTCCGTTTGCATATGCGACACACTGTAGTAAATTTGCATGAAAATACATTGTGGTTACCGCTAAGGCTGTTGAAACAAAATTTATTCTCCTTTACGAAACATCAACGATCATCTATACTCATTTTAAGAAAATTTTCACAATTGTGTAATGAATATGGAGAAACAAAGTACGCATCCTTAACTGAATCGACAGTAGTCTTAACCCATTAACGCCCAGCGATCTATTTGTAGATGGTCACGAAATTTGTAAGTCACTCAAAATATTTAAGCATCAGTTTATTTTCCTAGTTTAATTTCTTGAATAATAAATCTGATTTCCGCAAAATACTCAGCGATAACAAGTTTAAATGAGAAAATTTCCCTGTCTTATTCAAAATTTTAGAAAAAAAAAAATACGTCCTTCGTACTACACAATGTCGGAAATTTATTTATCACTTCTGGCATCAACATAAATTTGAGAATGTGCTGAAAAAAGTTGGGCGCTAATGGGTTAAGCACATATGGTTTGTGTGGTATTTTAACTGAATACTCATTCGGTGAACATTCCTAATATCCTGTAGACTTCGGTCTACTTTTTCCAAAAATGAAAGAAAATTATCGAAAGAAGGAAGGTTTTTACTTCAAGAGTTAACTCCTATTTAACTCTCTAGAATCTTCTAGCTTGTTTTGTAACGTATATACTATCAGTATTTAAACCAGTTGATTCTGTTCTAACCCTAAGGTTTTAAAATTTCTAAGTACTTCATTACAAACATCTATCATAATTTTGATGGATTCAGAAGTTGATTTTACATTCCTCAAATTGAAAATCTTTTTACATTGAGAACATGCCAATTCCCTATTATTATCAAATCGATTCATAAGCGTATACCAAGCATGCAGTGGCGGCTTGTGACCTGTTTCAGTGGTGGGGCCCGAAAAAAAATAGTGCCAATTAAAATCGGGGAAATTTATGTACATATAGAACAACCTATTCCCACGTGCACACAGCGTAAGTATTTAAAATTTCTCAAATGACAAATGATTATCAAAATGACTATTTAACTTCTTTTGCTATTTTTTACCTAATTATGTTAAATTGAGAAGTTTACTTTATTACTAAAGAAAAATCCACATTTAATTATTTAATATTTATGTTCTTTATAGGTGCTTGTTCATAATTTTTAGATTATCTATTTATTTTAAAATCAATATCAATATATATACATATATATATAATAAATTTATACACCGATTTCCGTAAATCAAGAAAACAAAACAGAAAAATATCTGTCTGCACTGCAAAAATACGATCACGCAAATAATAAATGATTTCCTCTTAAGCGGAAAATTTCGCCAATAGCTACCGATTTGCGAAATTTCCTCGTACAGTCGTGTAGATCACCCATAGAGAAGGAATATAGGTGGAGGGAGCAATTGTAACCCTAAACTGAAGCGTGCACACGAGTCACGTGACTTGTGGTCAAGCGGGGTGGAATTTCTCCATTTCCTTTGCTGTTCTCCATAGCTTTGTGTGAGGTCGATGGTTCTAATCCAAAAAAAGGGTGCATTATTTCTCTGCATATGGATGCAATGAAAAATTCTTGAAAGGAGGACAACTGGCATTTCACAGGAAAGCTATGTTTTGCAATTTTAGCCGTTTAAAATGTATGAATGTTCTTTAAAACACACTAGATTGACAATTTGGCGATTATATTAACTCGCCAAGTATTGCAGATCTGAAAGTCACGTAATTTAACTTTTAATTTCAAATTAAAATTAAAAATCAGATCAAAATAAAATCTACTCTTTATTTCCTCAGTTAATATAACAGGTTATTGTTTTAGAATGTCTATTGGCGCTGTAGTGCCTCACTCATGTTTCTTTCTTAAACATTCTATTTTTTCAAAATGTCCTTATTGTTAAGGTAATTTTTTCAGACTATTAGTAACAAATTGAACTTTTTAAGCTTATCCACTGAAGCTATATTCCTCTGTTTTTGGACAAAGAATATCACAAATCCAGGGGGGAGGGGGAAATGCCATTTATTATGTTAACAGAAACATGAATTTCAATTAAGGAATTCACTATATATGTGTATATAAATGTAAAGATATTGCTAAAAAATCAGCTGTTTAAAACGTTCATATTAACTCTAGTAACAATATGGTTTAAAATACTAGATCGCGAAATGGAAACCTATAGGCGCTACTGAATACAAACTTTGAATTTTAAAATGCTTAATATTCTGAAAAAAAGGTTGTCGATGTATGCATTATTTTAACCTGCATAAATATGTTTCTAGTCTTTTTTGCGTGACCAGCATTAAAAAAAAAAAAAGTTTTCTTGAAATTTCGCACCTTTTTAAAAAAATAAAAATTGCTATCTTGATAAATTATAACAATTGTGAAAAAAGTAGTGTCTTCTAATACGAAATGCAAAGCGATGCTGTATCCTGCAATTTTTTTTTTTTTTTTTTTTTTTTTTTTTATCAAGAATTACTTTTTTTAAGCTTTCCTAATGATCTAGAGAGAAGACTTCTTTGGAAAACACAGTTAGAAAGAGAAGGATTTAGATTATTCGAAGCTGCGATCAAAGCATTTTACAGAAGATTGCTTTGAGAAAGCAAAATTTGAAGGAACGTGGTTAAAGAAGGATGCAATACCAAGCCTCTTCAAATTTCCTCATCATCTCCAACGAAAAAATATTCTCATCAAGCTTTATAATGTACATTACTAGATTTTATTACAATGTTTCATAACAAAATCAAAATAATACAAAAAATACAACAAAATAAAATATTTCAAAAGCCAAAACTTCAAAGTAATTCTGCAAAACAGAATTTAAGACTAAATAATTTCAAATTAACTAGAGAGCGAGAAAATAAATAGTGCTGCAAAAACCATTTTCCCCCATTCCCTTTCTAGAAAAATAAAATGCTTGAGTTTGCGAACCAAAGGGCGATAAGCAGCCAAATCCGCTTGTTCTTCTTCTCCTACGACGCTCTTATCTTAGCTTCAACTTTCCTGGGAAAATACAATAGGAGGCTCCCTCCACCTATATCCCTTCTCTATGAGATAACCATGCGGGGTTCCGAAGATCTGGGCCCCGAAGACAGCGCGAAATACGCCGTTTGGAAACCAAGTTAATTCCGCGTCAGTGGTATATTCAGGGCAATCCAGCCCATGGCCCATTGATGGTTTAGATAGAGAAAAATCGTGTAACTATCGCTTTTTTAAGTGCTTTTTTTAATGGATAGTTTTAAAATAGAGTAAAATGCGTGTATTTTTTCAATGAAGGTAAATTATTGAAAGGACTGTCTTACATAATAGGAAGATACTTTGATTTAGACGGTAGCTACTCGGTGGGGCCAGGCCCCTCTGGCCCTTAATGACGAGCCGCCACTGCAAGCATGCTTGTGTTTTTCCTTCGTTATAGCAAACCCTCTAATTAATCTAGAAGCTTCTGAACTCACCAAGTTTTGCAAATATTACAATTTCTTAATACCTGTTAGAGCTTCATTTTAATCTATCGAACTTAAAAATTTCAATTTAAAACTTAACCATTCATCAAAATTCCCTGAGAATGAAGGAAGATCATATTTCCGTAGATTTAAACTGATATAGGGAGTGACAGTAGTTTTAGGTTTCTCATTATCTCCGTATTGCAATTATTAATTAATTCCACTTAATTCTGACTCATTTTTTTTCAAATGCCGTAATCTTTAGAATCAGGAAAAACTCGATATTCTGCATCCTTACTAAATTCCTCGAAAGTGGAAAATTCATAATAGCATTCTTAATGTTTATTCGACACTTCAAATTGTTTCCCTTAAGTGCGAGAATTATCTGAATGTTCTCAGATGTTTGCGTCATTAATGCTATCACTATACCGTTCCCAGACAGCACATAAGCTTAAATCAAGCTTGACATTTCTTTGAATTTGACGTATTAATACAAGATTGACAGTTCAATTCATTTTAAGCTTGCAGAAAGCTTGGAGATTACAAAAGAAATGAGCAAATATTTTCCCGACGAATTTAAGTCATTTGAACTGTCAAGCTTGAATACAACTTGATTACTGCTTGATTTAGAAAGCCACATCCACTTAACAAATAATTTATTATCAGTCATAAATGTACTTGACCATAGAATTAAAATAAAAAGATTCTATATTTCCAAATATTGAAATTCTTCAAAATAAAATACAAATATACTACAAAATTGATTTCAAAATCAGTCGTTTCTCTCGATTTTGGCCAATATTGTCCAACATGAGTGTTGCGATATTGAAAGTTTTAAAACGTGTGCTGCTTCTAAGTTTATATTATGCTTATTTCCCTATTAGCAGAGTCTATAAATCACACATTACATTATTTTAATTTTGATTCATCCCATGGAAAAATAAAAGAAGCAGATCGGCATCGGCCAATACGGATCAATCTCTCCAAAAAACGGCGTGACAACCATATCAGTCACTTCAAACTTTAGTCTTGTCACCGAGTGTGAGATTGGTATGGTGGTTAGACGCTGGTTTCCCACACCTTAGGTCCCGAGATCGATCCCAGCCGCGGACGCTAGACGGAAACAGATTAAAATAACTTGAGGTTTCAGCGTAGAGGGGAAAATGCGTGGAAAAATAAATATATGGGGAGAGGTCGCCGACCGGCGCCCCATGTATTAAGAATTTTTTTTTGAATTTTTTTAAAGTTTGGATTAAGCTTGCTATGTCAAACTTAACCTTTTACATGCCAATGTTCTTTTTTTGGAACATCATTTTAAATATTTTTTAAAAAATAAACTGTCATATCTATCAGTTTGAAAAAAATACTGCTTATTATTGAAAGTGTGATTGATTTTTTGATATATTAAGTATTTTCCAAATGTGAAAATTTCAGCCCAGAAAAATTTCTAAAAATCGCCTTTTTTTACAATTTTTACAGTACACAAGAAAAAAAAATTCCCGAAAATTCCCCTGTTGTATTTCCAATGGATGAATTCAAAGAAATAACAAAAAAATTCAAAATATATCAAGGTATCTTTTTTCAATCTTGCATAAAAGTGCAATGTTCCAAAAAAGGAACATTGGCATGTAACGATATACGAAATCAGGGATGTCTCACGTATGTGTTGCCTGTGTTCCTTTATTAGATTTTGATACATTCAGTGCTTATATCTGCTGAACATAAGTCTGTCAAAGGCATAACCGATACTTTATTTATTTTTCAAGGGTGAAGGACTTGAGGCCCAGACAGCACAGCAAACTTGCAGCAAGCTTGATTTATCAAGTCAATAAACTTGAATTAAGCTTGAAAATTTCAAGCGTGTAAGCTTAATGCAAGCTTAAATCAAGTGTTCTAGTTTACACTTGCCCAGCTTGCATTAAGCTTGATATAGCAAGCTTAATTTCAAGCTTAAAAAACTTTCCTAAATCACAGGGCGTTGAACTCGCCACACATATTTTATTTTTCCACACATTTTCCACTCTACGCTGAAATTTCAAGTTAGGGTCAAGTCCGGGTCTAGGATCGAACACGGTATCTTTGAGTTGGGAGGCCAGCGTCATAACCACTCGGCCAACCTGAGTTGGGCTGATATGACTAAAGTTTGAAGTGACTATTCACGCCATTTTCTGGCGAGATCTAAGGGCCGATATGTTGATCTGTTTCTTTTATTTTTCCATGGGATGCATCAAAATTAAAATAATGTTATGTGTGATTTAGAGACTCTACTAATGGCAAATAAACATAATATAAACTTGAATGAGTAAGGAAATCTTCATATTTAGCGATTTTTTATTCATGCTTGAAGGTTAAAAATATATATGAATGGTAGAGTTAGCATATTTATTATTTAATATTAATAATGGCTTTTCGTGCCTTTTTACTTGCAAAATTTCATATAACATCATCAAAATTAATAGTTCTGGCAATGTCAGATTTGATGCTTAGTCTTGCTAAGTCTACAACAGTGGCACGGCTCGTGGGATACAGCAAGTACAGCCGGGCTGCACTTGAAATTATCAGCACATACTTTAAAATAATTTATTCTACTAATTTTCCTAAATTCAGATTAGAATTATGGAATTCCTATGGTAAATAAAAAAAAATCTCAAAAAACAAAAAACAAACAAACAAACAAAGAAACCGTATTGTGGCCAGATCGCTCATTCAGAAAAAAAAGCACTTTAATCTTCCCGCAATTCAATTGGGAAAATCTTTCGTTCAGCCGAGAGCGCTGATAAGAAAATTGGCAGCACCGTTGCCATGAAACCGGTAACGTAAGCATTTCCTCCGGCATAGGCTATAATGGGGGTACGCAGCTAAGACTCAGCTCATTCAAGATTTTGAAAGGTCGGCAGCACTTGTGAATTCGACTCACTGATTGGCTCGAGAAGTGAGGGAGTGAGGGAGGGGGTAAGGAGATATATGTTCGGCAAACTCTGGACTTTATATTGCTGAATTTATTAAGAAGGTAAGCCTGAATAGACTCTTTATGAATGGACAATTACCCATCAAAGCAGTATTGTTTTTAAATAAGCAAGAACTGGCATTTAGAGGATATGGCAAGCGAAAAAATTCTTTAAACATAGGAAATTTTAAAGAGCTTTTAAAATTATTGATATCTGAATTAAAACAACGCCTTTTTATGAGGGCATTACTGACCGATTCTAAGTTTAAAAGAAAGGAGGATTGATTTGACTTATAAAAATAAGTACGCTTTCTTTTCTTTTCTTTTTCTTTTTTTTTTCTTCTCAAGTTATCGTTACAAAAGAAAATTCTAAGGAAACTTCGAATCAGACACGGATTAATGCAATTTTGAGGATAAGAGCGGCTGGTTGAAATTTATGTCCATTTTATGGAAAAGTAAAATAGGATCTTTTACTTTTTTATGTAATTTCTTTTATTTTCCTCGGTGAGGGCTTAATCCGCCAGCTTTCGAATTCAATAACAAAGATTTTCCAATCCTGTTCGGAGGAGGGGGGGGGGGCTCATATGCTTCCGGCTGCACTAACAGTTTTGACCACGGGCCGCCACTGGTCTACAAGTCGTTATTGAGACATGGTTGATCTTAAGAAATATTTTATGAGTTTCAATTTGCTGAATGATCGTTCGGCAGAAGCTACTGTTGCTGGAATGGTTAAAAATACCCCAAGAGCAATGCAAACATTTGGAAATAGATCGTTCAGTTTATATTCTGTTAGTATGTTCATTATATCCAGAGGCTTTAATTGATTAATTCCAAAATTAGCTTTGTGGACGGATGGTAAGTGAATTATTTCTGAAAGAAAATCTTCACTATTCAGATCATCTTGGTACTGTTCCGATAGAAATAATGCCTTTTCTTTCAAAGTGCTTTCAGGTATTGTTAAATACTGCCATAATATTTCAAATTTACTTGACACGTTTTTGACAGCATCAAATCGTACAGTTAGTCCCCCTATGACACTATCTACTAAAGGATAAAATACGTAAATTTTAAAATATTTTTCTTCGTTATCTAACTGTTTATCAGTTTCTTCAGTATCCAGATGATGCAGCTTTTGTTTTTTGCTTCTCTCATCATATCCACGGGAAAATGTTTTCTCGATCTCCATATTTAAAGCTACAGTTTTAGCTTCAGAGCAGACTGAATTCCAATCATTTCGAAGTGTTTTCAGATCGGAAAGCAATGCTCCTATATTTTCAGCTTCGACATCAATAATTGTATTTCTGGCTTGGATGACTTTATTGCACATATCGATTCGAAGCAATACTTTGAACCACACAGCTGACATTAACACACACACGAAAGATGACATATACCATATACCAAAATACCTTACTTTATACTACGTGCAAGTATAAATTTGAATGTCCATATATTGATGAAGTTTTCGTTTTAACCCCTTTGAAAACTTTTCTAGCTGTATGTGTGAGGAAGGGGGCGCATTTTTGTATTTTGCACCACTTAGAAAAATAGCTAGGACCGGCACTGCGTTGGGCTGTGATTTTTTAAAGTAATTTTTTAAAAGTAAAGATGTAGAAAGGAAATTTATAGTGCATTTTGAAAAATTCACGGGCCCCCTCTAGTTCGACGGGCCCCGGCGCAGTGCCCCGGCTGCCCCCCCCCTCTCGCTGTGCCTGCATAGAGCTGATAATTTGTTCGTGGGCAGTGATTCATCTAGGATTTTTTCAGATGAGTAAAAATACTCCTTAACCTTTTTAGAAGTATTTTCTATTCCAAACAAGTAATTGAAACAACGAACAATTATGCTAAATTTTCAAATACATAATTAAATAGCATTTTACACATAAATAATAACTGATTATACACATAGATACATAAATGTCAGTTCAACAAAAACTAGTACAAAAATTGGATTTTTTAAATTTAAAATCAGCAAATCATAATTATTTATCAAAATATACCTAATTTTATATGGAAAAGCAATGCGTAAAAACACACATTCCGAAATTTCTAAGATGTGAAATATGCGCATCTAGAGGTGTTATTGCGATCACTGTTCACGGGGTTGAAAAAAAAAAATTCTCATACATAATGGCCTACAGATGGAAATCATTTATAGTGCACTAGTGCCTAAATGGTGCATTTTAATAGAAGTTCATAGGTCACAGTCACACAACCTGTATAGATTTTGATGTGGGTTGAGCACAGATGTTTTGTACAGTGCTACGAAATATTCTTATACATTATGGCGCAAATTCTTGAAAGTGTAGTAGCATCTAAAGAGTATTCAATTAGGTACGCATATTATAGGTCACTGTCTTGCACACTGTATAGATTTTAGTATGAGGAGGGCTTGCAGTTTTTATTTTTATTTTTTATAGAGCTACAAAAAATTCTTCTTATACATTGCGGCCTATACACTCAAATTATTTGAAGTACACTAGTGTCTGAATACTGCATTTGATTGAGCTGATTAAATTTATTTAAATGCTTGGTAAAGATAAAGAGTTCGGAAAGTCAGTGGAGTTATTCCAGTTTTTTTCTAAGTATAAAATGAACTGCCGAAAGTAAGCTAATAATATTTTTTCACCCTCTCTGAAAACTGTCTCAAACAAATAAAAAGTTCTATAAAGAACCTTTTATTATGTTTGAGATTTATAGAGGGGGGGAAAGAAATCCAGTGTACAATTTTAGTATGACAAATTTCAGGGAACCAAGATCAGATTTGTAATTTATTACGATTTTTTATGACTTATGATAGTAAAAATTACTTTTTCATATTTTAAGATTTTCTTTTGCAAAAAAAGCAGTCATAAGTTTAACACTTATTTTAAAACTCATTAAAATTAATAAAATTCAATTTATTAACAGGAATATTGTATATTAATTCGGAAACCTTTGTGAAATAAAAAGAGAGGTTACTGAATATTTCCTCCGAAATATACTGAAACGTTACACATCTATTCACCTTTCATCTGGAAACCTTCTCAAAAAAAATTGGAAAATATTTAAATATTTTTCCAAAATATGCAGAAACATTTATAAATACCTTACCCGCCTAGTGCAGAAACGTTCCTGCAATTTTAAACTATAAGAGCTGCCCCATATTTTAAGGTAACACTTCCGATTCTTTTTTTTTTTTTTAGAGTGTAGCTAATAATTTTAGCTAACTAATTTTGTAACTTTTAAGTCTAAATGGTTTGGATTTTTCCGAGAATACCAGGCGTCACTACCTATGCTAGGAGTAAAGCGTATGTGCGGTTCGAGATAATTTTGAAAGCTCTGTTGCTACACATTTGGGAAAAAAAATGCAAAATAGCTACAATAGCATTCAAAATCAGATTATTTTTTAATGCACCATTTAATGCTCTATTTGTTTTATATTTATGCATTTTCATTTATTTTCAAGAGTTTTTCTAGAAGTGACTTTCATTTAATGATTCAATTTAACAACTTATGGCAACAATGCATTCTTGTAACTGTAGTGTTTAAAATAGAATCTGAAATGAGTTATTTTTAATTTAAGTGAACAAGATTAAAAGTATTGAGTGTAGTTTTCATTAATACAGCAAAACTTGGATAATTCGAACATGATCAATTCAAAATTTCAACTTTGAATTATTCAAGTTTGACTGTATAACTAAGAATTATTATTATTATTATTAGTTTTATTTTATTTTATTTATTTATTTATTTATTTTTGGCAAGAAGATCGCTTTTGACTTTTCTAAAATGTGTAGGTCAAAAATGAACCCTAGCAGAGAAAATGCTCTCTGATGTTGGATAATTCCTCATTTGTTTTTCACTATTATGATACCTATGCTTAAATTTTTATCCCGCAATTTAGTGCCAACTATTTATAAAACAATTATTTAGTTGCCAGATTCCCACCAAAGAAAAAAAACACAGTAAATAAACAAAATAAGCGTGAACTAAAGGAAAATAAAAGGCGAAATTTTCAGCATTTGTTTTCTCCCCCCATATTTTTTCTCTTGATCTGCTACTGAGTTCAACAATGTTTCATTATACCGGAAATCGAATACTTTGTGTATTTCTAAAATGATAGGAAAAGTGTAAAATTCTCTCATTTTCTTTCCCCTTTTTATCTAAGGAGACCGACTGCAGGTTGTCAAGCTCTGCTATAGATAATTTTTTTGCTTTAGAGCTCTAATGGATGATTGTAAATGCTATGTAAAAATTTTCATTTTAAGTACACTCATCCTCCTATCTTTTCATGGACAAAAAATGCTTATTTCTCTTGTTGAAGTAAGTGGGGCACATGATGCGGGTGCTGTGCTAAAGGGGGTGCCAAGATCAGTTATCGCTCCTTGGGAGGGGAACCTTAATTAAGGTTTGCCCCAGGTGTCGTAAACAGTAGTTGCGGCTCCGGTAAGTACTCGTTTACTTGAAACAGCTCTCAATTATTACTCACACAGAATGTTTAATTCAGCCCTTTAATCTTTTAATTAGCTGTTGAACTGAAGAGTTATTTGTGTCTATTAAGATCATTTTAAAGTATGAGTATACTTATATCTCTAGGTACAGATTTTGAACACAAAAAGTTCAGATTCAGTGATTAAAAAAAGAAAAATCAATTTTTATTCTTGTCAGAAATATTTGTAATTTTGTTTGCCAGTGGTTTAATATACACAAAAAGTTAAGTAAATAAACTAAGCACTTTTGCATGTCATCATAAGGCCACCAACAGTTATGCTGGTAACGTTACAATTATTTATAAAATGGCTAGTTTTACAGAAAGATGTTACATTCTGGCAACATTTTTCTGCCAGTTTTTCTGTTAATTTACAGAAATAGTATTTTTAGTTATTTCCTATATTACTATTATATTTCTCTAACTGTTTAAATATTTTTGGTACTTACGTATTACCCCGGCGGTTTGCCAAGAGAAATGCCAAACATATGAAATTATTAATGGTGTTGAATATGATTGCCAATAGTTTGGCAACTCACTTGACAGAAAAATAGTTTGTCAGGAATGACCACCAGGATAATACGTCAGTACCGTATTTTTATACATATATTTAAAAATTTTAATGCTTTTACAAAAATATAATAGTAATAATAAAATAAGAGTAATACAAGAATACTTACTGGTATTACATTTATTTTACGTATTACTATTATATTTTTGTAAATTTATTAAATTTTTTAAGTATAAAAAAATTTAAACATTTGGAGAAATATAATAGTAATATATGAAATAACTAAAAATACTATTTCTGTAAATTAAAAGAAAAACTGCAGCAAAATGTTGCCAGAATGTAACATCTTTCTGTGTACAGGAAGTTTCTGTATACAGAAGAATTACTGGCAGCAAAAAGTTACCAGAAATTTTCTGTATACAGAAGAATTACTGGCAGCAAAAAGTTGCCAGAAAAATTTCTGTATACAGAAATTTTCTGTCGACAGTAAAAAATGTTATTAAACAGAATGATTCTGTAACCCTTACAGATAGTTTTTGTATACAGAAATAAATTGTAAAATGCTGCTTGGAAACGACTTTTATATGTATACGGAAAATTTCTGTAGGGAACAGAATTTTTCTGTCATATAACATACAGCTCCTGGCAACAGAAAATTTCTGCCTACAGAATATTTCTGGCAACTTTTTGCTGCCAGACTTTTTCTGTTGATTTACAGGAATATTTTTTGCAGTGTATGCGGCACATTTTACTAATTGATAATTTTTTGCACGGGGGTCGTACACAAATTTAAAATGTTTTAACTTTTTAAAAAATAACGAGAGGATTTTATTCTTAATACAGTCTTTTCGCCTACCTTATTTTGAACATTTTTTCAATTTACATTGCCCATCGATTTTATAAAGAATTAAAGGACGTTATCCCCTTTTAGGGACACCCTGTATATACGCTCCGTCACTCCATAAAATTTGACATTGGTTTCACGTTAAGAAACTTACATCTTCTTAACCCTTTACGGCGCGTATTTTTCTAGAAACATCAATATTTAGTGCATCCACTCAAAAGAGTAATAAAATCACTCAAAATGACTGGTGTTTAAAACATAAAATAATAAAAAACTTTGTAAAATAACACAATTTGAAGTAAACTTTATGGTGTTATTTTATAAAGTTCTTTGTTACTTTACACTCAAAAAAGTATTTGAGTATGGGAGAAATTTTCTATATTAATTTTGTGAGTAACTGAATAATTTTTGAAAAAAGCATGCAGCAGATGATAAATATTAGAAGTTGTTGTAACATACCGCATAATCTAATTTTTATAAAGAGCAACACTTTATAATAAAACCGGCAAGGGAAAATTGACTTGAACTCGAATGCTTTTTGAAAGAGTGAATGGATATGCAACTTTGCATAAATGCAAAACTGTGCACTAAAGGGTTAAGTCTGTGATTCTCAAAATGCGTACCACAATATTCAACTGCAATGGAAATCATTTCATAACCAATGCTCCGGGCAGCATTTGCCTATCTTGTTTTCCATTTGCTTTCGAACAGAAACCCTTTATGGAAAAAACACTCAAAATACTGGTGTTAAACGTTAAAATAAATAAAAACTTTGTGACAAAACACACATAAAATGATACTTATAGCAAGATACGATCGTTTCGACTGAAAATTTATTCAGTCTTCATCAGTCAAAGCTCTTCGTCTCACAAAATAGTGGGAACTGAAAAAGATAAACAAACAAGCATGTTGCCACTTGGAAAAAAAGAAAAGGCGAGAAACCACGGAGATTAAAGGAAGGAGAAAAGGGTTTGGGATAAAAATAAAAAGATAAAATAAGGACCAGTAAAAATTCATAAATAAATAATAATACCAATAACAATAAAAAGTAAAAGGGGAAAAGGGGTTGGGATAAAAATAAAAGGATAAAATAAGGACCAGTAAAAATTCATAAATAAAAAAGGTATCATACCAATAACAATAAAAAGTAAAAAAGAACACACGCAAAAACGAAAAAACAATAGAAAACAGAGCAAACAAAAAACAAAAATAACATAAAAACACAAATAATAGTAATTTTTTTAAAAGACACAGAGAGGACAGCACTTAATTAATTTTTTTTTCACTTTATGTGCGTTTTTTCACAAACCTTTTATTTTTTTTTAGAAACCTTTTATATCAATATCGCATTTTGCTTTCTCGCCAGACTAAGATAGCATTTGAAAGATTTTCCCCGAAAACCTTTTTGAATTCCTCTAAAAGCTTCAAAATTTCATTTCGCGTCTTGTCGTGTTGCAGTGTGTGTGCCCCCATTTTCTGCTGTTTAAATATAGTAACAGGAAAGAAAAGTCTTTATTTATTGATTTCTCCAGCCCAATAGATTACCGGATATTGGCAACTCGTTAAATTAGCGCGTATCATCAAATAGTAATATGCATAAATCGATGAAAAAGTCCCTCTTCCAATAAATCAATCTTCCCACTCTTCCGTTTAAAAATTATATCTGGCGTTAATGCTTTATATGCTTTATGCACAACAGCAGCGCCATGAAAGATGCAAATGGCCCGAAACACCTTGTAGAGGCCGGCATAAAAATCGAAAAAGGAGTCCATTTTATTAAACTTTTATTGTTACAAGATTCTTGCAATTGTAACATCCCGTGCTTTCATAACAGAATTTTAAGCATACGCTTCCGAAAATGCTATAATAAAATTCTGAAATTTAAGACCGCCACTGAATTTATATTGACGCCCCATTTATGCTCGTATATTGCTTTATAAATGAATAGTTTGCGAGTATTTTACGCCTTTCCGATACCCTAAACCTGTTCGAAATATCCATTATTGAAAGCTTTTTAACTTTTACGGCCTGTTCAGCTGCCATGCCTTACATAAATCCGCGAAATAATTTGATAGTCACGAAAAGTGTCGACAGATGGCAGCATCAAGTATTGTCGCAACCCTCTCTTTTAAGTTTTATTAAAATCGATAGAAATTAATTCGATCCGCGCAGCAAGCTGCACTTAGAATGAGTGAGACGCGGTATTGTTTTTCATTAATTTATCTGTCAGGCAAACAAAAAAAAAATTAATTAAAATGATTCGAATACTTTGTAATTTATGGGAAAAGTTCGTATACATTTTTTAAGTTTATTCATTTATTCATGATACTAGTTATTCGACCTGGCTTGTTACCATTTTTTTTCTTTTTCTTTTTCTGTTAAACATGGAAATGTGAAACTTCTCTGTCAGTTAGTATTTTATTTTTTAATTCTTCGTTTTTTCGGATTACAATTTTATAATATTTTGCATGCAACATTAACTCACATTTTTTTTTTTTAATATCCTCTAATTTCAGATTTTAAATTTTAAAGAGAAACAAAAAAAGATTGAAAAAGAAAACTGTGAACAAAACAGGGTTCTTAATATTATCATATACATAAACTGACCGTAAAAGTAAGAGAAATGCCTATCATTAGAAGTAATGGAGGATTGTAAAAACCACTTAATATTCGTGAATGCATATGCTTATAAAATTATCGCGGCCCCATCATAACCAAGTAAATGAGACGCTGAACATGGTAGAGGGTTGAAATATGAAGGTAGACGGTTGAAGTGTGAAGGTCCTGGGCTCCGACCTGCCCCGCGATTGTTGATCTAACGGCCTCGAGTTTTGGTCGGTTTCCTCGAGATGTAACGGGAATACGCGTTAGAACTTCTTAAAAAGTCTCCCGACCAAGGCACCCCCTATTCTTGGTATACAGCTTTGCCATAAAACAACACAACACGAAATATGAAGGTTCAGGGTTGCAGCCTACCGCGCGGCTGTCGATATAACGGTCTGGCGGTTTTCTTCAGATGTAACGTGAATACTAATTAGAACCCATGAAAAAGTCCTCCGCCCAAGGCACCTCGCCATTTAGCGAAATAGCTCTCAAATCAACTCAGATCAAAATCACATTCTAAGAAAAGTGCATTTGTCTAGTTTTCTATGTTTGTTAGTCTAGTTTTCCAAGATTGCACTTAACAAAAAAACAAAAAAAAAACTTGTTTTCCCCCAAAGTTTTTTTCCCCCATTTTCCCCAATTATGAATCAAAATGAATTAGTTATGTCAGGGACTTAATTTTCAGGATATCCTTTCACAAGCTGTACTAAACATTTTAACAAACAATAAACCTGTAAGAGCTATGATTCTTTCAGAAAATTGCAAAGATTGTGAATTCTTTGTCTTACATTGGAAAATTTTACCACACAATTCCTTGTTAAGAATATTTTCAGAAAGTTGCACAGAAGTCACCCGCTTTTTGTTCTTATTACAGCTTATGAAGACACATTATGATTTTTTTTCAAATCTTTTCTGACGCAAGTAGTGTATTTAAACTTGTGTTGAATCGGCTAATTAAGTTACATGCTAATGCAGCCATTTGTAAAAAATGTATTAAAAGTTGTGTACGCCAACACCTCATCTTGGCGTATTAAGCTCACATTTTGGGTTTATCAAAGAAGAATAAGTGAACGATGTTTTCAAGGAAAAGGTTGCCTTGTTTATTTCGGAGAATTTTCATTTTGTATTTATACTAATTAGAGAATAATAATATATAAAAAATGTATTTCGACATGACGTTTTACGTACGTCATCTGACTGACAACCGACTGCGCATCCTTTAGCGCACCCTTCCATTCAACTCAGAAAAAGGATGTCAGGAATACCAATTTTAAATATCCTCATTCTTTACAAAACAAAAGGTTAACTCGAAGATTTGAATAAAAGATTCACTTTTAAAACACAAAGCATTACAATTACCCTATTTTTATTTTAATTACTTAATATTTTAATTTTTTATTTTAACACTATTTATTCTAATTTAATTATTCTAACACTATTTATTCTTTATTTACACTAATGTTTTATACACGCAATCGATAGATCTTGGCGAGAGATGACGATTGAAACGGAAACGAACGTTCTAGCTTCTCCGAGTCAAAAATTATACTAAACGGGCATTATAACGAAACGACCTCAAAATGGCGGCGCTTCCATATCCTCTGCAAGCGGTGCGTCACAGTCCTCATTCAACGTAAAAAATTCTTTAACTGTCGTGTGGTGTCATTAAATTTTGGATGTAGATGCTAGATACGTAGCTGCAACATCAAACTGTACCTCCGATTTTGTTATCATAAGTTATACAAAATATCATAAGTTATCATAAGTTATACAATATACAAAACAATATGGAATTATATACAATATATATACAATATGGAATTGCCCCATTATGGAAGCAAACTTAAAGACGTATTCACGTTAAAATTGATCATTGTTTATTTATGGGATATCCCCTGCATTTCATGGAATTCCTGAACTTGCTCAAACTTGACTTTCTCATCTTTAAAAACTAAAAACCATAGGCCACAATCAGGGCCTGATTAGCACTCTCTGATACTATAGGCCCGCGATCGTTTCGAGGCCCCCCTCCTAACTACTTTTATCCCATTCCACAGGTATAAATAACAAATACAGTAATTTTGAGTCCCCCAGACTTTTTTACTATAGGCCCGGGCCTTATGGACCTATTTGGTAATCAGGCCCTAGGCACAATATTTTTGAAAAGAATTTACAAAACATAATCCATAATTTTGTACTTGCAATAGCATCGTAAAATATTCGTTTAAGCATGATCGTAAATCAGTCGAGAAATTTTATAAAATAACACTTATAGAAAAGAAACTTATGTTATATTACGAAACGATATTAGTGCTATTTTACGAAGTTTTAAAAATACTTTGTAAAGTAACATTAAAGTATCTGTCTTTTAAAATTTTATAACATAACACACATAGAAAAGATACGTATGATATTTTACAAAAAGACACTAGTTATTTTACATTATAATACTTTGTAAAATAACACTACAGTATCTTTTAAAACTTTGCAAAATAAGAAATATACTATGAAATATACTATCATAGAAAATATACTTATGTTACTTTAAAAAGTTTTTAGTAAATTTTTCCTTACAACAGCCATTGCTATTCTTGTTATTTGTTTAAATATGGCTTAACGTTTTTCTTATCTCCACAATTTCCATGGGTTATCCCGCAGGAATCCCAACATGGAATATTTCAAAATGAGTCTAATTTCATTTTATTATGCGATTTACGCTCGGAGCGGCAGGTGCAATACCTCATCGAAATCGTTTCAATTAAATCCCCGCTCTAGAGCATGGACTTTATGCTCTGTCGGATATCTGCAGCTCAATGAGTTTTAGAGCTGTTTTAAAGATTGTTTACGCCTCGCGCGCGTTATTATGCTGCCTGCTTATGCCGAGCTTCGCATGCTAACACCTTACTTTAAGGATTACTGAAAGACATCTGAGCGATAGAAAGGATTACGGAGTCGCTCTCAGTCAGTATTCTGGGATTCATTTGTGCATTGACGGCTGCAAAACTCTATAGATATTAAACGAGAAATGTGCATCTTGTCGGTAGCATCGGCTATAGGGCTTTTCCAACGCAGATTGTGTTATTTGTTTCTGTACAACTGTGTTTTCGATTGGTTAAAGAAGATGTGACTATACTATGTCAATAAAGGACAATCGAAACCTTTTAATGAAGTAGCCAATTTGCCAGAAAAATTTATTCGAATAAGCGGGATATTCGAATTGACTAATAATTACTTTTTGGTACATTAAAAACTTAACACTCTTTTAACCGATATTCCTTTAAGCGGATTCGACTGTATTTCAATGCCAATGATGTACAGTCTAACCCGTTTAATGGAATAGCCAATTTGCCATGGAAATTTATTCTAATAAGCGAGTTATTTCATTTTCTGGGATCACGTTGATTAATAATTACATTTTGGTGCATTGCAAATTTATTATTCCTTTAACCGATATTCCATTAAGCGGATTAGACTGTATTTCAATGCCAATGAAGTACAGTTGAACCCGTTTAATGGAATAGCCAATTTGCCGCGAAAGTTCCTTCAAATAAGCGGGATATTCCATTATCCGGGATCACACTAATAATTACAGTTTGGCTCATTGGACATTACTATAAGTGAGATATTTCTTACTTCGCCTGTTATTAGTCGGGTAATATGTTGTTTCATATTAACATTCATTTGTAAGATCCTTTAAAAATATTTTTTTCTATAACAACTAAATAAATAGTGTTTTTCTTTACAATTGACATTTAACTGCAAATAGTTATAGCATGTTCTCATGGTAATTTTGAGGAAGTCTCTAAATTTACATTTAGAAATGTAAATGTGGTATTCCAAATTACCTTCCTCTCCTTTACGTAAAAAGATGTCCCTCAAATGTCACGAGAATTCCGAAAAGATATCAAAGTCATCTCCCTTTCACTTCCTTCCTTTGAAAATAACTGGATAAAATTATGATTTTCCACGATTTTTCAATTTTAATCTTTAATCACGAGGCTACCACACAACTTAAATCTCAGGGCAATTGAACTACATTACACATAGTGACTGGCAGACTCGTTTATGATACTTTCGACCCTTATTTGCATAAAGCAGAAGTATTTCTAATAAGCTGGGGTTTTCAGAAAAGGGTGTTTGATGAATAAAAAAAATCCTTTATGAACCACCTTTTTTCACAGAGAGAAAAACAAACAAACAAAATCTACTCTAACATCGTTAACATTTGCTTTAATTTTCGTGGCATTTAACTTGATTTTTGTGTGTGTACGTTTTCTTTTACTATTGCCTGATAAATTACTAAAGACACTTCTTCATATCTTTCGTTCAACCACAGATAAGCTGTTTTCCTTAAATATTCATGACATCATAGATTAAAGAGTTCAATATATATATATATATATAATATAATTTAAATGCAAGAAAAAGGCTTTCAACTTTAATAGTTTTTCTGAGTTTCCTTAAAAAGCTAGTATAAACTCTATGCGATGAACGAATAAGATAAGAACATTTGAAAATAAAAGTTTTTATTTCCCTGAATATACATTTTTTTTAATTGGTGCAAATATTTCAAGTAGTTAATAAAGTGTTATACCAATGTTGGGAATTGTTTCAAACTTTTGAAAGTACAAGAGTGGATTTTTTGTTTGTACTTTTTGATTAAAAGTTCTTAAAGAGTGAAAATAACCAAATCTTTCCAATTTCATCTTTTCTGAACCCAAATAATAAACTCCATAGCGACACTGCTCTCAGAGATGCCATCTATTAATAATTTCATAGATAATTAAAAATATCTATTCTGTATTATACAGATTAGATTAGCTTCTGATGAAGAAAGGAGGTTTTCTTTCCTTTCATATAACCTTATATACCTTTACCTCTGATAACTTATTTGCCTTTATGAACGCAGCATTTAAAAGCATAACGTGAAACAAAACCCCGTAAACGCGACGATAAGCATGTTTATTACCAAACAAAATCAGAATATTTTGTCTAATAAATTAAATGATTATCTTTTCTTAAGCCAATGTCATTTCTAAAAACAATTTAGTGTATACCATTACTAAAAAAGAAAGAGCATAAAATTCATTGATGACAAGACTTGAGTAATTGAAGCAACCTTATAGAGCATTTCCCATGCTTTTAAGAAAATCAGGATTATATACATTATTAAAAAGAAAAAGTGTGTATGCAATGCTAAACTCACTCGATATTGAATTTCACTCAACTGCTTGTAAATTTATCCTAGCACGCCAAGAGAGCAATATAATTTCATCATACATCCATTTCCCAGAATCGACGAAAAAGTCTTTTTTTTTTTCCCTTGAAAGACCTCCTACACATTATTTTTCTCCGAACGAAATATAGAAAGAAGAAAACCGTTTATCGATGCTTGTCGTGATATTTCGATAATCAGCGAACGTTCTTGCTTGCTGACTCGATTCCAGAGATATCAAAACATTCCGACATCAGACCGTATATTTGGAGCCGAAGACGAAACTTTTATTAAATTACCTCGTCCCCCTTTTACTTGGTGTGTTTTTGTTTCATCTGTACACATGCACCAGTTCAATATTAATGCTTTTGTGCACAGATAGATAGATAGATAGATGCTTCGGTTTTCATTACTTCTTTTGAAAATTGTTGCAAACTTGAAAACTATTTCCCCATCTGTTTGACTGTCTGTGTTCTCTAACATTCATTTTGAAGATATAGTATGCATGGGCGATTTCCCAGAAAATTAACCCTTGAACCCGTTAACCGTATTTTGTCACACACACACAAACACTTGTGTTTACAGTGTGCCTTCTAAAAGTCCGTTGTTACCCCAATAACTGCTGAATGGCAAGACCTTAGTCATAAAAGTGGGGTCTAGGTATAGTAAAGTTGCTATGCGCTATAAAAAAACCCGCTAACAGCTCCACCTGGGGGCTAAATTTGGAGTAGCGTTCTGATCTCAAAAACGGTTCGAGATACAAGTGATAAAAGTTCGGGATAAAAGTGAGTTACGAAATTATTCATCATCAAAGAATCATTAAGAAAAGAAATCTTAATGATTCTTTGCATTTAGTTCGGATTCTTTGCACATTGATGTTAAAAATTGAAGGCATAAAAACATATTACTGATGCTTTTGCCGGCGTGTTAATAGCCACATTGTTAACTTGCAGTGGGAATTGCAGACCAGCGTCCAGATGTGCTTTATTGCTGACTGAAAACACTTTTAGCATTAAGTATAAACGAGCTTTATGTCAGGTAAGAGCAAATATGGAAAATTCGAACAAACAAATGTATGTTTTACGCTTTCCATACACAGCGTTATTGGGCGAATTAATGAGGCATCATGTGCAAATTAAAGGTGTCCTTTCTTATTGAATCGGCGATGCTGAACAAGTTTGTGATTGACCTTTTCCCGTATCTCTGATCGTTTTTGAGTTAATCAAAGAAATAGCTGCAAATGTTATTTTAAAACAATTCTAAATATTCAATTGTCTTTTCTGTCCCTAATCCGATGTCTGGTAAACCGATCATTTTAAATTATTAAGTGTAATGAATTCTCTAACAATTAAGTGAAATGACAAATTATTTTTTTAAAATTTTGCCACATAAATTAAAAATTGATAGTTTAAAGTATAAAATAAATTTTTAATTGTAAAAAAAATTAAATCAGAGAAATGTTTTACCGTAAAAAATACCTAAATTACATGCCAACGCCAATGCTGTCTCTTTAAAACTACTTCGTGACCACGTCACCAGATAAAATTTAGTGAACAGTCACATTTAGTAGAAGAGGACTTCTTGATTTCTGAAAAAGGAATAAAGTTAATTTTTTGTTAATTGGACCTAAAAGTAAGTTAAAAGCTATAAATTGAATAGAAAGACAAGAAAATAATCATTACATATCACTACTGTGTCCCTGCTTAAATTTAAATAATTATAATTCATTTAATTTTTATAGTATTAACATGCATTTACTCAATTAAAAATGTTATTTTGAAGTCCTTGTAAGCTGTGGGCAAACAGAACCAAAATTTTTAGTTTTGTCACTACTGCCTGCTCTCTTTTTCAAAATGTCCTTTTGTTGAGAAGATGGAGGGAAACAGATAATTATTTCTCAAATACTAATCCGATTTTAAATAGTAAGAAAAAACAGATGTTGAATAATTTATGAATAATTATTGCTTATCGTGTGTTTTTCCTCTAAATTGCGTCAAAAGTGGCCAAGCTTGGAAAGTTTTGGCAACATATCGTTAAACTGGAAACTAATTAAAAAAACGGAAGCCAATTTTTATTTATATTTTCAATATTTCACAAGAAATCGAAAAACCTTAAAATGATAGCAATGAGATTTGGTGGTCACAGTGGGGAAATTAAAAATACTTTACTCGGGCTCTAATTAACCTATCTACATGCAACAAAATGACTAACTTTGATTTTTTAGGTCTTGCAAAAATAATTTAAAAATTTTAAACCTTAGAATAGGAGTTCTCTGGTTCTCCGTATCCGCTCAATATTGGTGCGTTGTAAAAGAAAAGTATTTATATTTTTATTAATGGTTTGGATTGTTCATGAAACATTATTATTTTGAATTCAAGCACGATTTTCAATTACTGAGATTGTAATAAATTCTGAAAGTAAAATAATGGAGATCCCTTGTAACAGCACGATTCTCACTGAAATACAATATTTTTTCAAAAATCATCATTGCTTTGCAATTAAAGTGTAGCATTAAACTTCCTAAAATAGTGAACTAGGCATTGTAGAATAGGATCAGGTAGGTATGGTAGGCGGAACTATCAGCGTATGCAATCATCGGACATTAGCCTGATGATGTGTAATTAAGGTTTATGACAAAATGCTACATCATCATGAAAGGTGGATGGAGCATTAACATTTATTTTACAGGGCTATACAAAGTAATTTTCAATTCTCATAGCTCGAAAGATTAAAAAAAAAAAAAAAATGTACTTCTGATTTTTGAAATGTCCAGCTCTGGCCAAGCGTTGCTCACTCAAATGCCAACTTCACAGTTTCACCAAGGACTGACAGTTGATTAATTTGTACACGGCTAAGAAAATCAGCCTCCAAAAAAGAACTTTATTTCACAGTTGATTTTTTGTTTACGTTATGCTTGCGGAGCCAGAATAGACGGCAAGTCCATTAAAGCAGCACACGTTTTACAACTTTCTGAATCAATTATTTGTAAGTTAAAGAACAGATTAAGATGGTAAAAAATAAACTAAAATTAAAAATAAGATGAATAAAAATTTAAATTTAGACTCTGCAAAAGAAAAGAAGTAATAATAAATAGAAAGGTAGAAAAAAAAGGAATTAATGTTTAAATTTATGAAGAATGTGGTCAGAATCGCAGGACGATGAAAAGATTAGTGCATTGGGGGTTTGATAAATTAATAGATTGTTTACAATGTGGTTCATACAGCGAACTATTTTGGAAGTTAACTTTTCCTTTTGAAAATTAGTAGAAATTTATTTCAAAAAATGCGTTTTGCAGAAAACTGTGCAGTACAGGATGTTTAAGAATTTTTTAGAAATCTTCATTGCTAATGAAGGTTTATCATTGATTCAATGCTTATAGAGCAAGAGCCCGCGGCCGCCAGATATTCGTCATAGTATAAAAGCTGAAACTTTCTCTGCGCATATTCCCCAATAGAGGTAGGAACAATCGGCCACTCTAAAGTTTGGATGATCGTGGCTTTGGCAGGTAACAGGTGGCAAAGGTGTATAAAATTGCAGAAAATTTTCGTCATTTCATAAAGCTTAATTTTTTTATATGTTCTTCTTCGCAGTACTAGAAATCCCTTTATCCCTTGCCCGACACTTTTCCATCGTAGCAAACCCCCGCCAGACAATCTCAAAGTCATGGAAAACGTAATTCTATTACGAGCGCGCTGCAGCTGTAAGAAAGTTCAGAAGTAGCAGTAAAAAATGTGCTCGGCACTTTGTGACAGCTTGACGTACTTCGTCGCGGGAGTTTACGAACACAACAGTTTTCCATGACTTTGAGATTGTCTGGCGGGGGTTTGCCACGATGGAAAAGTGTCGGGCAAGGGATAAAGTGATTTCTAGTATTGCAAAGAAGAGCATATAAAAAAATTAAGCTTTATGAAATGACGAAAATTTTCTGCAATTTTATACACCTTTGCCACCTGTTACCTGCCAAAGTCACGATCATCCAAACTTTATAGTGGCCGATTGTTCCTACCTCTGTTGGGGAGTATGCGCAGAGAAAGTTTCAGCTTTTGTACTATGACGAAGGTCTGGCGGTCGCTGGCTCTTAGACTATTAAGTTCACAGCTTGTAAAAGGGATAGTTCAACATTTTTGAGTTCCTGTCATGATTAGTTTACATTGAGCTTTGGTGAAAGGCTGCCAAGCAAGATCTTTCTCTTTAAAAAGCAACGAAGGAGAAGTAATTATGACCAAACTTTATAAAAGTAGCAGATCCATGGTATGGTAGAATATAATGAACATTCTACCATACCATGGATCCAAGTTAATTCCCAGAATGGGTTTGCGTGTCATTTCGTCCGTCACTTCATAGGAAGCAACCTGTTAGATGTACTCCATAATAAACAGGCCAATGCTCCCGGCCTTAGCAGTGGCCAATGCCTATAACCGGCAAGTGATCGCCATTAAAAAAAAGCTATGAAAATATGAATTTTTGAAAATCTGAAAATACAAATAGCAAGAATATACACAAACGCATGAAGTTACAGTAATCCCATAATAAACAGACGAATGCTCCTGGCCTTAAAAGCGGTCAATGTCTATAAACGGCAAGTGCTCAGCATTAAAAAAAAGCTATAAAATTATGAATTTTTGAAAATCTGAAAATACAAATAGCAAGAATATGCACAAACGCATGAGCTTTAGTAGCCCCCATAATAAACAGACCAATGCTCCCGGCCTTATTAGTGGCCAATGCCTATAAACGGCAAGTGTTCGCCATTAAAAAAAAGTTTAAACATATGAATTTTTGAAAATTTGAAAATACAAATAGCAAAATATACCTATAAACGCATGAGCTTATAGTAAAAAAAAAAAAAAATCGAAGTACAATAACAAAAAGTCTGAAACCATGTATTTAATTTAAAAGAGAAAAATTAGAAGAAATATTTATTATACTAAGTCCAGCTATTAATTTAATTCAAAAACTTGCATTTAGCATTAATAAATTAAACAGAGATTTAAAGAAAATAAAATTGGATTAACTTAGAGACTATTTTTCATATTCTTAGATTTTTATCAGGTCGTTTATTATTAAGAATTCTTTAATTACAGTTAGAATTTTACCAGCCCTTTGTCTTTTGTTTAATATAAGTTACACTGTACTTGAATATTAACAGTAATACATCCTCATGTAATGAACTTTTTTGAACATGATATATGTATTACCCATAATTCGCTTTTAGTGTGCTGTCTTTATAGAAGCTTTCCTTTTCATTAATACCCATTCGCCTACAAGAAGCATTCTAAGTGGCTGTTGAATATTTCTTGTCCAGTGCTGTGTGCAAGAAAATGAATAGAATATTTCTATATTTGCTTTCTATACAAGCGGAAAAGGAAATGCAATGCGAAAAAAGGAAAACAAGACATTTTTAAAAAAATACATTTTTTTTTTTTTTTTTTTTTTTTTTGATGAAGCGGTATTTGTAGCCGACATCCAAATGTTTGTTATAAATTACAGGGAAACTCCCCGAAATAGCCCTCCTCCATTTCACTGTTTTTTTTTTCTTTTTGCTTCTTCCAACATCAAGAATGTGTGTTATCGAATCAAGGAGAAAAACCATGCATAAAGAATTGAAAAGATTGAGCGTGGGGTGCTTTAATAGAGAGAAAAATCGACATGGTGATTTAATAAATCTTTCTGTATTTTTCATTTCTAATCGACTGGGATTTATTCCCCGCTCTTTTGAGTAGGTTCAGAAGCGAAAGAATTCCAAGTATTTGGCCGTCCAAATATCCCCGAAATCAATAAGCGATTTTCTTTTTTTGTTTTTCTTCTTGTCATTTTTATTTTTGAGTTCAAAATTTCCGGGCAGAATAAATCAGAGCGTTCTAAGTGAGACTGGAAAGAGCAAAATGGGCTTGAATTGACCATTATTAAAAATGTTGAATAAATACAGTCGGTCTTGAAAACACTGATCTAAGCTTTTGTTCCTTAAATATTGATGATGGACATACACAATAAATTACAAAGTTATGTAAAAAAGGTACAGATTTTTATGGTATCGATTAAAAGTTTTTGGAGATTGAATCTAAATAGATATAAAATTAAAATTTTTGCACAACCAGCATACAAAAATTACGAAATAATAAATTGTGCCCCAAACATTAATTAGGTGATAAACAAAATTTCAGCCTTTCATCTGAAAAAGGCTCAGAGATATGAAAGTATATGTTGATTTAAGCCACTTTTCAATAGCTCTCGAAGAAAAAAATATCGAATCTGAAGATCACGTTTCAAGTGCTGTAGGCAAATTATTTTTCGAAACATACTTTTATTTTTTTGGGAACGCATCCTCTCTGAGACTTTTAATCTCGGTAAAAATAACCACATTAAAACAAAAGGTTACTGTAAAGCATTGGGGAGGGATCTTTTTAGGGGAGGTACAATTTATCAAAAAATCTCACTTAACCTAAACAAAGTTGGGTGTGGGTAGGATTGCCAGGTCGCCAAACCAAATAGCCGGACAGACCAGCCAATTTGGCCGGACATTTGGGTAAAAAGGCCGGACAGCCTACAATATTGAGGATTTTGTCTCATTATTGATAGGTACAACAAAAAAAATTGTATGTAAAATCAAACTTTTTTGATTATTACCATGAATCTTGTTAAATTCTAATGAAATATAAATAACATCGAATGCCAAATCAGTTCAAGTACTTTATTACTAATCAGCCAAAGTCACCAGTAAAAAGCCTAACAAAAGCCGGATACCGTTAAGTTTGGCCGGACACGCAATCAAAAAGCCTAACTATGTCCGGCTTTATCTAGACGCCTAGCAACGCTAGGTGTGGGGGGGGTATGAAACTTCCTAGCCTCCTCCCCTGGATCCGCCACTGATTTTATCTAATTTTTAAATAAATATAGCATGAACATAGCTGTTATATTTAATTTTATAAGCGGACTAAATTCTGTTTCTTGATAAAACAATTTAATTTAAAGAGTATTCGTTAATATATTTTAAAATAATATTGATAATAAAGTAAAAGTATTAAAAACAGTTTACATCAGTTGAATACCTGCAAAACTGTGTTTTGTACAGTGGTTATTTATTCATTAAAAGAAATGCGATGTCTTGACTTAAGTGGTTTATGCAGCGACCACTTATTATAATTTATTTTCTTAAGTCCTTGTCAATTTTCTATTTTGGAAACGTTAAATAAAACGTTAAAACAATAAACTCACATAACACATATTACAAACTATTCTCGACACTTAAATATTTTCGAAAATTAACTTCGTCTCTAAGCAACTTAAAAACCTATTTTTAATTGTAACTTAACGCAAACAAATTTTACTTCAGGGTCTAAATCAATTTATCTCACTCTATTTCTTTCACGAAGTTAAGTGATAATTAAGTAATCAGTCCAGATGTTCGAACAAACTCACGTGTCAATGATTTGTATTAATTAATATGGAATGATGTTACTAAATAAACCGCATATTTGTTGATTTAACGAAATGATTTTAAATTAAGATCAAACGTCTCAAAAGCAACCTAAACAAAATTATCGTGAATGTTTCAACAGCAATTATCCTAAATAATTTACAGCGAGACAGACCTCGGTAATCCTGATTCGAGTAAACATTCTTATGCTTTTAAAAGTAATTAATAAAAATGAGGCACTGTTTCCAATTTTCTGAACAGACTTGGAGAAATATACGCTGACTTGTTTTTTAATTAAAAGTTCTTTTATTCTTTCATGAGCGTTGCATGCTTGTCTACGTACATTTCCTCTTTTACCTTCTTCGAGTAATTTATTTTTATTTATTTTTTTTAACTTCTTTAGAAGTTTCGTTTTTAATTTAAAAATAACTATTTTAAATGAACTGCGTGACATCTCTGTATTTTCAATAACCTGCATTAACCTTTACAAGTGCTTCTTACTAATATTGACAAAAGAAATACGCGATGAGTGAATTTATTTTTTGTTTATTAACTTCAGTTAAATCAGCTAAAGCTATTTCAGTATCGATAGAAATTGCTAATGTGTATTGTCTTTCTTTCTATGCAGTGCGTTTTAGCAATAATTAGATAAAATCGTATGTTTTTTTATATTCAAAGAAATATTTTGTGCTATGGCAAGCTTACGGGAGGAGTGCCTTAGTGGGAAGACTTTTTAAGGGATTCTAACGCGTAATGAGAAAAAAAAAAAAAAAAAAAAAGAAAATAGAATAAGATTTTCAAGCATTGAGTGCACAAATCTCTTACAAATAAAGTATTTTTAGGTTATTCTTTGAGTATTCGATTTTACTAAAATTAAAGCTTGTTTTAGAGAAGCAGATTGTGGCGTAAATTTATGGCAATAGATTACGCTGTAAGGCATTATAGATTGGAATAAATATCTTACAGTGATTATTTTACTTCAGTTAATCATACTTTACGCCTGTTCAAGGAAAAGAATGGAATTGAAAAGTTGTTTTATAATCAATGAACTTGGAAGATTTAGAATTCCTGCTGTATTCTCCATACACGTCTATGTAGCATGCATATTTCCCCCAATAGAACAACATTTTGTGGAGGATTGTTAATCCAGCCAAATTGCGTTTTGAACCAGAAAAATCTTGAGATAATTTAGATTTCTTCCATTCTACATGTCTTTTAGGAAGCTGATTCCAAATCGTGCATGAAACATTGAAAGAAATGCAATAATTACTTATTACTCTAAAATATATCAAATTTAAGTACATAAATTGCCTTACAAATTTCACTACTAAGGTTATCTTCTTCGACTAACTGATCGGGATCGAGCGATAGTTGAAAATTAACATATTTTCACTGTTTCTGCAAAGCTGGGAAACTGTAGCCTGAAAGCGTGAATAAAGATTATCAAAAGAAACATGCTATAAACTTCCTGTTCATTTCCCTCAAAAATTTATTTTTAAATAAGAGGGTGCATACGATGTACCAATATACCTAAAAATAACTTAAAAATAAAAATTTAAATATAATTTTGGATTATAAGTATGCCTAATACGCCTGAATATTCTACATCCTACTATATAGTTACGCCGATCCCTGACTCGCTGATTCACTGACTCCTGACCTTGAAATCTGAAAATAAACCCGTTCCCTAAGTTTCAAGCGATTTTTCTCTATTTTATTTCCGAGAGTAAAAAAAAAGCTTTATTATTGTTAAAGTTAATTATTGCTTGACAAAATTAGGTATCGCAAGTGATAATTACGTCATAGTGAAGTCACGGTTTTCAGGCTTTGAAGGAAAATTGTGATTTCAATTCATTTAAAATACCTTTCTATATTACCCAGCTCCTTTTTTTACAAATAAAATGATTTTCTCTGGATGAAACATTGATATAAATGTGTTACCAGCGAAACGAAATCTTTAGAATGCGAAAACTTCTCGCACGTTTCTAAAAGAAAATGCAATTCCTATTTCGGTATATAATAAAAAATAAATATAAAATTATTTATTTTAAGTGGAAAAATATTAAATATATTGGCTGTAGACTATTTTTTTCTAACGCCCGTTGTAATTGACTCCACAACGGGCTTTGACTTCCAGTTTAAAAGAAATTATTTCAAAGATTAAAAAAACAGATATGTAGATAAAGTCAATGCTAAAATGTATGCCTAAACAGTCTAGAAAAAATATTATTTTGGAAAGAGCATGTGTCATCGTTTACTTGTTCTTAATGTTCATAAACAATATAAAAAAACATTACTTACATATAAACTTATTTCGTATAAAGATTCACACTTTATAGCTAGCAGTACGTGATAATTTAAAACAAGTTTAGCTTTCACAAACATATTCTCGTCAAAAAATGCTGATGAAAAGAACATTTTTCTCGGATCCGATTTTGATGTTCCATTGAAGTTAATTTTTCAAAAAATTTGAGATATTAATTTGTGTACAGGGAATGTGTCAAATAAATGCACTTCATAAAGTAACAACATATAAAAACAGTTCATGCTTCCTCTTGAAACATTTTGATTCAATTAGTAATCAGAGAAAATTTTTTATAATTGGCGCGAAGGTATCACGCCATTTTCGTCTCCAGAATAAAGTTTCCAAAATTAGAATTACTGAGTGGAAACGGCGAGAGAGTGAGAGCTTGAAAGGCAGACGAGAAATCCATGATAATTTGATAAATTTTATTTTTCCATCCGAACGGAACTTTCTTCTAAACATTTTAATCTTTTTGAAAACCTGCAAATATCCGAGCTTGTTGGTAATCAAATATTCTGCGAAAGTCAACACACAAATATCTTTTCTCTTTCTTTCTTTCTTCGCCCAAAGCAGAAAAATGCCGAAACATTTTAAAGCTAATTTTCGTGAGTGAGATTTGAGAGCGAACATCAGGCAGAGGAGCAGTTGGATAAAAGTTATTTGAAAGTATTCCAAGAAGTGTTTAAGCGTATATATATATATTTTTTTTTGAGTTTAAATTACGAATAGAGTGTCATGGCAGAATGGTGCAAAATTTATAAATGTACTCAGTTTCAAAGCATACCGTATTGTGCACGAAACTTTTGCACAATACTGCTAGCTATAAAGTGTGAATCTTATACGAAATAAGTTTACATGTAAGTAATGATTTTTTTATATTGTTTATAAACAGTAAGCACAAGTAAACGATGACACATACTCTTTCCTAAATAATATTCTTTCTAGACTGTGCAGGCATACATTTTAACATTGACGTTATCTACATATTTCTTTCTGTAAACTTTGAAATAATTTCTTTTAAACTGGAAGTCAAAGCCCGTTTTGGAGTCAAATACAACGGGCATTTTTTTAAAGATGTGGATACATTGAAATTAAAGAGAAAATTTGTAAAAGATAGTAAAAGATTTTATGCCAGTTCAGCAAACAGTATGTTTGTCTGTTCTCTTATTTCCTAGATTATAACAATGGTTCTCATAAGGAATGTAGACATTTACCGTATTTAAATCGACATTCAGAAAACACACCCACACACAATTGTACAGCGTGCCCGCTGAAGTCCGTTGCAAGCCCAATAATTTCTATACATCAAGAGCTATAGTCTTAAAAGTGGGGGTCTAAGTATAGTAAAGTTTCCATGCGCTGCTTTTGTAAGCTCCAAATTTAGATGCAAAAGAGCTTACAGCGCTATCTGGCGGCTAAATTTGGAGGTAGCGTTCTTATTTCAAAAACGATCAGAGATACTGGAAAAAAGTCAATTACAAAGTTGCTCAAAATCGATTTAGTAAGGAAAGACACCTTGATACCTTATTTTGCACATGATGCCTCATTAATTCGCACAATAATGATACGAATGGAAAGCATAAAACGCGCTTTTTTCGGTCGAATTTTCCATAGCTGCACTTACCTGACATTGAGCTAATTTATCCTTCATGCTTCAAGTGTTTTCCGTCAGCAACAATACACATCTACACGCTGGTCTGCAATTCCCATTGGATGTTGTACAATATCGCTAGTGACACGATGGCAAAAGCATCATTAATACGTTTTTACGCCGTTCAGTTTACGCCATCAGTTTTTAGCATAAATGCACTTAAAATGCCTTTTCTTATTAAATCGATTACGCTGAACAACTTTGTGACGGAATTTTTTCTCGCATCTCGTACCGTTTCTGAGCTAAGAGCGATAACTCCAAATTTAGCCGCCAGGTGCCATTGTCAATTACAAAGTTGCTCAGCATAATGTGATTCAGTAAGAAAAGACACCATGCGCATATCAATGTGCCCAATAATGTGCACAATAATGAAAGGAATAGAATTAGCATTTTTATGGTCAAGTTTTCCAAAATTGCATTTTCCTGACATTAGGTTTATTTATCTTTCATCCACAGTGTTATCCGTCAGCAAAATAGAGGGCCGTACCTAGAAAAAAAAAAACCAGAGAGCGTCCAAATGGTGGGAAAGGCAGAATTTTTCGCAAAAAGGCGCCATTATTATTATTATTTTATTAACGAAAATCAAAATTTTGGGGAGGGGGAGGGAGTTCGGACATCTTGGACCATCCCCGGGTACGGTTTTGTAAAAAAAAACACATCTGGACTCTTGTCTACAATTCCCGTTGCACCTTGCACAACATGACTGGTGGCAAAGAAGACATTAAGCTATCTAGAATCTAGATATTGACCACTACAAAGTCTGGACGTGTTGGTTACTTTTCTATGGGGGCATACTATATGTGGGTCAATCCAGTTCCAGAAGAGAGATATCTGCTCTTGGACTGGCATACGCTGAAATATAATTTCATCATGAAGGGCATTGGAATCAAGAACAGATTTCAGGTGCACCGATTTCCTTACCGTACACGATCCCACAGAGTTAGCTCCAGAGAGGTTGTCACCCTCCCAACCGCTGACCGTAGACAACGCTGCTTGACGTTTGGGGTTTGTATTGAAACCGGGATAATATCTACATATATGTATTATAAAAATTTGTGTAGTAAAGAAAAACTTTGTGTAAAAAACACACATAAAAAGATACTTATGCGTTGGGACGATCGTTTCGACCGAAAAAATGTCTTCGGTCTTCTTCAGCCGTCACACTTAGTCTCACGGAACAGTGGGAACTGAAAGATACGAAAAAAAACCCGAAACAAAAACAAAAGCGCATAGCATGTTGCCACTTGGAAAAAAGGAAAAGCAAGAAACCACGGAGATTAAAGGAAGGGGGAAAAAGTGGGTGGGTTTAAAAAAAGTGGAAAAGAATAAAATATGAGCAAGAAAAATCCCACAAACAAACAAACACACACACACACACACACACACACACGAAAAAAAAAACAACAATAGGAAACAGAACGAACAAAAAAACAGCACACAAAATATAAAAGCACAGATATTAGTTTATTTAATTTTTTTAATGCAAACGGGACAACACATTTATAAAAAATTATAATATTATTAATAATAAACATAAAGAGAAAAAGAAAAACACGCACAATAGCAAAAAATAAATAAAATAAAAATAAATAAATAAATAGGAAAAAAACCGTCAGCAAAAGAAAAAGGGAAAAAAGGGGGGTGGGGAGTGGGGGATGAAAAAAAATAGAACCTTATAGTAACTGATTCCAAGTAGAATGAACAAAAGGAATGGAAGAACCACCATTCATAAGACGTTCCAAGAGCTGGGTAATCGAAAAAAACCTTCCAAAAGTTCAAGATGATACAAAGACTGAGGAGTGCACAAGATCTTAGCTTTAGAAAATTGAAAACGATGATTAGAATTCCAACAATGTGAGGCAATAAAAGATTTGGAAAGCTCTTGCTTAGAAACATATTTCTCATGCTCTTTGAGCCTAAAATTGAAAGCTCTTCTGGTCTGACCAAATATAGCCACAATCACAAGATCCACAGGGAATATAATAAACACCCCACCGGCCCTCAGTAGGAATAGGATGTTTAAGGGAAGAAACTTTAAATTTATTCTCACAGCTTTAAAAATGACTTTGAAGCCAAAATTTTTCAGAACTTCAGAAATTTTTTAGCAAAAAGTTGCAAAGAAAGGCAGTACAATTAATTATGAAAATTAATTGTAGTAGAACAAGTGTTAAACTTATTAAATTTAGATAGAGTCTTATCAACCACGAGAGACAGCTAAGGATTTTAAGTAATTAATCTCATTATTAAGAGATGAAGAGTCAGAGCAAATTTCGATAGCACGAAACACATGTCTAAAAAGCAGAAAGTTTTTGCTGGTAAGGATGATTAGATAAGGCAGGAGGAGCTAATGAGATAGAAAAGGGTTTGCGGAAAACAGAAGTAGAGAAACTGTAAAGTGATACATCCGTGAACAGAATAATGAATTTATTAACAAGTAAATGCAGCACAGGACACTCACAACATGAAAAAGGAAATGAATATAATAAGATTTAACAGTCACTCATATATATAGGTTTTGATGGGATCCAGAATTATCCAATGAAATGTAAATATTTTATATGTTGGATCTGGAGGTAACCAAACCAATGGTAAACACGCATTTTAATAATATGAAGGGAACCTGTAAGTAAGCTAGTAGAGAATCTGTAAGTAAGCTACTAGGATTAACAGATAAACGTGTGATTGTTGGGATTACAAGAAAGAGTGCGATTATCTTATATTTAACAGAAATCGTCAAGATTCCTAGAAACACCCAGAAAAGGTAAAAAGCTGTTGCACCCCTCTTCTAGAGTAAACTGGATAAACAGATCAACAGAATGATTAATCAAAAGAATAGAAATATCACAATTGGAATCCACTAGAACAAAAGAATCATCAAAATATCTGATCCATCACGAAAAATTGAAGAACTTGAAGGGCTTATCTTCAAAATAATGCATATAAATGTCACATAAAAGAGGTGAGAGAGGATTAACCATAGCAAAATCTTCGGTTTGTTCATATGATGAACCATTAAAAATGAAAGCAGTTTGTTTAACACAAACGCGTACTAAAGATATAAACTCTTTAATCTCAATAGAAGAATAATGAAACTCGCTTAAACGCTTTTCCAAACAGTCAATCGCACCTTGAATAGGAACATTAGTACATAATGATTTAACATCAAGAGAAAGCATTTTACAATTAGTAGTAGAAAGAAATTTAATTTTATTAGCAAATCCATAAGGGTTAAACAAAGTTAAACTTCTTTCTCCTATTAATTGTGAAATGCTTTTTCTTGATGTTAAATCTTTATAAGATAATTGTTGTTGTTGCACTTGGAACATTTATTTTAGGATTTGTGAGTTTGCTGTCAATAACCTACTTATAAATACTTTCGAATAAAGTGAAAAACGCAAAAAAGCGCTTAAACGAGTTTCATTATTCTTATATTGAGATTAAGGAGTTTAAATCTTTAGTAAGCGTTTGTGTTTAACAAACTGCTGCCATTTTTTAATGGTTCATTCTATAAACAAACCGAAGGTCTTGCTATGGGTAATTTTCTCTCACCTCTTTCATGTGATATTTATATGCATTATTTTGAAGAGAAGCCCATCAAGTTCTTTAATTTTTCATGCTGGATCAGATATGTTAATGATTCTTTTGTTCTAGTGGATTCCAATTGTGATATTTTTAATTTACTTTTCACTAGGACAGAGAAAGGAAATTTAAACAACCAGGGGATGAGTGGGAATCGAGCCCACGATAGCATGCTTAGGCAATTTATAAGCCAGTTTTCGAGATGACATAAATTGAAATAAACACACACCCTAGAGAATGTATTTTAAAACATAAAATTAAACAAATTTGCTACGTAGTATATGAATTCATATTAAACAATTAAATTTTGTGTTAATGCCGTTATACTGCAGGTTTTGAAACTCAAGTTTGCAATTCATGCTGTGATAAAATAAAACCATCGTGCCCAGAAAAACAATATGATGCATTATTTCAATGGATATTTTGTGAAATAAAGTAACTGAATTAAAATTTCAAGTCATGATTTTGTTGAGACTAAACTTTTGTTTCTCATAGAAATATATATTTTACGTTAAAAAAAGTTGATTTAGGAATTTTTAACAAACCAGACTTTTGAATATTTTATGTGTACTTTTAAAACTTTTCTCCAAACATTTATTGGCTTGTTCTGTCTTCTGTGTATGTTATAGATAAATCACATTTTTCTCGTGAGAAAAATTGTTATTGATGAATTTTATAGTTTTTTTTTCTTTTAAAGTAGTAAACGTACTATATGTAGTTCTTCTAGCAATTAAATCAATAAACGTATCTTATAGTTTGATAAAGTTCAGCACAACTTACAAAGAAATATTTTATTAAGGAAGACGAAATTCCATGGTTTAATCTAAACTTAATTTTGATACGTTTTAATACATCTCCTTAAACATAAACCAGAGACGGTAATCATTATTTTATTTTCAAGTGGGGTGTGTTTTATCTCTATGTCTTTTTTTTTTTTTTTTTCTTTTTTTTTGTTACTGTAGAAAAATTATTTTGGACCACTGCCATAACCATCATTTGAGATATGTTTCGACTTTCATCATCAATTTTTCTCACATTTAGATTTTCTTTAACATATTTTTAAACATATATCACAGGAGCAATGTATTTCTTTAAAATCATACACTACCATGCTTGGAGTCATGTTTATGTTCATGGAATATTTTTTAGTGTTTGCTCTGAAGATTTCTAGCTCTGTACAGATGATGATTTCACTTTAAAATCACTGGCACAAGTGAGAGATGTGGGAGAAAAAAAAAACATGCTAAACACGTCGGTTATTCTAATACTCTCAGAAATAAATTGTTTTTACCGATGTTCGGAGTTTTATGTTTTCTGACTTTCTGTACATCAATTTTGGCCGCTAGGGACCGTCTACATATTTATTTCTTTAGCTTAGAAATTTTCGATACAAATCTTTGTTTTTGATCAGCATAATCCTTTTCTTGAGTCTTAACCACCCCATATACAGAGTACCTCAAAAGGTCGCTGCCAAACTTAACTTGCTGGTCTGTCATACGATGACAAACAGTATTTACACTGGAACTTGTATCTTTAAATACAAACGGCGGCCGGTAGAGGGCGATGTTCGCATACTTATGGAAGTGCACTGCGTATATGATGCCGCGAAAGGAAATGGGCGAACGGCGGCGGGGAGCTCGCAGAGCTCAATGTACGCTGAGCTCAATGTTCGCAGGCAGAGAGGGGAGGGGGAAATGATGTCAAAAGAGGTGTGGCTTTTATTAAATGAGTTACCCTACTAAAGTAAAGCACCGTTTATATGCCTTTAAGGGACCGATCTGAAACGACGCTTAAATGAAAAGACGCATAAATGAAACATTAATAAACAACTTTGATTATTACAGGTTTAAATATGCTAATGCAAATTTATGTAAACATAATATAATTGTATGTTTTTTAAGGCACTAGTAAAATACTTCATATTAATTTATACCTGAAAATAATACCTAAATTAAAAAAGAAAGTAAAATAAAAAATTCTCATAAAAGTGAAACAAATCCTACCTTTAGTGGACAATACTGCATACATTTAATCTAATACAGTACATTGAATACCATGAGGGGATTTTTGTTCATTCAAACATTGAATTTAATATCATTCATAGTTGCCTAATGTGCTGATTATCTTTGATTATTAATTATAGCATTACGGATTGAATTAAGTTCATGAAATGTCTTTTCTCTTCGTGTTTTGATTGGCAAAATAAGTTCTAAACTTTTCAGTATAGTCAACTGCATCTTTAAAAGAAGGTTGTTGAACGCAGAATCCTCCACAATCCTTCATTTGACTTTCTATAAGGGAAAAGTTTCTCCCTAAATTGGAAAATAAAGGCAGAGACAAAATTTTCGAAATCAAAGAAAATTTAAAACGACGTATAGCCGTTATTGTGCGTCGTATAAACGAACCACTTTTGCATTAAAATAAATAGGAATGAATCGGGACCACGAAATCGACGTATAAATGAGAAATATATAAACGAAGTTTTACTGTCTATAGTTACGCTTATCCCTGACTCACTGATTCTCTAATAATTCCGGTCAACCACTGGAAGATAAAAGTTTTATCATCATTACTCCAAACGTTTAAAAAGTTAAGTACAAAAAGCCTAGTAACATCTACATCATTTGTACGCTCTGCTTGAAAATTTTCATAATTAATATAAAAATATAAAAACGATCTGCGCTACTTTAAAAATCAAGAAATCCACCCGTTCCCTAATTTTTAGGCGATTTTTTTTTTGGTTATTTTCAGTTCCATTTTATTTCCGAGACTAAAAAATGTCAATCATTTGCTGTCGCAAATAACAAGACGTCCTATTTAAGTCACTGTCATCAAGCTTTAAAGGGAACATTTCGATTCCAATTCGTTTTAAACAGTTTTTCCAGATAACATTGCTTAACTTTTTTGTTCTTAAAATGATCGTGTGCATGAAGCATTGATATAAGGGGGCCTGTTTACACAAAACGAAATTGTTGGAATGCGAAAAGTTTCCGCGCGTTTCCAGAAGAGCATATTACATTGAATTTGGGTATATAATAAAAATTAAATTTGAAGTTATTCCTTTTGGGAGGATGAAGATGAAATACATTCAGTGTAGACATATTTTCGTTAATTGTCTTTTCTAGCACCCGATGTAATTGCCTCCACAACGGGCTTTGACTTCTAGTTTATTAATATGACTTCCCATATCAATAAATCACTCTTCCATGAGCCTGCGAACATCGCCCTCTAGCGGTTGCCGTTTGCATTTCTGGACCCAAGTTCCTACGTAAATCTTGTTTTCTCATGGTATGACAAGCGAACATGTGAAGTTTGGAAACGACCTTTTGAGATACCCTGTATACGTACATATATTTTTGTAACTGTGGGCACTTCCCATTTGCCGGCTTTGGTCACTACTAAGGGCGGAATTACTGGTCACTTTATTATGGAGGCCCCTAATAGGGGAAGCAATGTTGCCTTCTATGAAAGGATGGACAAAATGATACTCAAGCCACCACACATCCCGTTAATCGAACCCGGACCCGTGGTGCGGTGGAATGGTTCTTTAGAAACTACACAACCCGAGACGATCGTTATTCGTCTGATTATCTTGTTACATGCAAAGGTACAATTTGATACAACTTTAGAACATTTTAAACACAAATTAAATCTGAATTTTTTTTTTAACCATGTGCGTAGTTTTACAAAAAAGGAGAACTTTTGGAACATCCTGTATAAATCAAATTAAACTTAAGAGAAATGTGTTGTGTATGTAATAAAAATGAAAATATAAAGAACCAAGAAACTGCAAAATGCCAAATATAACAAGCACATATGCTGAAAAATTATGTATATAAACACACTTGGCATACCATGAAGAATGCACTCCTTATTACGTTTTTATTTACTTTGTATAATTCTTTGCATATAGAGCTATATCATATTTCATCTTTGTCATACATAGACGGCGTATCTACATTTTTTAAAAATGGAACATTTTAGTTTTTAAGTTATAAAACCATGTAAGATTAATTTTTTTATTTATCATTGTTATCAGTTCAAAAATTTAAAATATATATTTTTACTTTTTGCCTAAATGCTACGCATTATAAAAATATGTATGCTAATTGTTCCGAATAAATCTTCCATAAAGAAATATACTCAAAGTTGTGGAAAAATGCATGGTCAAAAATTTTTGTTGTACTGCAAAATGAAAAAAGCTGAATTTTATTGAATATTAAGGGTAAAAATTGTCTCCAACAAAGAAATAGAAGAGTGTTCAGTTAAAAAAAAAAGCAAGTAAATAAAACGTTTGGTAAATAAAGTTTCACGAAATAAAAAGTTTTATGGAAATACAGATATTTTTTCCATGATAAAAACATGGAGAAATTTATTTAATTTACCTTTTTGAGTTTATGGAAAATATATCTTAAAACGTAAAAAAATAGGAGAGTGGAAAAATTGATAAACTCTTCAATTATTAAGACTATTTTTTTTTTATTCAGTTGAATAGTAGTTAGGTTATAAAGATTTGATTAAAATAGCAGAGAAGTAATAATTTAGATTTATTTTAATTTATAAATCAATGGTTGACTTCTACTTTTCAGAAAGCTATGAATATTTATGTTTTGCAGATGCACGTATAATATGTTTACAGTTAGAAATTCAATACTTCTGCAATACCTAATTTAGAAACATTTTTTTTCGTAACTAAATTTTGAGATTACAATGAAATAAAGAGTGCTTAAAAAGTCTATGCAAACTTTAAAAATCGATTAAAAAAGAACTAATAATGATAATATTTTGCAGTTTGCCCGAATGCTATGAGCAGATAGGTTTTTTTTTGTGATGATAAAGAAAGTTGCAGTTAAAAAATTACTGTTAGATGACAATTACATGATACAAAGCAAATTTCTGATTAAAACAAAATCTATCTCTCCTTTTAATCATTCAAACCCCGATTTTCATCATTGAATTTGATTAACATGAAAGTAAAATTATCGTTTAATAACGACATCACTTGACATTTGAAGTCATGTCAAAAAACAACATCAAAAGAATACATGTTCATTTATTATCAACGAATAGTGCATGAATTACTAAACACTACAAAACAAATTTTCAAAAGTTACAGAAAAATTTAAACGTTAAGTACAACTCCTGAAATACTGCATGTATTTCATTATCCTTTACTTTAAGAAAAATAAATAAATACATAAAATAAAATAGTTATGAAATAGTTTGGGGGAGTTACCTTTCCTTTTAGTTTTAGGCTAAAATTCATATTCTGCGCTTGAAAAAAAATTAAACTTTGCATTTTATTGTTGGTAAACACGTTGAATAGAAAGCGAGATAAGGATTTTTATGTACTATTACTTAAACTCCGTTCCAGTAAGAACAGAGAAAGCGAAGCAGCATCGGCATGACAGTGTTTGGGAGGGTGAGCTGCTGTCTCGGCTGGGCTTCTGTGGAATTGTCTATGCTAATGGGAGCTGGCGCACGTAAAATCTGTCGTGGCTCCAATGTCCTCCATGTTTAAACGATACCTCTGGGGGGTGCCGATTTCAGGTGCTAGGTCTCTCATCTGATATTGGTTCAAAAATTAGGGGACCAAGAGGTAGGTCAAACTTCCTCCCATTGGGCTTATTAAAATGGAAGCCCTTCCCTTTCTCCCATCGTTGTCCTATATAGAGGATAGGGTACCGCTCCGCGGCTGCCAGAGGGCATTAGTAACAACTACAGCAACATGTAGTATTACGCAATAGCATTACTGTAACGGAATCTAATGACTGGAAACTTCTCGACGTTGCTACAAGTCGAAACACGTAGAGTGTTGGCAAACATATGCGAAAAGTATAGGTAATAAAAGGTCACCCCACGCTTAGTTTTGAGTCATCGCTTATCTCTCTCTCTCTGTTTGTGTGTGTGTGAGTTGTTCTGTTGTGAGATGCGCATTTTCCTTTGTTTTTTTTTTTTTTAACGCTTATTTGGAAAGTCACTTGTAAGTCCTGTATTTCCGTATTCCAAGTGGAGCAATTTTATGATTCTGCTTGAGTACTCCGCCGAGTTTAACATGCAAGGTTGCCAAATTGGTTTTTTTTTAAAGGCCAAACACATAAAAGCAGAGTTGCCAAATCGGCTATCTTCAAAAGCCAAATTCACCAAATTTGATCTTAAGCGAAAGCCAATCTAGAAACCCCTACTATGACGCCTCACCCCTGTAGTGTATTTCATCTAATATTAAAATAATAAACATCTAAAAATTTTCACTTGACCAAATTTGGCAACTCTGTTAAAGTCTGTGAAGGGATTTTATTCTATGCGAATTACAGGATTCCAGAAAGCCTTTGAAATCGGCTGTCTGTTATAAAACGAGTTACTTTTTGTAAATTCCAAGGGTGGTTAGAACTCCCCAAAACCCCCTTGAGTGCACCAATTCTAACAGATGGCAGTGCACCTCAAAATCGATCGACAACCATCATGTATGAATATAAACTCATTCACAGCAAGCAGTCACAACACACTCTTTTCAAAAGGTCCGCCGTTCAACATACAGAGGTGTTGCAAACGAGTAATGACGTTTGTCATCACAGCCTATAATGCCTCAGTGGAAACATATTCTCATTCCATACAAATCGAAAATTCGAGCTCATCCAGTGTGTTGGGATGGTTCTGGCAGACAGTATCGTTCAACGTGCCCCACAGAAAATAGTCACAAGGAATCAAATCGGTAGAATATGGAGGACAATAAATACATTAATCAGGCCTACTATTACAACTCCATCTGTTGGAGGTTTTTGTAAGAAATACTTAGAAACTACTGTATAAAATATTTATAGCTTACATAATAAACATACCGTTTGCTTCACCCTTCTGTTGATCTTTGTTTCGAGATTTTAAACCGTCAAATCAGGTTATTTGCTTTACAACCTGTATGTGCACACAAAGTAAAGCCAATTTTTCTCGGAAAGTTAATAATCGGGATTTTCAATTTCATTTTTTTTAGTTACAAATTTAATCTTTATTATCAAAAGAAAAACTATTTAATTCAAAGAGAAATAATTTAAATAGGCCTGAAAGTGTTAAATTAAAATATTTTATTTATTATTTTGCTAAATATAATAGACACCCCTCCAATTATACTTTTTCACACACAGAATATTTCTCTGTATAGCTCCATAATATTTGAAAATCAAATATGGACAGTTTACTAAAAGTTAAGAACACCTTAAAAATATCTTACATATAAAAGGAATGTTTTAATAGTTTAAGAACTCAATTTGTGAGAAGTACGTTTTAAAAATATTTTTACTTCTGAAAACATCAAACTCTCCGAACAGAAAATATTGCAAATCTTTTAAATCATCCCAATTTGTTTAGAACGTGGACCATGACATTTTAACTGGATGGAAAGGGACTTATCTGGGAAGGAATGAAAATGTTTAGAACTGAAATTATATTTTGAAAAACGAAAATTGGGACGTAAGCCGATCTATATTAAAAAACATATTTTTTGTACGTGTGGCTGGATTTTTCAACTGCAAAACACAACATAGAGATCATGAAGATAACAAATATTTATTGGAAAGAAAATTGCAGTAGAACAACTAGTTCAAAAGACGTTAAAAACACGTTTTTTGAACGTCGTTTGAACGTTTTTTGAACTAGTTGTGATACTACGGCAGAATGTTAATATTACTCGTATAAGGGGAAAAACAGTGAACATGAAGATTGCAAATATTAAAATAAATTACTAACACACTATTAGACATGATCATATTAGGTTGAGGTGGAGTAAGTGCACTATGTAAAATCGATGGTGTAGCTTTGACTAAGTCTGAACACATCAGTTTTAATGGTACAAACTTAATATTTTTCTCATGCAATTTGAGGATGTTATTTATTGACCCTGAAATTTTTGTGAAATTTCAATAAATTTTTCGTGTTAAAAAGAAGTTTCAAAATTTTCTCTATTGAGTGTATGCCCTTGCATGTAGGGTAAGAGCATTTCCTGCCTCTATGTTCTGTAAAAGGTGTAGTAAAAATATGCTGGGGTCAGATCATACAGAACTTTTTAAGAGATTTCTAATATTTTTTACGGAACTGAATTATCTTTCATAGATTTTGAGATGCGAAATTTTTTTACTTGTTGAGAAAACTCTATCGTTAAAGTGCTTAATAACAAAATAAAAATATGAAAGAAAAGTACTCTTAAAAATGTAAAAGAAGAACAAATAAAAAAAAATTAACTAGCTTTTTAAAAATAAATGTTTCAAAAATGCTAGTGAGCTCTCGCTCAGAATATATAAATGCCACGTTCTTAAAAAAAATATATGTCGCAAAGCTAAACTAGTTCATGGAAGTATAATTTTGTAATATACATAAAGTATGATAAAAAAGAAAGCTTTGGGTCTAAATCCCATTGCTGTTGTGCAAATAATAAGCAATCCAGATCCCGCGTGTGTCCTTACCCCATTTATGATCTTACCCCACATTACTCTAACCGTAGTAAGGAAAAAAACAACAAAATTCTAATATAATGTAACGCTAATATATACTTTCCCATTTAAAACAGTTTTATTCTATTACTATTTATTTAAAGCTAAAATTTTTAATGCTAAAATATAAAGTCATCCTTTAAAAAAAATTGCACAAAGCGTAAAAAGGATTTTCTGATGTAAATTTTTAAAATCCCCAGGAATAAAATATTACGTTCTAGATTTTTTTCTTACTTCTGAAGGTTATTTCCTCATTTATATGAGACTTGGTTTTCCCTCCTGGGCATTTGTAATTTGTAAAGTAGTGCTTAAATAACTACTAAAATATTAAGTAGCGAAAACATGTTTTTATTTTACGCACAGTAGTAAAATTTAAATTATTTCTGTAATAATTCAAGATAAAATTAAAATAAACCTACAGGGTATCAATAAAATATGTTTTTATGAAAAATAAAGGCGTTGTTATAGGAGGTAGTTTAAAAAAGATGACTAAGAAAGAATATATTCAAGGTATTTATAAAAGAAACCGAAGAAAAATGTTACATACTCATAATATTTTAGTTGGAATTCAAGACTGCGAAGAGATTATCAAATAACTTTTAATATTGCGATAAAAGTAGTGAAAATATACACTTACGATTTGAATATGCTACCAAAATGTACAGTGGCGCACTCAGGACTTTGGTTTAGGGGGGGCTGGGGTTACAAATACTGCGAAGCTCGGTTATAAGTTACCTCGATTATAGCTATAACTCCATTATAACTTCAAAATATTCATTACCACTTGCCCATAGAACACAAGCCCAATCTTTTCATAGTCTTTTTTTCAACCAATATCTAATTTTTTCAGTTCTAACTTTAAAAGTTAGTAATTTATCCCCTAACTGTAAGTATTTATTTAAAAACCAACATTCCTCCACATTGAATTAATCCCCCCCCCCCACAAAAAATTAGAAATAATTTGAAGACAATTTTTTAAGGTAAAATATTATAATTCATTAGTGACAATTTTCAAAGCTTTTCACATCTAACACTCCAGGTTTAGGGGGGGGGGCTTTAGCCCCCATAGCCCCCTCCGTGGGTGCGCCCATGAAAATGTATAAAAGTGAACTGCCAAGCACCTTTGGCTACAGTTAAATTTCAGATGCTTAATTTTGTTGTCAAAGTACATTCATGTGAGAAATATGTTAACATGCATGAAACAACGGATTTAAAAAAAAAAATGTAAATTATCATTTTATGAATATGAGTGGGACACCCAAATACGAAAGGGAAAGTGCTCTGCATGTGGCATGCAATACGAAAAAATGATAATTAAGCTCTAGATATTTATTTCTTTTCTAGGCATATCCGGAAGCAGATAGGTAGATTAAACTGGTTCCTTAGAACACCGAAAGTGAATCATCACCGGTTTGGCGAGTGATTGAGAGGGTGAACTCTTCTCTCGACCGAGTTTTCTTGGTATACGCTAAAGGGAGCTGGTGCACGTAAAATCTGCCGTGGCTCCAATGTCCTCTATGTTTGAACAATACCTCTGGGAGTGCCCATTAAGGTGCTAGGTCTCTTCTGGAGTTGGTTCAAAATTAGGAGACCCCTCATAGGGGAAAAGTTGGTATGCCTACTAGGCGATTCCATAATAAAATGACCAAAAGCAGGGGCCCTTGTAACGATCAAGCCTACATGTAGGCGTCTGACCCGACCAATAGAAAGGAAGCGAAAAAATTCTAGGCATTGGCGTTGTTAGGAAAAAGATGACATTGATATAAACGAAAAAATAATCGCGAAAACTGCGAATATATACGAAATTAACGAATAAATACTGAAGGCCTTATGTATATATATTATACAGGGCGTCCCAAAAACATTGACATCAGAAACATGACTTCATGTAGCAGTATGTGTGTAAGTCGCACAGAGATTGCTGCGATGGACAAATGTCTGCCAGGGACAGTTTTTTGTGACGTCGGTGACCCTCGTGTGGACGTCATACTGACCTTCGCATTACACTGTGACGTCAATCTGCAACATCGCATGTTTGAAAAGACTGGACGTCAGAGAAGGCGTGCATTTACATTACGTTTGTCATGTGACGAAATGTGACATCATCAGAACGTCACCGCGAACATGATATAAATTTATGAGAAAAATGGTAGAGAATTTAATGAAATTGGTTAAAATACGGTTACGATAAAAGCAATCAGATAGGTTTAAAATTAAAAGTGGATAAAACAAGTATAATAATAATAATAATAATAATAATAAAACAGACTCCAAATTACTTCAGCATGGATATTATTAAGATTTGGCGATTTCTCATGAAAAAAAAAGATATTGCCAAGTTTACTTAGGTGTTGGGGACTTGGCGGTAAATCGCCAAAAGTGGCCAACTTTGGTGACTTTTGATACATACCAGTATTGGCAAACCTTTCTAAGCTATACCATCATTCCCATTTCAAAATAGTAGGGTTTGACAAATTCTTACCAAACATAGGAGGTATCGCCAAGCGGAGTTCAGTTTTGTGAGCTTATCTTTTAACGCCAAACTTGGCGATAAATCACCAAAAGTGGCCAACCTTTGCGATATTTGACATAAAGACCAGTGCCGTTCTGGTAGCCCTTTACGCAATGACTTAAAAACGAGTTTTTTTCTGATTTTCGGAATGACAATGTCATTAGAACGCGACCAAATTAATATGGGACCACCTGTGATGAAGATCACATATCTAATTTACTTTGGCTTTCTTTAATGTAATCTATCCAAATTCAAGATTTCTAAATCACTTTTGTTTTCATTTTCTGCCATTTCGGCTTTTAAATCTGTATATTTACTTTTCCCTGTGTGCACTATTCTTTTTGTTCTTAATTGTTTCGTCTCTTCAGACCGGTGTGCTAAAAATAGATTATATTGCGTCCGTTTGCAAAATCAACGGCCTTTTTTTAGTTTCCTCTTGGCATCCTGCTGGCGTAAGTTATTTAGTTGTTCCCCTGCGACGACTTTAAAATTATTTGCTGGCGATTACGTCATTGTAATTTTATTGGATTAACTGTTAGGGTTGCTCTGGAATTGGCGCTATTAATCTCAGCCAAGTTATTGTTCTCGCCAATGTGTAATTCTGTGCTGGCGTAATTTTAAAATATACCACCTTAATTTCACTGTCCATATAGGACGTATTTTTATTTTCGCTGAGCCACCACCGCCCGTTATAATAATATTTCAATAGTATATGTTTAATAAAATAGTTTCAAGTATTTAACGTCTCTTTTTAATATTGCAACTAAGTGTATATCGTACCTGGTTTATTCATGTCACAACGCAACTTGATAATTTAAAACAGCCCTTCTAATTAACTTCTTTACACCACCCCTGAGCTATCCCCCTTCCAATAATTAAAAAAAAATTAAATCGATCCGCGAGGTAAAAAATTATCACTGTATATATATATTGGTTGAACATAGTACCTTCTCCTTTTTTGAAGTCGGTAAAAAAACATGACTTTCCAGCCTTGAAAAAATTCTGCATACATCACAAAGTTTAGGCAGTTTCAATAGAATTAAAAAAATGACTTACAGTGAATTCACGTCTAATTAGATACGATCCGCACTAATACAACTTTCACATGATTTTAAACTACAAAATAGTTTATGAAAAGTAAGTATTTTACTTAAAAAATGCAAGTGTGCTGCAGTGAAAACTGGAGTTCGTTGAACGAAATATTATGTCTCAGACGCTGAAAAAAATTGGGATGGAAAGCTTAAGTATATTATGTTTTACATAATTTTTACATTAAAGTTTTAGAGAATACACATTTTTCATACCTCCTTGATAACTAAAATTAAAAACTTTGCAAAACAGACTTAAAAGATTAACGAAACTAAAAGGTATGTCACGTTAAAAAAGGTGACTGAATGTCAATATCTGCAAAATATAATAAAGTATGTAAATATTTTTGAGGCAGTTTTTTGAGATTGTCAAAAGAAAAATAATATGCTTCAGTATTAGAATATTGGAGCATCGATTTACTGATCAAGATGTATTTTTAAAGACTTCGAAATTTCTTATCAACAATTTTTAATCATTTGTACATTAAAAATATAGTTAAGAAAAGGGATTAAATGCAAATAGTTTATATAAATACCAAGTTCGTGAACATTCTAAAAAGAGAAGCTAAGAACATTAAATTTTGATGAGATTGAAAAGAGAAATCAGTTCCCTAAAGGAATTCTTTGAAACTGCTTTTCAAGAAATATTTCAATTTCGGAACTACGACTAACATTTTTTTTTCAAAAATATTTCAATCTTTTAAAAGTAGTTTAATTCCTTTTGAATGTGTACTTCGATACTTTAATTTCCCTAAAATCGTAAATATTGAAAGCGTACCATTGAAAAACAGCGTAATGATGAAAACAGCCAGAGGAAGAAATTTATTGGAAGTTTTTGTGCTACATGATGAATGTTCATGTTAAAAAAGCAATAAAAAATAAAATACAAATTGCACGTTTCATAAAAATGGGACATAATATTATTATGTAACATTAAGAATCAGTAAATCCACGAAGAAGAAAAGCTATGTAACAACTTTAACGGAATTCTTAGCAGAAATGCTAAACCTTCATTCTAATTCTAATTATCTTGTCATTAATCAGTAATGCTATGACGATAAAAGGAATGTAACAACTTTAACGGAATTGTTACTAAAAGTACTAAGACTTCATTCTACTTATAATCATCTTGACATTATATTCAGTTAAAAAAAAAAAAAAAAACATTGGATGTGCTTACATTGCTCAAACTATTTGACGTTCATTTGTAGCGTTATCATAATGGATAAGAAATACGCGCAGTTTGATTGTATGTTCGTTAGGACATACACTCAAACAAAGATATCAATGAATGAAGAATCACACAACAATTATGAGAATAAGGAAAGGGAGCCCACCTCATCCAAAATTGCATTTGGGTCATTTCATCACTCTCCCAACCCCCTCCAAAAAAGTTATTTTTATTATTCATTATTTAAATATAAAACTAAAAAAAATTCTGCTCTATCACAAATTCCGATAAATTAAGATTTGGTGGTAGATTAAGGCGTTATCCGATCGGGCAAAAAGGTGCCCACTTACTCGGACTTCAATTGCCGAGGTTTAGCATGCGCGGTGGTGATCTCGTGCCACCGCAAAAGAAACAATGGTATTTATTTTGATAGTTAATTAAATACTGGTGATTTTGATTATTTAACCCTACAAGGCTCGGTTTTTTTTTCTGTGTCTGAAATAAATATGTATGATAGTGATAGTGATTATTGTATTTGGGGAAAAATAATTAAAAAATAATAACCAAGTATTTTACTAGAAAATCCCTTTTTTATTTCAGCTCCGTATGTGGTACAATGAGGCTTAACTATACCTTTTTGGCGTTGACTTTGAAATTTTGCTCAAATTATTTCTTAATAACTTCAAAACACAATATTTTTCTCCCGGTCGAAACTCTTTGATAAGTATTTTTGTTAATTTTCTAATATAAAGAAAACGGCGTACGAAAGTTTACAGTTTAAATTTCAATCAATTTTGACAGTAATGGGAACAGTATCGATATCTATACGAAATAGCCTGTATTACATCATTGTTATCTATGTGTAAATATTCTTAAAAACCGACAGATGTTTCTGCTAGTATTTTATAGACGTAAAAAAAATAATTAAAGTGGTTGTTCCACGTATGGTACCAGGCAGGCGCGTAGCCTGGAAAATTTTTCGGGGGGGGGATATGAACTTATATGTGTATAAATAGACAGAATTTCATCACTAATCCAAAAATTTCGGGGGGGGATATATCCCGATACTCCCCCCCATGGCTACGCCCCTGGTACCAGGTTGCGTAACGTAACACAGTAGTTCAATGTTAGGTTACTCACATAGAAAATGTCACATTAGTCACACCAAAAAAGACCATTATTTTAATACAATTCAAACTATTGTGTCCTTACTCAGGATCTTATAATACGTTACCAGGTGATACATAGTTATCTTAATTTTATTTTTAAGTACTCGGTCGCAAAAATCATTTTTACTTTCAACCACAAATGTTACGTTAGTCACCATAGATTGACCCATTTACAAAAAAGTCCTTTAAATTTCAACACTTCCAAGCATTACAGGAAGAGTTAAATATTTGAGATGCTTGTGCAATTGGTTGTGCAACAAGAAATTAGAGCTACCAAACCAGGTGATATGAGTAGGAAATTTTCGGAATGCGCAGACAAAGAACCTAAAGATAATGTCGTGGGATGTTCAGGCTATTGCTGTTGTTATTATTATTACTGTTATTCTACCTTTCTGTACAGTTAGTATTTAATGTAGGACCAGGCGAAACCAAGATCAACTGCATTGCATCTGTTCCAGTTGAGAGTTATCAGCATAATTTATTGCATATCGTCATAAAAAGCTGCCTTGATGTGTTGTTACATTAAGGCCAGTTTCTTGCAGGAAAGATACGTGTTCTCAGTCACAGTAACATCGGAATGATTGCGATTTATGTATATCACTTAAGTTACAATCACATTCGCGACTAATAAGTTATTTCACAAGGATCATTTGTAGTAGGGGAGCCGATGGTGTTTTTGGAGATTTACTCGAGCACGTCAGATGAACATAGGGGGGGGGGTACCTTGCATCATGTTGAGTATCTCCACCATATATAAGTCCTGGATGTGCGTCTAGGGCAGCTCATCAGATTAGTAAAAAAAAATTGATCGTCAAAAATACTGAAGCGCGTCAGATTAAGAAAAGGTAGGTTAATTACTAGCTAAAAAGTGTACATTCAGAAAATCTGACGATTTGAATGTAACATAAGGGAGTGGGAGGGTTACAAAATTGCAAAGAAAAAACGTTGTCGTGACATTCTCGAGCGCGGTTTAATTTTTGTTATTTTGAAGGAAAGGATTCAAGAATCTCGAAAAAAATATAATCTGCCGATTTCCACGAGCCGAAGTAATAAAAATACGATCCAAAGCAATAAAAATACGAACCAAAGCAATAAAGATCGTCAATGAAGATTAGAGCGTGCAACAATAGCACGATCAAAGATAACGAGCACGTTCTTCGAGTTAGTGTAGATGACAAGGAGTTCTACATCTTTGGTCCTCAATAAACAAGAACAGCAAATTTTCAGAAAGAATTAAGAAATATCAAATTCAAAGAAGCTTTTGTCAAGTTTTTAATTCATCATTGAGCTGATCAGGAGATGGCTACTATTATGAGTGACGAAACAATTCATGTTAATCATGATATGTGTTATGTATATTCAGTTACCGATAATAAAGTTACCTGAACAATCGACCATGAACTCTCATGTCTTGATCATGAAGCAGCAGATACAAAAATTCTATTTTTGGCCAATCAAATAAAAGAAGATTCTACAGTTACAATCAGAACATCAGACACAGATATTGTTGTCATCATGTTGGTCAATATGGGACATCTCGAAGCATCGGTTAAAATATGGATGGATCTTGGAGTTCACAATGCACGCCGTTATATAGACGTATCTGCTCTTTATGCTAAGCTCGGCCCAATAATTTCGCTAGCGGTACCAGCTCTTCACGCGCTAACAGGATGCTATTACAAACTGGCACTTTACAGACGAGGCAAAAAAAAAAAAAAAAACCTCTGCAAATTTTTATGGGTTCAAATGTTTTTCAGAAGACATTTGCCGATGTAGGGTCAGAGGATCATAATATAGAAGATTCTTTTGACATTTTAATATCTTTTATCCGCCACTTGTATGGTTTGAAAAAATTAGCTGATGTCAACCTTGCAAGAATAGAAATCTTTAATAAGACCTACAAAGTGTCAGATACGTCGCAGCCTTTCTCACTGAACGTCCGTAAATACAATGCTTGTTGCTTGCCTCCTTGCCAATCTGAGCTACAGCAGCACTTATTGCGAACGAAGTATATCGCGTGCTTGTGGAGAAATGCACACAATAAAACTATGATTGACATGTCACCAATAGATTACGGGTGGACAAATGTTGCTTTAAAATTTCAAATCACTTGGTTTGCCCTAGTAGGACAATTAGTCCAAAAGACGTTTAAAACACGTTTTCTAACGTCAAAAAACGTGTTTCCAACGTAATTTAAACGACGAATTTTTTGAACTAGTTGTGCTACCAGGGTGTTGGCAATCAGTTACCTGATGCATACGAAGATGTCATAACACCAGTTATTGACGATACTTCAGATTTAGGTATATATTTTTTTAATACTTTGATAACATGTTATTCATGAAATCAATAAAATTGTGTTAACGGGTATAACGATTTCCTGTTACAGATACGAAAACTGCAGACAATATTGGAGGTCCAATTGAATTATTAGATTTGGAGTATGATAATTCTTCGGATGACGACGAAGATTGAAAATAATTTTTTCAACAGATGTATTTTATTTTTATATAATTTTCTAAATAAATTAAAGTGTAAATATTTAAATAATTTTACGTGCTTTTATTCTTCACATTTTATAGACATTGAAAAAAAAATTCATAATTTTTTTCTAGCCGTCTGATTAATGATACCCCTCAAAATAATCGTCAGATTTTAGGCTACCATGACTGGAACATCAAGCTAAACCTTCTGTATCCAAATCTGACACGCTCGAGTATTTCAATATGGCGATTTTTTTTTTTTTGCATTTTCAAAAATTCCCTGCGAGCTTGCGTCACTTCCGAAACGCCAGTCTTTTGAATGGGAGCATTTTTAGGGTTCACTTAACATCCCCTCTGAATATCTGACGCGCTCGACAAAATGCATTTTTTTTCTATTTTCTGCCCTTCCGGATGGCCACCCCCATCACGCAAGTCGGCAGATGAACATACCTTTGGTATCAAAGACACGCTGGGGCGTCTAAACTATCAATATCTGACTCGCTCGAGTATCTCCATGTAACTTTTTTTTTTACATCTTTGAAGGTCTATATACGCTTCCCCCACCACTGAAAGGAAACATTATGTAACTTTGTATTCTTCTTATTATCTAAACTACAAAATCTAATAGGTCCTGAAGACGCTCGAGTAACTACCCAATTAGCATCACGGGCTCTCCTACTATTGTGATTATCTGCTTTATGTCTTCATTGGGATGTCACTGTACGGCGATTAGTTTGTGAAGCCATATATTTCAACTGAGAGAGTTCCCTTTCTAAGCAAGTGACATTGCTTGCAGAACAACATAGTTACATGATATTTTTGAGGCTTTTGAGCGACATCTTGTGAGTTTTCGATGACAATGTCATGAAGAAATCACAAGATGCCACGGTGTTATTAATGGTGTCATTAGACTCCGCTATTAGAGGGGCTGTGAGTAAAATGCCTTGGCGGAGGTCTTTTCAACGAAAACATTAAGTCATTTCTAAATACATAAAAAAAACCCAACAGACTTCGTGACATTCAACTGAATTTGAAGATTTGAACATGGATCGTCAATGCAGCGATTTTTCAGTGTGTATTTTATGGATCCTGACTTATAAGAGAGTTAAATTAGCGTACGATACTACGCCAGCAAAGAAACTACTTTTTAGTTACGATTGGATGAAGTTTAGAATTTTAATGTAAGCCTAAATGATAATTGTTTAGAGTACTACAGATGCTATGACAACACATAGGACTTGCCTGCTTACTGTTCCCTTTAACAACAAATCTTTTTCAACGCAGACTGTCCACATCACCGAATAGTAGCTTTAAAACAAGTTAGAGGAACTTGAATTTTAGTCATATTGCATACAACCCATTCCTTTATGATATATCATCCTTCTCCGAAAACTTCATATTTAAGATACAAGTCTCGCCAGTATAAATGAAAATGGTTTTAGAGCTGTAAAAAGTTTTTATACTGTAATATTGTCATCTTCATGCCTTTACTGTAATGTTTTCGTTGTCTCTACTGCGATAGATTTGCCTTTTTAATACTTTGGCAGCAGAAACTGCAAACATTATAAGGTCAAACAGTATATCAGTTTGCATTGACTTTAGATCCAAGCAAATCAGGAGATGAATGATTTAATAATGCCTTTGATTCAATATCTTTTAACTGTTTTGACTTGCTTTATCTGAAAGCATATCCTTGCTATCCTAAAAGTTATGTATATAAAGGGATAATAACTTATTAGCAATAATTAATAATTTTCCATTATTTTTTCAATAACACTTTCGAGTAAACAGTCACTTTTTCTACAATCTAGTTTGATTATAACATTCAAAGGCGATTATAGTAGAGCACGATGAGTTTTAGTGAGGGAAACCAGACTTTATAAGAGTTTAAATTCATTGATTTTTAAAACTTCGACAATTTTGCGGGCGTCATTAAAATTTTAAGTATGCATAGTTTGCTTGCGCTATACTTGTTCTAAAAGAGAGCATAACTTCTGGTGACATTTCAAATGTAAGAGTGCAAAATCATCAATTTTCAAACCGGTCACGGTGAAATGTCATAAATTATGCTTGATTTACTTTTCCAGAGCCTAATTTTACAGTTTATGTATTTGAACAAATATGGGAAGTCGCATTTGCAGAAAAGTCTTCGAGAAAATACAAATTCTAATGCGTTTCATTTAAGATAATTTGCTTTAATCAAGTCCTTCCCTACCCCCACCCCCTTCCTTCCTGCGGACGAATCAGAGCATCATCTGCAGTCATCGTTGTTTCTAGTGAATTAACCAATAGCGCAAATTAAGAGTATGTTTTCAACTGCATTAATTATCGTATGTATCGCATCAGTGCAAATATGCACATTTGCGCGACCTTGCATCGAAAAGTTGGCTCTGAGTTTAAAATTTCTTGAGAAGGGAGAGAGAAATTCGTTTGCCGTAAATAAGCCACTTTGCTTGATAACTGAAATAAATTAAATGAAGGCGAATCGAAGGCTTCCGGCTGTGTGATAATTAATTCAAAATATAAATAGAGAACGTTCTAATACCGTGTCTCATGAAGACAGGCATATCATTGTCAATTCAGATTAGTTTATTTGATAAAGAATATTTAAATGTCGTATAATTAGTGCACATCTGTGAGCAGAGAGACAGTTTATTTCTGCATCGAGCATATATCCCACTTTAATTGTGTACATTCTTTGAATTGAGAAGTCCCTTCAGATATTTGATTGAGGAAGAAGACTTCTCGTTCAAAATCTCAATAGCACAGGATTTAAAATTCGATATATTCCTTTTCAAAGGAAACAAACGGCACACACACACAAAAAAAATAGAAACAAAAGTAATGTCTGAGGATAAACCTTCATACTAATCTAATTTATTGATAAAAATAAGATGTGACAAGACGCTGAGGTCGTATTTGAAGTAATGTACCATTTTGAGACGGGTTTTGCATCTATTGATTTATTTAAGTATAAAGAAATATTGTATTACATATAAAAAATGGTGCAGAAATAGTTTCAGCACGCTTAAATCTTTTATAACTGATTGGTAAAACAATTACACCAGTAAAGAGAGAAGAAAACATTGTGCCTGATTGAAAAAGGTTTAAAAAGAGTATGTAGAAGAAGGTGGTCTAAAATGATCCCCTTAAGGGGGAAACTTGCATAAATAACATTAATGTTTAAATAAAACTTTAGCATTTTTCTAGTATATTTTACACTATATTTTGCATTATTAACACATTTCAATGTACTTTTAACCAAGCCATATTTCTGAACATGACAGACTGTTTATCTAAATAAATAGGAAAGTTAGTGCTTATCTTATGACAAATATTATAAAATCCAATTTTTCTAAGAATTCTATTTAGACGTCTAATACTGTGATCACTTTCATACCTACATTGCTCCTCTTCACTTGGCACAACTAGTTCATGTGTTACCCGGTAGACAGCGATACCTGTATGGAAGAAAACGTATGTGGATCGTTTTAGGCCACCTTCCCCTACAAGTGCGTTCATAATTGACATGTCAAGTTGAATTGAGAGTCCATAAAAAGTAAAACTATTGGACGCAAAATTATCAAAATCCAAAATAATTTAAAAGGAAAGACTCTGAATTTATATAAATATAATTAAATAAAAATTAATCAACAGAGGTAAATCAGTGTCTATTGAGGGTACTGACGCTTTATTAAAGTAACAAGAAATGTATATCATGCTACTTATGATCATACCAATCCTAAAATACCTTCCAACACAGCAATAATTTCACACCAAATTTGGAGATGTACTGTATTTAAATTTGACGATATTTTTGTTTATTGGCTAAGGCAAAGCGACTCGAGGGCAATCTACCTGAGGGGGGATTTTTGGGAGACGCATGATATATCTGGTGTAGATTGCTTAAATCGACAGCAATGGAGTGTGGAGAAAGTCAGTCCGTCCAGTTTATGTTATCGTGGCGGTTCAGTGTGGCATAAATTCTATTTTTCAATAATAATCCAAATCAGGTCTAATATAATTATATACAATTTATTTACAAAATTACTATGTATAGTTTACACGTTCAAAAATACAGATTCAATCTAATGCCCATTTTGTGCCCCCAAGCAGAAATCGGTCTGCTCCTCTGGTGAATCTGTTCGAAGTGTGTGGAGTTTATCACGGTCACCCAGGGGGGAAAAACCGCGTGACATCATAGCGCAAAGTGGCGCTATATGGGAAGCAAATTGCGTCCCACTCCCCACGTGAACTCCTTTTGGAGTTCACATCAATTACACAAATTATCAAAACTAATTCTAAAATTATATCAAAAATCTACAAAATTGTCAAATTACAATCACAAATTATCTCAACACAATACAAGATACAAATTAAGCTTAAGAATGCACAAGAATAATACAACTAAAATTTAAGAAAAAGTAAATATAAATGGCAAGAAAATATGAGATTTTAGAGTTCTAGGTTATCAATTTTGCAAAAATTAGCTTTCAGAGTTCAAAAGGATACAAATGCTGTACAGTCCGTTTCATTAGTCCACTGCTAGTTTTCAGTTCATAGCAGCAAATTTTGTTGTCGCGTCCAGGTAGGGCCTTTTCTATCCTGCCAAGCTTCCACAGAAGCTTGTTTTTGGCATCACTTTCGATCAGTACGACATCACCTACTTTGAATTCAGAGTGCGATCTTGGATTCTTCACAGAATGTGCTGTTCTGAGGTCTAATAGATATTGTTGTTTCCATCGCTGCCACAGTTGCTTCAAGCAGTAGCGGATTCAGGGGAGGGGCTAAGGGCCTTCAGCCCCCCCCAAAAAAGAGTTTACTAAAGGGTAACATTCTGCTTCATTATGCACTTTGAATATGTAAAGTGATCTTTTTTAATCACTCAGCCCCTCCCAAAAGTTTTTACATTGGTTTAGACTAAAATTTTGCTTTATTGTATATTTTGTTTGGGTAAAATAAGTTTTTTTCAAAATTTAGCCCCTCCCAAAAGAGAATTTCTGGATCCGCCACTGTTCAAAAGCAACATCTGATATTTTCTCCTCTTCAGGAGAGAAGACTTATCGGCTCCCCTTTCGATGATCTGGGCAAATGTAACTGGATAGGTCGGTTGGTTTTGACTGAAATTCAAAAAGTGCATGGACGTGAGAGGGCCTGGCTCATCATTCTTACCATACACATAACTCAATGGAAGAAGATTGAGCTCCGCTTCTACCTCAGCAAGCACAGTCGACATTTCCTCAAAGTTCAGGAGTGCTTTCCCGAGAACCTTGCGTAGACACTCTTTGACGGATTTAACTAAACGCTCATAAAATCCTCCCCACCATGGGGATCTTTCTACTATATTCTTCCATAAAATTCTTTCCTTAGCGACATAGTCTTGAACTGAGCTGTTGGATAAGATAGTCGTCAAAGTTTCAATTTCCTTTTTCACTTTTTTGAATGTCTTGGCATTGTCGCTATATATTATTCTGCAGTTTCCTCTTCTTGCTAGGAATCTCCGAAAGGCAAGCAGGAAGGAATCGGTTGTCATATCAGAAACTAATTCTAAGTGCAGCGCTCTCGAGACAGCGCATGTAAACAAAACAATGTACGATTTTTTTTCAATTCTGCAGAATGTTTCACATAAAGGGGACCTGCGAAGTCAAGTCCACAAACAGAGAATACAGGAGTCTGGTGGATTCGATCACCTGGTAATGGAGCTGTAAGTTGATCACCAGGTTTGGAGAGATATTTTTGACAGACAATGCAACTCTTGATAATGCTTTTGACAAACTGTCGTTCCTTTGGGTATCCAGTAATTTGATCGAACTTTTGTTAGAGTACTGGCTACTCCTCCATGCATGACTTTATCGTGTTCTTGGCGCACTATCAAAGTTGTCAACCAAGAAATTCTGGGCAAAATAATTGGATGTTATAAAAACATATAAAACATTATTTAATACGGCGGATTAATTAGTTAAAATTTTTTATTTGGGAATACCTTATTCCCCCGTACATGATATATATTTCGGTTACACACATAACCATCTTCAGTCGTTTCTGGATCTCTCACTAATGGCGGCTTCTTTTTATATCTTCTTCGTTCTTCTTCTTGAAAGTTCGATGCATGACGTCATCGAACCAATCATGGGATGACGTCATGCATCGAACTTTCAAGAAGAAGAACGAAGAAGATATAAAAAGAAGCCGCCATTAGTGAGAGATCCAGAAACGACTGAAGATGGTTATGTGTGTAACCGAAATATATATCATGTACGGGGGAATAAGGTATTCCCAAATAAAAAATTTTAACTAATTGGATGTTTTTCATTAATGGACAAGTCACAAAATTCAAGCCTGCCTCCTAATCGAAGCAGTTCGTTTTCGTCTAGATAAGGCATGTAATTAAATATAGAGGAACTTCCTTTTATGGAATTTTTGCTCTTAAGTGTTTCATACTCTTCTTTGAAAAAGTGTCTCTGTTCATTTTGGATCCAAAATTTTTCCGCATCAATAATTTCCTCAGCAGCTAAAGGATCACGATTTTTCACAGGACATTTAAGGTTCATAACGAATCTTTTCACCCACGCTGTAATCCTTATTACTTTCATGAGACTGCTATATTTGGAAATATCGAATAATTCGTCTTTTTCTTTTACGACACATTCGTATTGTTGAAAATGAGCAAATTTCTTTTTGTACTCCAAATTTTCTTCTTTTATAACGTCGTCTTTGCCAGAGGGCCAACATTCAGAAGACTGCAAAAGCCAAGATGGTCCCTGCCACCAAAGTTGGGAATTCCTCAAATTACTAACTGTAGTTCCTCGTGATATAAGGTCAGCGAGGCTATCTTTCCAATAGAATCGTGTAATGTCCCTGTCTTCTTCATTTAGTTCGATCTGTAAAAATGCTTGCTTAATGTCAGCCGTAAAGGCTATTAAATTTTGCCTAAATTTTATCAGTAATTCAAATATATCTGGATATAGGTTTGGACCTGTGTACAAGCAATCGTTAAGAGAAAGCGTATTTCGTTTATGAGCCGAAGCATCAAAAATTATTCTCAATTTGCTAGTTGTTCTGTCGCTTCTGATTACGGCCCTGTGAGGCAAATAAAATGTGGTGTTATTATTTTGTTCATTTTCTGGAACAGGCTCTATAATATTCTTCAGCTCATAGTCTTTTAGAACTTCTTTATACTGGTCAAATAAAGTGTTATCAATCTTAAATGTGTTGTTTAATTTCTGAAATCGTTTTAGAGCAACATCTTTGTTACTTTCTAAAAGATGCTTTGTGTTTGGTTTCCAGGGTAATTTAACCTTATATCGAGAATTTTCATATTAATTTCCGATTCAAATTTGTGTAAAACATTATCGTCCGAAGAATCAACGATTTCGTTTTCTGGATGGATCCCCAACCCTTCAAGAGTCCAAAATTTTTGTATCTGGTCCGAAATAAATTTTTCTTCAACCATTACGTTTAACGCAACCTTAGATCCTGGAGTGTTATCAGTTTTTCCCTGTATACACCAGCCAAGCATTGTTTTGTCGCTACGAGATTTTCGTTTATTCTTTTCAAATTTCCAGAGACTATGTTGTAATAATAATCACACCCAATCAAGAGGTCAATACCCCCTTCAGCTTCAAAGGAATCGGCTAGTTTTAAGTTTTTTAATTTCGAGAGTATAATTTCCGATTTCAAGTCAGCGGGTGGAATTTCCGTAAACGTTACGCGGTCTGTTACGAGGGCTTCAATTTCGATATTAGATTCATTATCTCGCCTATTTTCTAATTTTACCTTTACAACATCAAACGTGTTTTGAATGGGCTGTTCATTGCCAAAACTGTAGACTGATAAAGTCTCTTTTCTAATTACTGGAAGATTTAATTTGCGTGAAATTTCTTTGTTTACAAAGGATCTCATTGAGCCACAATCGAGTAAAATTCTTCCCCGCATTGAACGACGATTCCCCTTAATTACAACACTGCACGTCTGAAGCAAAATGGATGCCGAACTAGTGTGTGAAACACCCGTAAAGATTTGCGTATTTTCATTCCCGCTTGAACCCTCAGCAACTGCATTCCCCTTACTCGCCTCTTCGCACGAGCTTGCATTATTACACTCATGTCCATAAATTAAGGATAATGAAGTTCAGGCAAAGAAAGAGAAAGAAGCAAAACAAATTTGACTTATTTGTAAAGTCTATTTATTAAACAAAAAGTAAAGAGCAAAAAAGATGCTATATGTTTGACATAATTAATAAAAATTGCAAGTTTTACTCCCTTGACCAAATTTCAAAAAAGAACCTATTTACAAAAAACATTATAACATGGTTAGTAGGATGGTTAATACGGAGTATGTCTCCCGGACGATGCAATACAGGACAGACAACGCCTAGGCATGCTGAGTATCAAATGATCAATCTGATCTTGGGGAATATTACACCACTCATCAAGCAATGCACTCCGAAGTTCCGGTAGACAGGTGGGAGGGGGTTGACGGGCTGCAATTCATCGGCCAAGCATATCCCACACATGCTCTATTGGATTCAAGTCCGGTGACTATGCTGGCCAATGCATACGGGTGATATCCTCCGATTGAAGGCATTCGTCTACAATGTTTGCACGGTGAGGACGGGCGTTGTCATCCATAAACACAAATTCAGCACCCATGGCGCCCCGAAACAAACGTACATGTTGTTCCAGAATGACATCCCGATAGATGTGGCCTGTCATCGTTACACTCTGAACATGCAGGTCAGTTCTGGAACCAAGAATAATTCCTCCCCAAACGAGCCATCCTGCACCACCTTAACGTTGTCTTTCAATGGTGTTCTCTTGGTGGTAACGGGTACCTGGCGCTCTCCAGATGAATGTCCGGCGAGAATCAGACTCCAAACTAAACCTGGACTCGTCGGAAAACATCACACAAGACCACTGTTGCGGTGTCCACAATGCATGCTCTCTACTCCAGGTTAATCGCAGGCGACAGTGAGTTGCGGTAAGTGGAACACATCTGACAGGCCTACGAGCATATAGACCAATGTGCCCTAAGCGTCTGTACACGGTCTGCCTTGAAACTGTCGTACCGGTAGCTGAAGAGAGCTGACGAGACAGGTCTGATGCTGTACTCCGTCTGTTTCTTTTGGCAGTAACTGCCAAATAGCGGTCCTCATTCGGCGTTGTAACTCGGGGGCGACCTGTGCTGTAACGTCTACTCACATTACCATCATCTTGGAATCGTTGCCAAAGCCTGGAGATGACACTCTGGGCGATTCCAAGTTCCTCGGATACTTCCAGCTGGGTACGTCCACATTCCAGTCGTCCGATAATTCTGCCACGTAAAACATCATCCAAATGCCTGCTTTGTGCCATAACTATGCGGTTTTTGCACTGAAAGGCTTTCACAGCGCTTGTGAACAATTTTACTTCTTTGCCACCATTCGTTATATACCCCTCTCTTACCCCTCCACGCCATCTGGTGGTTTCCTGTAATTTGCATATTCTTCTTCAAGATGTGTGTGATCATTCCACAGGTGAAATTTTTATTTTAGAGATCAATTTCTGTGTGATTCTGAATTATCCTTAATTTATGGACATGAGTGTATTTTTCTCTCTGCATTTTTTCTCTAAGTCAAAACAGATCTCTAAATTATGTCTCTTTTTGCAACGAGGACAGGATTGTTGTTTTGATCTGCAGTCATATATTTTATGATTTCGCTTTAAGCAGAGCATACATCTACCTTCTCGAAATATAATATTTCGTTTTTCCTGAACCGAGAGAGATTCGCAAATTCCAGTATGTTTTGATTTTTTACAGAACACGCAGAGATTATCGTCGGCGGGTTGCGAATTGTATCCACTTGAAGGTGTCAAAAGCTGCACCGCGGAACTTAAATTATGACTTTGTTTTGATGCCAGTCGCCCGTGATTTTCTCCCTGGACTGAAGAGTGGGGAACCAGTAAGGTGTTCATTTCTCTAGATAAAACTTCAGTATGAAGGAATTTTAACAGTGCTTCCACACTATACATCGTAGAAAAGTTAGGGTTTTGTCTGTTAAATTCAAGCGTTAAATCTGATGGAAGTATTTTAAATAGAACTGGGATAAACATATTACTGTATGATTCCGGTTTTACATTTAAAGAATTTAAGCTGCGTACATATGTTTCGATAGCGTCGTATAGTTTTCTAAGTTTCGATACATCACTCGATTTGTAAACTGGACTCAAATTCAATAATTTATTCATATGCGTGTTGATGATTATTTCTCGCTTACCAAATCTGTTTTCTAACAATTTAAACACTTTATCATAATTGTCTGAAATATCGAAACCTTCGATTGCGTTTAAAGCCGCTCCTCCGAGGAACGAACGCAAATATTGAAATTTTTCAGTTTCACTTAAAGAGTCATTGTCATCAATTAATACTTTAAATCAATTATAAAATTCATACCATTTTAAGTAATCACCATAAAATTTTGGAATGGTTAATTCTGGCAGACGCACTCGTCTCTGTTCAATTTTTATTTCTGAAACGTCATTTTTAGTTACGTTAACCTCGACTTTTTTGCTTTTGTTCAACTTTCTATTTAATTTAAATTTCCATAATAAAACCTTTTCATTGTATTCTTCACTAGCTGTAATTTCAGCTTCAAAATCTTTTGATTCTAAGAGCGGTTCAATTGCCGCATCGATAACTTTTAACTCATCCGATTTACTAGTTAATAGTTCTAAATATTCTTCAAGAAGTGAAGAATCGGCAGCCTCTTTTTCAAATTCAGTTTCAACGTTCTTAAGATGTTTCGAAACTGCCGTTCTTAATACTTTTCGTTTCGTTTTTAGTTTGAATAGCTCGTCAGCCATTTTTCATAAAAATAAAGCAAAAATCCTACCTTGAGCAGTTTTCGCACACTGGATTGTGCTAATTCCAAAGTATTAAGTATTTCAATATTCACCTTATAAATTCAAGGCCCGTGGTACACTTTGTCGGCCGTGCATAATTGTGGCGGAAGTCAGTCAATCCAGTTTATGTTATCGTGGCGGTTCAGTGTGGCATAAATTCTATTTTTCAATAATAATCCAAATCAGGTCTAATATAATTATATACAATTTATTTACAAAATTACTATGTATAGTTTACACGTTCAAAAATACAGATTCAATCTAATGCCCTTTTTGGGCCCCCAAGCAGAAATCGGTCTGCTCCTCTGGTGAATCTGTTCGAAGATTGTGGAGTTTATCACGGTCACCCAGGGGGGAAAAAACCGTGTGACCTCATAGCGCAAAGTGGCGCTGTATGGGAAGCAAATTGCGTCAGGAGTAATTCAATATTCAGGACCTTCTAACTTCGGCGAGATTTTAGAGATCTAAAAAAAAAAAAAAAAAAGCTGTATATATCTATTAATTTAATTTTGCAATGCTCTTTAAAATTTATTTCTTAATTTCCCCCCCCCCCCTTCTTTTAACTGAAGAGTAAACAGTTATAAACTTTTATATACTTAATGTATTGTGCTTGAGAAGAATGAATGCCTCTACACTGCTACAGATAATAAAGTATTGAAATTATTTTGAGTGCTCAAGTGCAAAAGCTATAAACGTTACAGACACTATTTTTGATCGCGATCATTACGTTGAGATGATATATGAATTTTCGTTCTTAATAATATATATGAATTCCCGTTCCCTTGAAGAAAACGAATAGGTCTGAAATATGCTCCCGAATGTCTCTAAATTACTCTTTAAAAATGGCTCCCAATAGAGCGTAATGTATTGGAATTCTTTTGAGTACTCCAGTAAAAGATCTATAAAAGCTTAATACACTATTTGCAATAGGGTACTTGGTACTGTACGTAGAAATAGGGGAGAATGGCCTAAAGCGGGTAGGTTAACGATAAATATTCAAAAATAGTCGTTTTTGGGCTTTTATCATCAACATGATTGATTTATTTCTTAGGAGAGATCTTAAACTTCAATACAAAAAATGAGTATTGCGTTATTTTATTTATAATAATTGTTTATTATCAAAAAATTAAAAATGCTTAAAAAATCCACTTTGCCAAAGGGGCCTAAAGCGAGCAAGCCGTTCGGGCAAAGCGGGTAAGTACAATATACTTTACAAATCTGAGCACATATTAATTTCCTTAAGGATTACTATTGAAACTTTAATTGAAATTATAATTATCATTAAAAATAACCTTCATAGAACAATTTTTGACTTATTTTATCAGCCTTATTAAAGGTCTGCCGAAACCGAAGTTGTTTCGGATTCTTTCATAGCATTTTTCATTGCTACTTTACAGAAAAATTAGAATTAAAATGTATCAGGGCAAAGCGGGTATCTACCCAGCAGATATTCGCTTTGCCCGAAAGCACGTTTTTACTCGAAGAATAATAACCTCAAATAAAAAAATCTGGAGTGACTCCACTCGACTTTCCGAACACTTACGATTAATATCACTACCAAGCATTTAAATAAATTTTAATAGATGAATAATTCAAACATATGTACCAAATTGAAGCTCAATCGAAGTACCGTTTAAACGCTAGCGCACTTTCAAGAATTTCTCCCCATAGGCCATAATGTAAAAGAAATCTGTCGTATCCCTGCAGAAAAACCTTAGTTTTTCTGCAAGGACATTTGAATAGGACATTTGAAGTCCTATGCACATCAAAATCAATACCGGTCTTATAATGGTGGTTTATAGCATGTATACCCAATTTGAGCTCAATCGAATGTATCGTTTAAACGCTAGCGCACTTTCAAGAATTTCCTCCCATAGGCCATAATGTGAAAGAAATCTTTGTCGTAGCCCTGTAGAAAAACTGTGAGTCCTATACACACCAAAATCAATACCGGTCTTGCGAAGGTGGTTTATAACATATATACCCAATTTGAGCTCAATCGAATGCCCCGTTCAGGAGCTATCGTATTCACTCACTCACACACACACACACACACACACACGTACATCTCGTAAAAATAGCATAAATGAATTCAGAAGACCTCAAAAAGTGTAAATACACCAAAATCTCGAATTCGAATTTTTTCATGATTACAATACTTTCCTTACATGGTACATGTTCGGAAAGTAATAATCACCTAAATCTTGTCTTATCTTTGATGGCTATATTAGCATTTACCGATTGAGCTGTTTCGCTTTCTACATGGAACAAAGACGTTATTCCACTTTCTAAGGGATGTGTCCCCTTCTGAAGGTTTTACTTCATGGTTTTGAGGGAGGGAACCTTTCATCTCTCTCCTCCTAGAAGCTACGCCCCTGTTACTTGAAAGAAAAGAAAAGATAAAGAAATTAAGTTTTGAAAAATGTAAGTTTCAAGTTTTATCTGGAACTCTTTTTAAATTATAATAAAAAAGTTTCAAGAATAGTGAAATGCGTTGTTTGTTTGTTTTTTTTCCCTTTTAAGTTGTGCTTTACATTTTACGAAACTCGACCAGCATTAGTATTAGATTTACAAGATTCAATTCAGGGGCGTAGCCAGCAGGGCCGCCCCAGTAGTTCTGCCGCCCCAAATGGTAGTTACGTGCGCCAATCCCCCTCCCCCCAGACAAGCATCAAATACATTTTCAAATATATTCTTGAAAGACAAAAATTAATTTTTTCTTTTTTTTTTAGAATGCTTATTATGTTCAATGGCGCACCCAGTATTTTAGTTTAGGGGGGGCTCGGCTACATACAAATACTGCTGAACTCGGTCATAGTGACCTCGGTAAGTTACAACTCTCTTATAACGTCAAAATATTCGGTACCACTTGACCGTCCCATAGAACACAAGCAATGTAACTCATTATAGAGTCATAAATTATCATCTGATCTTTTGAGCGACGTTGTAGCCGTGTGTAACAGTGTTTCAACTAACTGTAAGCATTTATTTAAAAACTGTTTAAAATAAATGTCTTTTTTGGTTAGAAATAATTTGAAGACAATTAAAAAAAGAAAGAAAGAAAGAACTAAAAATAATTAATTCATTACTGACAATTTTCATTTTTTAACGCTTTTCACTTCTAACTTTCTACCTTTAGGGGGGGCTTCAGCCCCCATAGCCCCCTCCGTGGGTGCGCCTATGATTATGTTTTATTACGTTGTAAACAGAACTACAATTTAAATATTTATGAATAAAACTAGGCATTTTTTTAGAATTAGTGTTTACTTTCTTTATCCCACTTTCTAAGGGATGTGTCCCCTTCTGACGGTTTTACTTCGTGGTTTTGAGGGAGGGAACCTTTCATCTCTCACCTCCTCAAAGCTACGCCACCGTTACTTGAAAGAAAAGAAAAGATAAAGAAATTAAGTTTTGAAAAATGTACGTTTCAAGTTTTATCTGGAACTCTTTTTAAATTATAATAAAAAAGTTTCAAGAATAGTAAAATGCGTTTTTCCCCCCCCTTTTAAGTTGTGCTTTACATTTTACGAAACTCGACCAGCATTAGTATTAGATTTACAAGATTCAATTCAGGGGCGTAGCCAGCAGGGCCGCCCCAGTAGTTCTGACGCCCCAAATGGTAGTTACGTGCGCCACTCCCCCTCCCCCCAGACAAGCATCAAATACATTTTCAAATATATTCTTAAAAGACAAAGATTAATTTTTTTTATTTTTTTAGAATGCTTATTATGTTTTATTACGTTATAAACAGAACTACAATTTAAATATTTATGAAAAAAACTAGGCATTGTTTTAGAATTAGTGTTTACTTTCGTTATCCCTCTTTATAAGGGATGTGTCCCCTTCTGAAGGTTTTACTTCGTGGTTTTGAGGGAGGGAACCTTTCATCTCTCTCCTCCTCAAAGCTACGCCCCCGTTACTTGAAAGAAAAGAAAAGATAAAGAAATTAAGTTTTGAAAAATGTATGTTTCAAGTTTTATCTGGAACTCTTTTAAAATTATAATAATAAAGTTTCAAGAATAGTGAAATGCGTTTTTTTTTTTTTCCCCTTTTAAGTTGTGCTTTACATTTTACGAAACTCGACCAGCATTAGTATTAGATTTACAAGATTCAATTCAGGGGCGTAGCCAGCAGGGCCGGCCCCAGTAGTTCTGCCGCCCCCAGTGGTAGTTACGTGCGCCGCTCCCCATCCCCCCAGACAAGCATCAAATACATTTTCAAATATATTCTTAAAATACAAAGATTATTATTTTTTATTTTTTTAGAATGCTTATTATGCTTTATTACGTTATAAGCAGAACTGCAATTTAAATATTTATGAATAAAACTAGGCATTGTTTTAGAATTAGTGTTTACTTACTTTACAGACTAAACATGAGCAAAATTCCAGAAAATGAGCCTCAAAGGGTTAAAAACATACTCTTCTTGCTTTTGCACTAACAAACTCCTTTCTCTACTAGCAATTTTGCTCGGGCAACCACCAGCCACGCAGCCAGCCGATGACGGCCCGAGCAAAATTGCTAGTAGGGTTATTATTTCGCTGTAATTCAGCGATTGAGGTATCTCGTGTTCAATTGATATTGTTGCCTGACCGTTTAGACGTGATTTGGAAGTCGTTAATCTTACATAAGTTTTTATTAGTTTAAGTTTTGTAAAGTAATTCGTAAGTAAGTTTGAACACAACGGTAATCGCAGACCAGATAACAGATCGGATAACAGTCAGACGATTTTAAGAAAGTGTGTGGGTTGGGAGGAGGAGATGACTGTTGTCATAGCGCATAACTAAACAGCTTACAGGTTTAGTTATGCGCGCTGCGAGACTCTGGGCACTCAAAAGGTTTTTTGCTTTCGCAAAATTTGCCGCCCATGGCGGTTTCACAGTTCGCACACCCCTGGAGCCGGCCCTGGTAGCCAAGGGGTAGGTAGTGGGGCTGCAGCCACTCCCGTAAGCAGCGAACAAAAGGTATTGAAAAAAGTAACGTATTCGGGGATAAATTTTAAAGTTCCACATGAGAAATTTGACGTTCATCTACGGACCTGAGCCGAACTTTCTGTTTCCTTTTTAGGGCGGGCCCCTTCCAACAGAAAAATATTCGAAGTCGGTTTATAAATTTCTTTTTCATTTTCTGTTTTTTTTTTTTAATTCAGTTTTATATGTGAACATTTTTATGCAAACAAAAAGGACGCCAATTCCAATTCCCTTAAAGGGAAAAAAAAGCTACGTTATATCGATTTTTATAAATTACATTGCTTTTCAAATTTTGAGTACTCAACAGCCCCCGAAAAAAAAATCCAGACTTTGCTACTGGTTCCATTACATTGGCACATACAGATGAAAGTAATATTAGAGAATTAATACGAATTCAATGACTTTTTTTTTTTTTTGGCAACGTATTTTCAGAGCTATTGCACAGATTTTTATTTATTTTTTTTTCAATCACTTTTTTTATAAAATTTAAATGTTTTCGTACAAAACTCAAGTATGCGAGTATAAAATTAGGCGCAACTTTTTACTTTAAACCACTCTTTAAAACAACCAGAAATTAATTTCAGTAATTTTAAATATAAAAATAAACAGACTGCTGTTAACTCACATCCATTTCCGGAAGTTTCCCGAAATATTAAAAAATATCTGACGCAAGTCAGATTGATTTTACCGATAAGTAAGTTGTTCTTCACAGAAGCTTAAGCTTATTACACGTAGGAAGAAGGCAAGCACTGTGGTTGTGATTGTGATCATGGCGTCAGGAAGACATTTTTCACCGCCAAGGATGGAGCGACAATAGTCAAAACCTCCTATAGATAACAAAGCCGTACCACAAGATTTCTGACGTCACCTACCTAGGCTGGACTCCGCTCCCCCCTGCCGAAGGAATACAGAGCGAAAGCTTCATTCTCCCTTCCGCAATTTTATTCTAGCAAAGCCTCGCTGAGAGCAGAAATCCACCGTAGTAACAGTCAAAAGCGAACATACGGATCAAAATAAATAGCGTAATCATCTAAATTATTATTTTTCCTTACAAATTTAAAAATAAGAGAGAGATTTAGTGAACTTAAATTTATTTGCTTATTTTTTAAAAATTTTAATTGACTTAAAAACTTTCCATTTTTTGAAGAAAAAAAATTAAAAAGCTTTTCCAATACTAATATAAATAGTATAAAATTATTTCAGTTCTTCAGACATATAAATCATATTCTTTGAATTTCTGTGTCTTAAAAAATTAAGAAAAAGTTGTTTTAAATTTTAAATTGTTATGTCACACTTTTCAGCAGATATTTTAAAATATTTTCTTTTTTCATTCACCAAAAAACAAATAAATCAAAATAGTTATTTTTATTTTTTAAACAAACTTCCATATTAAAATTTATATTTAAGTTGAAATATTTGTAAAAAGTGAGAAATTTAAATTCTTCAAAACGATAAAATGCACGCTATTGATTTTAAATTAGATGTGTGCAAGTGTAGTAACTATTTTTGCTGCTTCATTCTGTAATGATGAAACTGTCATTTGGTGTGGTTTGCAGTTATGTAAACTATTTTAATGAGTTTAAAAAATAATAGTATTTTAATCCTCTCTAAAATATACTTACTAATAATAATAACTAAAATTACTAATAATAATTTCATTATCCATAACTAGGCATGCATTAATGAATATGAAACTCAAAATTTTTAACTAAAAATCATGTCATTAGTTTATTTCTTGTTTTCAGATATGCTTAAATTTAATTTAATATGCAACATGAAAATATTAAAGAGAAAATTGAAGATAATATATAAAGGCAAGAATTTGTAATTTATAATATGAAATTACCTGAAGAGTTGGGGAAAATCCATGAGAATCCACTATTTTTTGAAGTCTCACTGACTATTGTTAGACTAAGTGATGATACTTTCATTATACCAGACTGTGAACAAAAGAGTATCAAGTCCTTCAAAATACACTCATGTCCAGAATTATCTTTGCGTACTGTACCTTAATTCTGTTCTGCATTATTCCTTATTTTCTGAGCTCTCTTTGTCACATTTTATTAGCATTTTTCATGTTTCATGCTACAATTTTACATTATATGCAATGCCCTTAATTTTTTCCCTTTGTTATTTATGTGTCATAGTGTTGTATAACATTAAAAAAAAATCGCAAGATCATAGTTCACAGTTTCTACGAAATCCGTGAATTTCATTTGTTTCCTTGATGATGATAGTGATTCAGTGATATCACAAATTACACTTGCAAGAAACATTATGGAACATTCATTAAAATGAAATAATAACACAACAATCAATTTATTTTTTTAAAACTTTTATTTTGGCATCATAAATTAAGCTATAAAAATACACAAATTTATATCCTGATACTGGCATTGCACTACAGAATCAACAGTATCTGGAAATCTCATTACATCATTTTCTAGATATTTAATGGACACAGCTGTAAATTTGTCTTATTAAAAAACTAATTTTTATAAAATTTGTGATAAAATATGTTTATACCATATACTTAAATACATGCTTTATTTTTTTTTAATTTATAAACACCTTTAGAATGTAATTATTTATCAGTTTGGTTTGGCAAAGTTTAAACTGTCACTGATTAGGGATTTTAGGATTAGTTAGTGTTTCTAGTTTTCTCTTTTTTGTATCCTTCTTAACCTTGCTTGATAATGTAATGGAGTCGTTAACCTTCTTGCAATAATTTTTAAGTAATATATTGGTTGACTTATTCAGTATCAGTTTAACTATCATTTGAAAAGTATGGTCATGTGAACAAGTAACTAAAGGCATATAATCATCAGAATCTAATAAATTCCTTTCACTTAGTTCACACACAACAGCCTTATGATTTTGTCTTTTTAAAAATAGTGATTCATTAGTAGAAGACAGTAATTTCTGCACAACTATATAATTATAAAGTACAATTGTGATTACCTCATCACATGGATATTTCAACCCTCCACGGTCCAAACCTACAGTAAGTTCATATTTTTCATCAGGCTGTAACAAATCATTTGCTATTAAAAGATTTTCCCTACATGGGAAACAGTTTAATCCTTTTATTACAGAATGTGCACAGTATCCAGCAATATATGTCAAAACTGGAACTGAATGCACTTCACTGATATCATTTGCCGTCACACATACATTGAAAGAATTGCCTATAACACTAGCAGGGACATTATAAAGTTCTCCATTAACTTCAGTGGCATTTTCAATGTTAACTTCAATGCTCCCATATGTATGTGATTTCAGACTAAGAGGAAGTATAAATTGTGCCCTAAGTTTAGCTTCTATTTCATATATTTGTGTTAAAGATATATTATATTGTGCCCCACCCAGCTTTCTATATTGCCCAAAACGATTTTCTAAGGAATCAGTTTGAAACTTTCCCGTTAGTATGTATTTCGTGTCTAATTTTTCTGAGCAGTAACGTGAAATTTCTATCATTGCATAAGTTGTATGCTTCAGAGCTGACATAGTTTCCCTTGAGAAACGACCAGTATCAGATATTGTGTTGTCCCATTCCTCAAGCCATGTTAGATATCTGTCAAGAAAAAGCATTCGTTCATCTGAAAAATTAAAAGTTAAAGGCTGTTGGAAGACATTACGTTTATGAAAACCTTTGAAGACGGTTTTGACATTCATTATATCCCACCAAGTACATATAAGCTCAATGTATTTGGCTGTGTGTTCATAGTCTGGAATGTTATATTTATTACCTAACAACTTTAATGCCTCAGCCACACCGCGGCAAAAAATCTGAAGCACCAGTTTGACATTTTGTCTTTCCATGTTTGTTGGTGCTAATGATTTAGCTGTTAGACTATGTGCATATTTAATAATGTTGGATTGTTCAGTGTCGTAAAGTTTTTTTAGTGCTGCAAAAGAAGCAGTTTTCAAATGTGTATTAGATGTATTACTGACATCACTACAGTTTAATTCCTCTGGAAAATATGGATAAAACATGCATTTATTAGAATTTTTTTGATTTATCCAATTGTTTCTAATGGATTTTAACAGATGTACACTATCAAAAATGAAAAAAAAAGGGGCGTGATGGGTCTACAGGATGGGGATAAACTATCGAGAGTGTTGGGGGTGAAACTAACATGGAAATACCTTTACGATTGATAGAATTATTACCAGTAATTATACACATCACATGATAACCTATATCTTCCAAGCCTTTCACAACTTTAATAATGTATTCTTTCAAAATTTCAGCTCTTATTGTGTGTACAGGTAAAATGTGTACCACATCTTTATATTGTGACTGCACACCATTAATCATAAAAACAAAAGCTCAACTTGCAGCACACTTAAAATTATAATCCAATCCTATTACACTTCCACCTTTGTAGTCTAAAAAAGACTTAATATGTATTTCATCTAACAACAGAGTTACATATATATCAGATGAATTCAGCTGTGAGATTCTTTGCATAACATAAGAAATTATCATCCAGCTGTTCAATGCTGGGATTTAAATGAAAATTAGAACACAAACGTTTAAGTGTAGTTGGATGTGGTAAAGTGAATGAGCCACTATTTCTTAGAAAACGATATGCATGGGGAGAGATAGAAAATGTTAAACAACATAATATTAAAAAATCAGCACTATATTTTGTGTGATTTTTGTCAAAGTGCAATAATGATATTTGTTCAATAATATTGTGTATTATAATTTTTTTGTCTTCATCTGCCACATTTTTTACATCCGAGAAGATATCCATTACTAATTTTAACTTACTTTCTGTATTATTACTATTATCACGTGAATTTAGTTTGCTAATTTCATCCAAAATATTTTGTAACTCTGTTATACTATTAATGCATAATGGTAGACTGTATTTTCCTATTTCTGTTACTTCTATATTACAAATTTACACTCGCATAGAAAGATTTTCATCAATAACAGCCGATTCAACTATTTTTGGTGTACCATCAATTACAATTTTCATAAATATAACACACTGTTCTTTAACAATAATGTCATAGCACTTGAAAAAATTAGACGATAATACCTTTTTTGTTAAATCATCTAAATTACCAAACTTGTCATTTTTAAGGAAGCTCTCATGCAGCTTAGTACTTTCTGCGATTGCCTTTTGAAGTTGACAATTTTCTATACGTTCTCTTTTTTTCTGGCTCCTCCCTGTAAATATCTGGTCTTGATAAGTACTTTGGGCAGTTAGGAAAAATTACTGGAACTGCACCAGTCACTAGTCTAGCTTGAATTGGTGCTGTAATTTGCTTTCCAGTCTTATCATAAAATATCTTTTCTCTTCGCACATCTTCTTCTCTAAAATGCAGCTCACATACCTGAAATGTGTGAATTTTTGGTTTTAATAAAACAATTCTAAATTTTAAATTATAATATTTCAATACACACCCAAATAGTAAACAACAGTTTAAGATAATGGGCAGTTTATAGAAAGACCATTTCTATAACCCATTTCCTCTCAAACTGTAGGGTAAATCCACCACAGCAATGGAGGAAGAGGCACGAAAAATGGTTAAGATATTTTTAACTAGATTATATTCTCTTTCATTATATAAGTGAAAAGAAGTTCTCAAACTATGTAAGAATTTCGAGCAATGTATTTCACAGAAAATGATACCCTTTACTATTAGTGTTGACAAATAAATAGAATAGTATAAACAATAACAATCCCCATGCTTAGTTAGGTAAATTTTGAGTAATAATATGTTTACATTTAAGAACATCCTGAACAAACTTTTAAATATAAAACAGAAATCTTTAAATGCTTGATATTTCTATGGATTTCTCAGGTGTTGATGTTTTCCAATTATAACTAAACATGAAGAATTGTATTAATAAGATTCCACTAAGTTTTATGATGATTTTTATACTTTTTTAAAATTAAATTTTGGCAAAGCATCATTCTGAAGTGGGGAAGGCGGGTACAACTTCTCTCTTCTCAAGTAGTGAAAAGTCGCATTAAAAAAAAAAAAAAAAAGTCATTGAAACATATGAATACAAAATCTCGAAGGATGGAAATTTAGTAACATTTAACGTATTAAAAAAATTAAATTGTCTTAATTTTTGAATATTTCTAGCTGGAGAATATAAATATATAACTGTATTGATTTGAGTCTTTTTGATTTGAAAAGTAGATAGTTATTTGTGGCTAATTTAATCTATTTCCTTTCACGAATTCTTTACTTTCTCTTTAAAAAATTGTTCATCAAGTCTTTTAATTTCATTGTGATACAAATAATGCATAAATATTAAAATATTATGTGTCCACGATTTTTATTGTTGAAGAGGCTATTATTAAATTTATGTAATTTTCAGTTTGTCTGACATAAGCCATATGGCATTTACTACTCAATACATAATTATATAACATGAGAAATATATATTATTGCTTGGCATGACATTAAATGAAATTCATAAAAGTTAAGATCCTATTATTACACTGTTATTAATTTTAAGATAGGCAAATACATGCGTATGTACTTTCTACTTTAACGTGGAAGTGCTCACAAAAGTCATCCAATAAGACATTTAAAAAAAAAATTCTATAAATTTACTTGAAAGTTTGAGTAAAATACGAAAACACATAACCCAAATAGTACACAACAATTTAAAATAATGGGCAGTTTATAAAAGCCCATTTCTATAACCCATTGCCTCTCAAACTGTAGGATGAATCCACAACATCAATGTAGGAAGAGGCACGAGAAATGGTTAAAATATTTTTCAACTAGATTATATTCTCTTTCATTATATAAGTTAAAAGAAGGTCTCAAACTATGTAAGAATTTCGAGCAATGTATTTCACAGAAATTGATACTCTTTACTATTAGTGTTGACAAATAAATAAATACAGTATAAACAATAACAATCACCAAGTGCAGTTTGGTAAATTTCAAGTAATAATATGTTTACACTTAAGAACACTCTGAACTCTGAACAAACACTTAAAATATAAAACAGAAATCTTTTTAAATGCTTGATTTTTCTATGGATTTTTCAGGTGTTGATGTTTTCCAATTAGAACTAAACATGAAGAATTGTATTAATAACATTCCACTAAGTTTTATGATGATTTTTATACTTTTTAAAAATTAAATTTCGGCAAAGCATCATTCTGAAGTGGGAAAGGGGGGTACAACTTCTCTCTTCTCAAGTAGTGAAAAGTCACATTAAAAAAAAAATCATTGAAACAAATGAATACAAAATCTCAAAGGTTGGAAATTTGGTCACATTTAACGTATTAAAAAATTAAATTGTCTTAATTTTTAAATATTTCTAGCTGGAGAATATAAATATATAACTGTATTGATTTCAGTCTTTTTGATTTGAAAATTAGATAGTTATTTGTGACTAATTTAATCTATTTCCTTTCACGAATTCTGTACATTCTCTTTAAAAAATTGTTCATCAAGTCTTTTAATATTATTGTGATGCAAATAATGCATAAATATTAAAATATTGTGTGTGCACGATTTTTATTGTTGAGGAGGCTATTAAATTTATGTAATTTGCAGTTTGTCTGACATAAGCCATATGGTATTTACTACTCAATACATAATTATATGACACGAGAAATATATATTATTGCTTGGCATGACATTAAATGAAATTCATAAAGGTTAAGATCCTATTATTACACTGATATTAATTTTAAGATAGGCAAATACATGCATATGTGCTTTCTACTTTAACGTGGAAATGCTCACAAAATGCATCCAATAAGATATAAAAAAATTATATAAATTTACTTGAAAGTTTTTGACTAAAATTCGAAAACACATAACAGATTGCAGGTACGTTTCATGTTTAGAGCAATTAAAACCCAACCAAAATGGCATTGTACAAAATATTGATGTATAAAATACAATATACATATTTTAAAACATTTTATAAAAGCTAAAATACACTTACTCTTGCACTCGGTGTTACTTGAAAGTTTTCTCTTGGAATACGAGTTAGCCACTTTTTCCGGAGTTCTTCATCAGATGGGAAAGCAAATGTTGATACTTTTACTCCATTTAAATCATAATTACCACGACATCGTGGTACAATGCACTTATAGGGCATCGAGACGTGAGATTCATAAAAGCAAGAGACAAAACAAATATTTACATATCCGACAAATATTCTAATTAAAAAATCACGTTACAACAAACCAACACGTGCAAGCAAAAGAAAGGCTAACGAAACGATCCTCGCCAGTAGTACGTCGCCAAGGAATATGTCGATAACTCAAATTCGTAATCGCTGTCGCCAACGTTCGCAACAAATAGCATATTCGTGACGTACTGTACCTAGGCTGAAGGGGTTGTATCTTTGGCCGCACTTATCACTTTATTGGCGGCATAAATATTTATTAATCATAAATATTTAAATTGCAGTTCTGCTTATAACGTAATAAAACATAATAAGCATTCTAAAAAAATAAAAAAATAATAATCTTTGTATATTAAGAATATATTTGAAAATGTATTTGATGCTTGTCTGGGGGGAGGGGGAGCGGCGCACGTAACTACCACTGGGGGCGGCAGAACTACTGGGGCCGGCCCTGCTGGCTACGCCCCTGAATTGAATCTTGTAAATCTAATACTAATGCTGGTCGAGTTTCGTAAAATGTAAAGCACAACTTAAAAGGAAAAAAAAAACAACGCATTTCACTATTCTTAAAACTTTTTTATTATAATTTAAAAAGAGTTCCAGATAAAACTTGAAACTTACATTTTTCAAAACTTAATTTCTTTATCTTTTCATTTCTTTCAAGTAACGGGGGCGTAGCTTTTAGGAGGAGAGAGATGAAAGGTTCCCTCCCTCAAAACCACGAAGTAAAACCTTCAGAAGGGGACACATCCCTTAGAAAGTGGGATAACGAAAGTAAACGCTAATTCTAAAACAATGCCTAGTTTTATTCATAAATATTTAAATTGTAGTTCTGTTTATAACGTAATAAAACATAATAAGCATTCTAAAAAAATAAAAAAAATTCATCTTTGTCTTTTAAGAATATATTTGAAAATGTATTTGATGCTTGTCTGGGGGGAGGAGGAGTGGCGCAAGTAACTACCATTTGGGGCGGCAGAACTACTGGGGCGGCCCTGCTGGCTACGCCCTTGAATTGAATCTTGTAAATCTAATACTAATGCTGGTCGAGTTTCGTAAAATGTAAAGCACAACTTAAAAGGGAAAAAAAAAACAAACAAACAACGCATTTCACTATTCTTGAAACTTTTTTATTATAATTTAAAAAGAGTTCCAGATAAAACTTGAAACTTACATTTTTCAAAATTTAATTTCTTTATCTTTTCTTTTCTTTCAAGTAACGGGTGCGTAGCTTTGAGGAGGAGAGAGATGAAAGGTTCCCTCCCTCAAAACCACGAAGTAAAACCTTCAGAAGGGGACACATCCCTTAGAAAGTGGAAAAACGTCTTGTTCAATGTAGAAAGCGAAACAGCTCAATCGGTAAATGCTAATATAGCCATCAAAGATAAGACAAGATTTAAGTGTTTATTACTTTCCGAACATGTACCATGTAAGGAAAGTATTGTAATCATGAAAAAATTCGAATTCGAGATTTTGGTGTATTTGCACTTTTTGAGGTCTTCTGAATTCATTTATGCTATTTTTACGAGATGTACTTGTGTGTGTGTGTGTGTGTGTGAGTGAGTGAACACGATAGCTCCTGAACGGGGCATTTGATTGAGCTCAAATTGGGTATATATGTTATAAACCACCTTCGCAAGACCGGTATTGATTTTGGTGTGTCTAGGACTGACAGTTTTTCTACAGGGCTACGACAAAGATTTCTTTTACATTATGGCCTATGGGAGGAAATTCTTGAAAGTGCGCTAGCGTTTAAACGATACATTCGATTGAGCTCAAATTGGGTATACATGCTTTAAACCACCATTATAAGACCGGTATTGATTTTGATGTGCATAGGAGTTCAAATGTCCTATTCAAATGTCCTTGCAGAAAAACTAAGGTTTTTCTGCAGGGATACGACAAAGATTTCTTTTACATTATGGCCTATGGGGAGAAATTCTTGAAAGCGCGCTAGCGTTTAAACGGTACATTCGATTGAGCTTCAATTTGGTACATATGTTTGAATTATTCATCGATTAAAATTTATTTAAATGCTTGGTAGTGATATTAATCGTAAGTGTTCGGAAAGTCGAGTGGAGTCACTCCAGATTTTTTTATTTGAGGTTATTATTCTTTGAGTAAAAACGTGCTTTCGGGCAAAGCGATTATCTGCTGGGTAGATACCCGCTTTGCCCTGATACATTTTAATTCTAATTTTTCTGTAAAGTAGCAATGAAAAATGCTATGAAAGAATCCGAAACAACTTCGGTTTCGGCATACCTTTAATAAGGCTCATAAAATAAGTCAAAAATTGTTCTAAGAAGGTTATTTTTAATGATAATTATAATTTCAATTAAAGTTTCAATAGTAATCCTTAAGGAAATTAATATGTGCTCAGATTTGTAAAGTATATTGTACTTACCCGCTTTGCCCGAACGGCTTGCTCGCTTTAGGCCCCTTTGGCAAAGTGGATTTTTTAAGCATTTTTAATTTTTTGATAATAAACAATTATTATAAATAAAATAACGCAATACTCATTTTTTGTATTGAAGTTTAAGATCCCTCCTAAGAAATAAATCAATCATGTTGATGATAAAAGCCCAAAAACGACTATTTTTGAATATTTATCGTTAACCTACCCGCTTTAGGCCATTCTCCCCTATTTCTACGTACAGTACCAAGTACCCTATTGCAAATAGTGTATTAAGCTTTTATAGATCTTTTACTGGAGTACTCAAAAGAATTCCAATACATTACGCTCTATTGGGAGCCATTTTTAAAGAGTAATTTAGAGACATTCGGGAGCATATTTCAGACGTATTCGTTTTCTTCAAGGGAACGGGAATTCATATATATTATTAAGAACGAAAATTCATATATCATCACAACGTAATGATCGCGATCAAAAATAGTGTCTGTAGCGTTTATATCTTTTGCACTTGAGCACTCAAAATAATTTCAATATTATCTGTAGCAGTGTAGAGGCATTCATTCTTCTCAAGCACAATACATTAAGTATATAAAAGTTTATAACTATTTACTCTTTAAAAGAAGGGGAGAAATTAGGAAATAAATTTTAAAGAGCATTGCAAAATTAAATTAATAGATATATACAGCTTTTTTTTTTTTTTTTTTTTACATCTCTAAAATCTCGCCGAAGTTAGAAGGTCCTGAATATTGAATTACTCCTGACGCAATTTGCTTCCCATATAGCGCCACTTTGCGCTATGACGTCACGCGGTTTTTTCCCCCCTGGGTGACCGTGATAAACTCCACACACTTCGAACAGATTCACCAGAGGAGCAGACCGATTTCTGCTTGGGGGCCCAAAAAGGGCATTAGATTGAATCTGTATTTTTGAACGTGTAAACTATACATAGTAATTTTGTAAATAAATTGTATATAATTATATTAGACCTGATTTGGATTATTATTGAAGAATAGAATTTATGCCACACTAAACCGCCACGATAACATAAACTGGACGGACTGACTTCAGCCACACTCCATTGCTGTCGATTTTAGCAATCTACACCAGATATATCATGCGTCCCCCAAAAATCCCCCCTCAGGTAGATTGCCCTCGAGTCGCTTTGCCTTAGCCAATAAACAAAAATATCGTCAAATTTAAATACAGTACATCTCCAAATTTGGTGTGAAATTATTGCTGTGTTGGAAGGTATTTTAGGATTGGTATGATCATAAGTAGCATGATTTACATTTCTTGTTACTATATAAATTCAGAGTCTTTCCTTTTAAATTATTTTGGATTTTGATAATTTTGCGTCCAATAGTTTTACTTTTTATGGACTCTCAATTCAACTTGACATGTCAATTATGAACGCACTTGTAGGGGAAGGTGGCCTAAAACGATCCACATACGTTTTCTTCCATACAGGTATCGCTGTCTACCGGGTAACACATGAACTAGTTGTGCCAAGTGAAGAGGAGCAATGTAGATATGAAAGTGATCACAGTATTAGGCGTCTAAATAGAATTCTTAGAAAAATTGGATTTTATAATATTTGTCATAAGATAAGCACTAACTTTCCTATTTATTTAGATAAACAGTCTGCCATGTTCAGAAATATGGCTTGGTTAAAAGTACCATTGAAATGTGTTAATAATGCAAAATATAGTGTGAAATATACTAGCAAAATGCTAAAGTTTTATTTAAACATTAATGTTATTTATGCAAGTTTCCCCCTTAAGGGGATCATTTTAGACCACATTCTTCTACATACTCTTTTTAAACCTTTTTCAATCAGGCACAATGTGTTCTTCTCTCTTTACTGGTATAATTGTTTTACCAATCAGTTATAAAAGATTTAAGCGTGCTGAAACTATTTCTGCACCATCGTATCTCAGAAGAGAAAAGAGATGCCGCAAAATTTTTGTTTCAAAATGTGACTAACAGAAATTCCTAAATATCAATTTCCGGATTTTTAGAATTCGCACCCGAACGAGGGTAAAGGGCCAAAATATTCTTTAACGTTCTTTTCACATTTTCTTTTATATCTCAGAAGTAATAGCTTAGGAGCAAAATTATTGCTTTAAAATGTAAGTAAATTAAATACCTAAAATTCGTTTTAAGGGCTAAAACAGATAGCCGTAAAATTCTTGCTTTAAAATGTAACTAACAGAAATACCTAAAATCGATTTTCACGATTTTTTAGAATTTTCACCGAAACGCGGGGTAAGGGGCCAAAACGTTCTTTTCACATTTTCCTTCGTATCACAGAAGAAAAAAGAGATGCCGCAAAATTCTTGCTTTAAAATGTAACTAACGGAAATACCTAAAAATCATTTTCAGGGTTTTTTAGAATTTGCACCCGAACGGGGGTAAGGGGCCAAAACGTTCTTTAACGTTCTTTTCACATTTCCTTTTATATCTCAGAAGTAAAAAGAGATAGGAACAAAATTCTTGCTTTAAAGTGTAACTGACTGAAATACGTAAAAATCTGGCGCGACTCCACTCGACTTTCCGAACACTTACGATTAAGATCATTACCAAGCATTTAAATAAATTTTAATCGATGAATAATTCAAATATATATACCAAATTGAAGCTCAATCGAATGTACCGTTTAAACGCTAGCGCACTTTCAAGAATTTCTCCCCATAGGCCATAATGTAAAAGAAATCTTTGTCGTAGCCCTGTAGAAAAACTATAAGTCCTATACACCTCAAAATCAATACCGGTCTTACGATGGTGGTTTATAACATCTATACCCAATTTGAGCTCAATCGAATTTACCGTTTAAACGCTAGCGCACTTTCCAGAATTTTTCCCCACAGGCCATAATGTGAAAGAAATCTTTGGTTTAGCCCTGTAGAAAAACTGTAAGTCCTATACACATCAAAATCAATACAGGCCTTACGATGGTGGTTTATAACATGTATACCCAATTTGAGCTCAATCGAATGTACCGTTTAAACGCTAGCGCACTTTCCATAATTTTTCCCCATAGGCCATAATGTAAAAGAAATCTTTATCGTAGCCCTGTAGAAAAACTATAAGTCCTATACACACCAAAATCAATACCGGTCTTGCGACGGTGGTTTATGGCATATATACCCAATTTGAGCTCAATCGCATGCCCTGTTCAGGAGCTATCGTGTTCACTCACATACGCACACACACACATACATACATCTCGTAAAAATAGCATAAATGAATTCAGAAGACCTCAAAACGTGTAAATACACCAAAATTTCGAATTCGAATTTTATCATGATTACAATACTTTCCTTACATGGTACATGTTCGGAAAGTAAAAATAAAAAAAAACCAGAATTATCATGGTATTTTATACATAGATAGCATCAAAATAATGTAGTAATATTGGCCAAAAAAAAAAAAGCTGGTTTTTGACTAGTCAGGAATTACATACCTTCAGTTTTTTTAATGAATTACCCAATTATTTTATTTTGTGTCTCGTTACGCCATGTTGCTACGCCGGTGGACCGTTGGGACCCTCCTTGGTTGGGACTGGATGAAACTCGAGAGGGTTCGGGTACTCATGGCACATGCCAATATTAGCGCATGCGCACTATGCGGCAGATACGAATGCCTACCCTTTTTGGGCGACCTACCCGTTTTGGGCCACTCTCCCATATATATAAATTTCGTAGTATTCGATGCATATTTACTGCAGTTAGAGCACAGCCGGACAAACAGGCAAACCAAAATCATAAACACTTCATTGAAAGCGTTAACAAATATCGCCAACAGAACTGAGGGCGACTGGTATGATTTACGTTCTAAGAAAAATGGCGAGTAATATATCGACTTAAAAACGAATAAGAAATTTAGAACGATACTCACCCCAACACCAAACGCTTCCAGAACTGCAAAGACGACGAATCCTCACAAACAAAAGGAATCTATATAAATAAAATTAGACTTTTGTCTGTACATTTCTTGGAATTCAAAAATTTTGCGATTTCTATCCGTTTCAAGCACCCGGGATTCCGATGCGACCCTCAAAAAAAAAGTTTGTCTGTCATTCTGTCATTCTGTCCTTGACGCTTTATTTGTTTAAGCATCACGTAAAAACGACTGAAGCGAATGATATGAAATTGGGTGTCATGATAGGTGGTCACTCAGCTTAAAACATAGGCGTCCAATTTAAAAAAAATCTTGATTGGATTTTGAGATTTTGCGAAAATCCTTTCAAACTGCGTAAATATGTGTTCAAGCATCACGTAAAAACGACTAAAGCGAATGATATGAAATTGGGTGTCATGATAGGTGGTCACTCAACTTAAAACATAGGCGTCCAATTTTTAAAAAATCCTCATTGGATTTTGAGATTTTGCGAAAATCGTTTCAAACTGCGTAAATTTGTGTTCAAGCATCACGTAAAAACGACTGAAGCGAATGATATGAAATTGGGTGTCATGATAGGTGGTCACTCAACTTAAAACATAGGCGTCGAATTTAAAAAAAATCTTGATTGGATTTTCCGATTTTGCGAAAATCGTTTCGAACTGCGTAAATTTGTGCTCAAGCATCACGCAAAAACGACTGAAGCGAATGATATGAAATTGGGTGTCATAATAGGTGGTCACTCAACTTAAACTATAAGCATCTAATTTAAAAAAAATCGATCAGATTTCGAGATTTTATGAAAATCGTTTAAAATTGAGTGAATCTTTGTTCCCGCATTACGTAATAACGACTAAAGCGAATCATATGAAATTTGGTCACACGATAGATGGTTGCTCAACATAAACTATAGGAGTCCAATTTTTTAAACATTTTTATTAGATTTTGAGATTTTGTGAAAATTCTCTCAAAATGCGTTTATATTTCTTCAAACATCACGCAATAACGACTAATGCGAATGATACGAAATTTAGTGATATGATAGGTAGTTGCTAATCTTAATTTATAGGCGTTGAATTTTTAAAATATTTTGATTACATTTTGAGATTTTGCGAAAATCGTTTTAAAATGCTGAAAATTTGTTCCAGCATCACGAAATAAAGACTGCAGGGAATGAAACAAATTTGGGTGACAGGATAGGTTGTCACTCAACTTAAATTCTGGGCTTCCATTTTTTCAAAAATGTTGATTAAATTTTTAGATTTTGCGAAAATTATTTCAATATGCGTAAATATTCGTTCGCGTATCACATAATTACGACTAATGCGAATGAAATGATATTACTTAGTGACTCTCTAACCTGTAATATTTTAACAATACATAAAAATTATAACTTCACTTTCTTTACTTTGGCAACATACTACATCCATTCTGTGTACTCATACAATGCTGACGAAAGATCTTGCTTTTTTGGAAATTTGCATTCACTAACCCGTCGAGGACGGGTACTTCAGCTAGTTCTATAATATAATTAAATGCACTTTAATAAAAAGAGAATAATTCATTTCGAATTCGAAAATGGGCAATTATACCCCGAATTGAATATGAAGAATTCACAATACAACGATTAATGGCAGACGAGTAACAAAACCGTATAAGAACATTTCGAATAGGATTCTTAACAAAACTCGTTGCCAGTTCCCCTGAACAAAAAGTTCTGCTGAAAAGCGTTCATGAGAGTAAGACAAAGAAGTGTAAAAGTGATAAGTGTGTTTAATGGTGCCAGCGGCTGACAATATTTTAGAGTTGAATCTCATTCAACAGAAAGTGTTAATAAAAAAGAAATTACGTACCACATAATATAGCATTTTATACAACAGCTAGGAGAAAATCAGCTGGAATTTTTCAAATTTGGTGGTAGGATCTTTCGGCTCAAGCAATTTCCAGATGTTGTGCTTTTATGAATCAGCTCTGTTTCGTAGTTAGAATGCATTTTCATATTTTTATACTTTTTTCAATCGAAAAAAAGTAGGGTACTTCTAATTCGATTATGTTTTATATTCTAAAAATGCGTTCTAATGGTGGCTTTTCTGGGAGAAAGTCTGACGTGAACACATATTAAAAGAACCTACGAGAAACTAATTGAAAAGGGCCATGTGAGAGTTCAACTTGGGAGTATAAAGTAGAAGTGTAAACGCAATTTTAATTAAATAAAATATATTGACGCTGTATGCGTGGTAGTGTACCAATGAAAATATAAATTTTAAATTTTTTAGCTTGAAATGAAGATGTATTTGTCGTGATGCATAAAGTGTCGAAGATGATTACGTTAAAACGCGTGTCTGTTTTTCTTATGCATTTTTAACCATACATTTTTAACCACCTGGATCCCTAAGACGGCTCCCAGAAAGCTGTTGGTGTCACAATCAATTTTACTCGTATTGTTCTGGAGTTGTAATCTGATACGGTACGCAAATGTTTTTCTTATTTCATGTTTTTTTGGAGTTTATGGCAAACGCATAGTAGTTCTGAAACACCCTGTATTTTTTCAGAGCTATCGGAATATTCAGTTTGCCACATTATTTTAAACTCATGAAATTACACATTCTTTTAAACTCATGAAATTGTCTTGCAGACAAATTAATTTTTTTTAGCTGGAATTACCTTAACCCTTTGAGGCGCAACCCTTTCCCAATGCTGAAAAAAGGGCAGCCGTTGCCATCGCTCGACTTAACGGGCAGCAAGATGGCGGACGATCGAAACGTTTATCGCGTGGCACAGATCTAGAGATCCTTTTTTGACAACAGCTGGCCGTGGCCCGCGCACAGCCTGTCGAACTATATTGTTTCGTTTAATCAAACTATATTGTTACTACTTGTTACTACTACTACGCGATAAACGTTTCGATCTTCCGCCATCTTGCTGGTAGTTAAGTCGAGCGATGGCAACGGCTGCCCTTTTTTCAGCATTGGGCAATCTATCTAAGCTGTTCTCGCATTCTTCCATTTTTCAGCAGATGTGAGTGCTGTTAAAAAGAATCGTGACCATTTTTTTTACGGGAAATGACGTGCTAAAAGTAAAGGATTCTCGTGGAGCTATGTCACCCGCAACTATTTTTATAGAAATCCAATCTATTCTTCGTGACTGGAATAGTCAAAACGTCAGAGTTTGGTGTTCCTAGAGCGCGAACACTGCGCGTTAAAGGGTTAATAAAAGTGTCAACAGTAGCAACTCCACAACATACTTTGTTATTCATTATGATAAAATCGTTATCCTTGTTGAAAGTAGTGTTTAACGCATTTTATGAATGCTATCATATGTCTCGCAGAAAAATATAATTTCCGAAAGGTCAGTTGCACTAACGCTCGGCATAAATTATTCATGCATTAAAGTAAAACTTATAAGCAGCTTTCTTCCAGTAAATGCAACCTAACATTAATTCATACAATAACTCTTTCTAATTAAATCAGCTACTTTGTAACAGCAGTTTAGTAAACCAGCTGATTCAGCAATGTAAAGAATAATTCGCGTCTAACATTCACCTCATAAAACTGTTAACAGAAATTTAACGAGGGAGAAGTTTGAAACTTTTCTATACACAGAACATGGCTTAGAATAATTTCCAATTTAAAACTCTACAGGCTAAGGTAGACATAAAATCTGCTTAATCTTAGGAAGGGATGTTATCGAAGCTTTGCGAAATATGCAAGAGGTTCTCGATTGCAACTGGACGTTGAAAGTCATCTATGAAATGTAGTATGGGATTTCTTTATAGTCGACATAACCGTTTCACAGCTTATCAAGAATGAATAAAAATATGTACTTAACCTTTTATGTTTCAAATTAAATTATTTTTCCAAAAAAATAAGTTTGGAATATTTTCATGTAGTACTGGAAACATTCCGTATTAAGTAATGTTTTTATGTATTACAAACATCTAATAATAAATTAAATACTTAAGCCTCCGGGGCATTTATTACAGATTTGTGTCCTATTAAGCAATGTTACTGATGGGGATTTAAAGTCCCGTTGAGGAATAAAGGGTTAAATGAAGTATATACATACAATCCTTCAAACTGAAGTAATTGCAACATGAAGAAACCCATTGAGAGTTTTTTTGCAACAATCCTTTATTTCCTTGAAAAATTATGCATGAAATTATCAAATTTTGACCAACCACTTTTACCAAACGATATGTAGATTTGAGCATAAATAAGTTAGATGAAACTTTCTGCACTCCCTCGAACTCGAACTTCTGTAGAACTATAAATGATACAGACACTATTTTTGATGAAGATCTTAAAATCCTTAATAACGTATACTAATTTTATTTAATTTGAAATCTTCGAATATCTCTAAAATACAATTTAAAGAATGACTGTCCATAGGGATCAATGTATAGGAATTCCTTTGAGCGTTTCCGTAGATTAACTATAATGTTACATATACCATTTTCAATGGGTACATGATACTATACGCAGGAATAACATTTATAAATTTTGTAGCAGTCGATGCAAATTTACGGCAGTTAGAGCACGGACGGACCGACGGTCCGGAATCATAAACACCTTTCAATTTTGCTGGAAAGTGTTAAAAGGAATGAAACACTGAAGAACTATATTTCGCACAAGAGAAGAAATCAGCTATAGCTAACGGAGCTAGTGCGGAATTGATATACTATATTGTTTGATTAAATGAAAGATAATCGTATTACGAAAGTGGATACTAAATTACGCCTTTTCTTACGGGAATGTATGCAATCTCATGCTTTTCAAAATATTTCATTAATTGCATACGTATATGTATAGAAATTTTTGTTTCACTTTTGTATATTTTAAAAGCATTTTAAACATTGTTTATACATTAAAATGTACTCTTATGACAGTGAGTCCAAACAGAAACTGTGCTTCAGATTAAATACATGAATAGCTGACTTTGATGTCTCCTATACATAAATTCATGCACATGAAGTCAATACATGTTTTTTTTTTTCTGGCAGACGTTTATTTTAAAAAGTTTTGTACTGAAAGTCCGAAAATTTTAATCCGATATGACAAGACTAACATATCAAAAAAAAAAAAAAAAAAAAAAAAAAAAAAAACTGAAAATTATACATACAGTGAAACTTTTCTTGATAAAATATAGCAAGCGAATTCGGTTTTCAAAAAAAAAAGTTTACTATTTTTTCTTTTCTTAAAATAATAATTTTTAGAGAATGATTTTTCTATCAAATACTTTTTAGCATACTTTAGTTCTTTTTAATGCAGTTTTCTAGCCTTTTCTTCTTTTTTTTTTCAGAGATATTTTTTACTTTATCAGTGTTTTTCATGGGTAATATATTTTAAACTCTTTAGAGTTTTTATTAAAAATATGCTAAGTACACCGACATAGCTTTGATTTTTAGTTTTGTCTCTCTCTTTTTTTAACTTTCTAGATATTTTAATACGATTTTCAGTTTCATATTTCCTTAAGCATATATTTTAAACATGACTTTTGATAAAAAAAGCTTATTTTCCATTTAAATTTCCTCATTGAAAATTACTTTTGTTGGTTTTCAAGAAATTCATTCGAATGGAATTAAATATGTTTTATTAATGTGACTTACTAATTGAATAGCAAACTTGTTTCACTGTCATCACTGTGTCGTTAATGTGTTTTAGTTAAGATTTTTTTTGGATCTATCTCAAGTAAGTGACTTATATATTTATTTATCATATCATGGAACACCTTCTCATTATATAAAGCATGGGTGAAACCAAAAGTCCTAGAATTTAGTAAAAAGGTAGGTTATACATAATTCTTCTAAATAGAACATAAATATTTAAGAACGCGGATGAACATAATTTTTACAGACATAAACTGCTATAAGAAACACGAACAAAATGTTATCTAATTAGGATTTTCAATAAAGTCTAGATAATGCGATTGTAAAAAACCAAAATATATGCGCAATAATACAAAATGTGTATAGACTTTTTCCTCAAATATATTTGGAATGCAAATAAGAATATGTATGAAAAAAAATCTATAGAGATTTATTAATTCTTAAGAGTTCTTTAACTTAACTAAATAAAATTAGCATTGATTCATTTGTTTTTAAAATTAAAAATGAAATGATTAATGATAGTAATGTCGAAAACTATCAAGCCGAAGTCCTAAGATTCTGTTTGTATTATTAAATCTGTGTAAGTAATAATAATTGTTTTAAGAAAGTAAAACTATCGATATAAATAATAAAACTTTGTAAAATAACACACATAAAAATGTACTTATCGATCAGTACGATCGTTTCGCTCGAAAACCATCGCCGAAAAACATCTACATCCTTCTTCAGCTGTGAGTACTTCAGTCTCGCAGAATAGTGGGGACTGAAAGATTAACAAAAGTAAAAGGGAGCAGATCGATAAGTACATTTTTATGTGTGTTATTTTACAAAGTTTTATTATTTATATCGATAGCTTTACTTTCTTAAAACAATTATTATTACTTACGCAGATTTAATAATACAAACAGAATCTTAGGGCTTCGGCTTGATAGTTTTCGACATTACTATCATTAATCATTTCATCACACACACACACACACACATATATATCTTATAAATAAAAATGAAATTCTGTTTGTTTGTTTGTTTGTTTGTTTGTTTGTTTGTTTATTTGTTTGTTTGTGGATTTGATTCGTATACAAATCCACAAAAATAGACCTATAGGCCTGAAATTTAGCACAGATATGTAAAATAATATAGAATAAATGACAGCCCACTTTAAAACTTTGAAAGTCCACCCGTTCCCGGAATTTAAGAGATTTTTTATGCTCTTCACGCAAAAATCTTTCCGTAATTGTAACCCCTGTAGTGAAAAAAGTGGGAAATAAGGATCGTGGTTGCCATGTGTGGCGATTTTGCCGAATAAAATGTCGTTCGTATACAAATCCACAAAAATGGACCTATCGGCCTGAAATTTAGCACAGATATGTAAAATAATATAGAATAAATCGTAGTCCACTTTAAAACTTTGAAAGTCCACCCGTTCCCGGAATTTAAGAGATTTTTTATGCTCTTCACGCAAAAAGCTTTCCGTAATTGTAACCCCTGTAGTGAAAAAAGCGTGAAATAAGGATCGTGGTTGCCATGTGTGGCGATTTTGCCGAATAAAATGTTTTAAATTCTCAAAGTAAAAATAAAAGAATAATAATGATTTTTTTTTGTTAGTTTATATTCGTAAGGTTATTTTTTTTAAATTATAATATGGGAAATCAGATCAGGAATGTATTGCTTTACACGCAAAACAATAAGAATTGAAGATTTCCGAGGCTAATGTGTAAATTTTTTTAGTTTGGCGAAAAAATAAAATGGCTGAAATATGGATTTTGAGTAAGTGCGTTCTAGCGGTTTGCACAGTTTTTGGCTTGACGCAATTTATTGAGAGCTTAAGGAAATAGATTTTTGAAAACAAGTGCAAAGGTTTTATTAGAATACAGCGTTAAATTTTAATGATCCGTGAAGAAATAATGCAGTTATTAAGGGATTTCAAGCGATCTATCTTCAGAATTCTCGCCAATTGAGTACATTGATTTAAGTTGGGGGAATTCCGCCAAATTTCAGAAAATTGAAATCTTCTCATTTAGTACATCTGAGTAACGATGAATAAAACACGTTATAGTTGATAATTTAAAAAAATTCGGTTGTATTAAGGGATTCACATTTTCAAATAAATGTGTGCTTTATTTTTTGGCGGCCGAACCATTTCCCATATTGATTGCTGCTAAGTCGTTGCTGCTTCGAATGATTTCCTGAAAAAACTCTTGCAAAATGGCGTATGTTGGCACTTTGGCAAGGCTTAGATTCGAAACTGGATTTTATTTGAGACTGGGATATATAATGATACTGGTTATAGATAAAAATGAATGTTGGTATGTGTGTATGAGGTTGAAAAACTCCAGCACCGTTGCACCATGAAATTTGGTTCACCTAAGTCTTTTATCATTGAGAAGCTTTTTATGCTATCCGTTTTCCTCTAACTTGCCACTAGGTGGCGCAGCAGAACGTCGAATTCTATTCCGTTTAGCCGTTTACTATGCGAATATCGTCCAACTGATTTCGATGAAATTTGGTACACGCGGATATTAGAACACGGAGAATATTTTTCACTATCCATTTTGCGGTAACTTGCTGCTAAATGGCGCTGCAAAGCATCAACTTCTATACCGTTCGACCGATTAGCCGTTTAGCCGTTTACTATGCGAATATCGTCCAACCGATTTCGATGAAATTTGGTACACGCGGATATTAGAACACGGAGAATATTTTTCACTATCCATTTTGCGGTAACTTGCTGCTAAATGGCGCTGCAAAGCATCAACTTCTATACCGTTCGACCGATCGGCATAAAATTTTTTATACTTACACATTTGAGCACGAAGAATATATTCTAACTGCGTTCCTTTTGATGTTACTCACCACTAGATGACACTGCAATGCATTATTATTTTAACTCGCCACTAGATGACGCTGCAGCAGGCTAAATCCTTGACCATTCAAACGGTCGCTATGAAAATCAGTATACATAGCTATTTGAACAATGAGAATATTTTGGCGTTATCCATTTTGCTATAACTCGCCACTTGACGGCGCTGTAGCAAATCATTACTTTAATTAACTACTAGATGGCCCTGCAGTGTATCACTTCTTGACTGTGCAAAGGATCGTTATGAAAATTGGTATACATAGATAGTTGAACACGGTCGCTATGAAAATCAGTATACATAGCTATTTGAACAATGAGAATATTTTGGCGTTATCCATTTTGCTGTAACTCGCCACCTGACGGCGCTGTAGCAAATCAGTACTTTATTGAACCACTAGATGGCCCTGCAGTGTATCACTTCTTGACTGTGCAAATAATCGCTATGAAAATAGGTATACATAGATATTTGAACACGGGGAAGAGTTTGGCGCTATCCATTTTCCTATAACTTGCCACTAGATGTTGCGTCAACACATGAACTTCAGGACTGTTCAGCCGATAGTCATGAAAATTCGTATACATCGATATCTGAATGCGAAAAATATTTTCGCCGTATCCGTTTTGCTAAAACTCGCCACTAGATTGCGCTACGCCGCATGGCCTTCTGCACCGTACAAACGATTGCCTTGCAATTCGGTATGCATGATTATTGGACACAATATAACGCGATATCCACTTTGCTATATCTGTTTATTACAATGAATAGTAATCACCACAAATCCTAATATCAAAAAGTACATTCATTCCCGTGCGAAGAACGGGTACTTCAGCTAGTATATATATATAACAAGAAAAAAACACATACAAAATAAGAACATAAAAAAATGACAGTACTGATAATGAAGGCCGAAATGATAGTACTGATCGATAAGTACCTTTTTAGTTGTGTTATTATGCAGAGTTTTTTACTTATATCATCTTTAAACACCATTTTTTTCAGTTTTTTTAAAAATCAAAACAACGGTTTACAAAAAAAGTGCAATTTAATGCTGTGGAAGTTGTTGCATGAGAAATAAACACTTTTTGAAGATTATCGAGAGAAATTTTTCCTTATCGTAGTCCTTTTTCTTACTTTATTTTGAACATTTTTAAAATTTACATTACCCACTTTTAGATAAAGAATTAACGCGTGTTACCATCATAATGGGATATCCTGTATAAAAAAGCCACAAAATTAACTTTTTAACAAACATTGTTAAAAAGTCAATTTTTTACAATGCGGAAAGCAAAAGATGCGTAGTGAGAGAAAAGAGAATTAAGGAAAAGTCTTTCCTAAATTATAAAGTTTATTCAGCTAACATTTCAATCAGATTATAAAAGGATCTTGTCATATTTTTCAATAAGTACGAAAGAACAAAAGCTTGTTCCAGTCGTATGTCTGCTCTCAACATCAAAGATATTTTTTTTTTTGTTTGTTTTGTACTGCTCTAGCCGTATGTCTAATCTGAAATACCAAAGGTGTTTTTGACCGTTCTAGTCATAGCTGTTCTCAACTACTAAAGCTTCTTTACTGATATAGTCGTACGTTTGCTTTCAACTAATACAGCATTTTTGCCATCCTAGTCATGTCTCAACTACCAAAGCTCTTTTACCGTTTTAGTCGCATGTCTGTTCTAAACTACCTAAGCTTTTTTACCGTTTGTAGTCGTAAGTCTTCTCTCAGCCGCCACAGCAAAGAAACATAGTGATCTTATATTATGCTAATTTTATCTTATATTTCATTTTTAAACTACAGGGTGGTAATAATTAAACAGACTTTTCATATAATCCGCACTCTGCAGCTGAAACAGGTGAGCAGAGTGCCACCAAATTTAGCATATGAATTGTACACGAGTGCTCTCGAGGAAATTTTTAAAAAATTTACTTTAAAGGTTTTTCACTAGATGGCACTTTACACTGTGATTTCAGCTCAAAAAGTTTCCGAAATTTGTTAATAAATGTTCAAGCACTATTGAATAAATGTTGAAATTGCTTCCACATTTGGAATTAATCATCTCCATTGTTAAGTCTGTTGTTTTTTCATGCAAAGCGTAACCTAGTGGATGTTTCTTTTTTAACCCTGTTTATAGGGGAAGTTAGATTATACAACCAAACAACCCTGTACATCAGTTTACAATTCCTATTAAAGGGGGAAAAAAAGCTGCTAAGGAACTTCTTCACGAACTAATACTCTGCTTCCATAATTTTGTTTTTCTCAATGGAGGGCTCCTGCAATTTGTGGACATTGTTCACTATAAATGCCGGAAATGTTTCCCACTTTATAATGGGAGCACAACGTTGCTTCCCATTGAAGAGAACGGGCCATTTAACAGAAAAGCCGAAACCTGGAGTAGAACTTTGGCGAAGGATCTCAGAAAGTGGTGTGCTCACCACTATACAATATGGGGCGGCCCTTCTATCAACGAAATATATGAATATGCAACGAATATTGAAGATAACGAAATCTAGCATATATAAATTTTGTTTTTCCTTCAAAATCTTGCATACAATTGTCACAAAAATCTGGTAGTGCAAAAAAAGTCTAACAACCCCTAAATTTGAATATAATATTTTATTCGACAAATTGAAGCACTAATTTCCCACAGAAATACCGAATTTAGTAACACGGGCAACGGCAAATCACTAACTAACACAGCAATAACACTATTCAAATCGCAATGTCAATCGAACCGCTTTGCTCTCAATATCCGCAGTCTGTCATACATTAACTCGAAAGTGAGAGTGACTCCTTATTTATAGAATTCCATGCCGGACGTGACATCATATTCCAGTAATTTCTTTCCTAATTGAGATACAGCCGAAATTCCACTAGTTTCGGGAACTTTCTTTGGTCGCCAGTCCTCAAAACGCCAAAGTCAAGATCAAGAGGGGGCATGCTCATTTGACTTTCAATAATGCATGTACAGTTTTCTTTCCAGCAGCACACATTAATGCACGTAAGTAACATTACAGTTTCGTAATAATATTACGTAATACCCCCCCCTCTCTTTTTTTATGTGTGTGTACGTGCGTTTCTGTGTTTCCTTTACGTTTTTTTTTAATAAATAATTATATAAATAAAAAAAAATATATATTTGTATATTGTGCTGTCCTGTTCGTGGTTTAAAGAAAAAAAAACATTATTGTGTTTTTTATGTTTTATTTGTTTTTTGTTTTGTTTCTTCTGTTTTATCTTTTTTGTGTGTTTGTTTGTATTCGTGTGTTCCTCCTTTTTTTAATTTTTTAATTTTTTTATTTTTTGTGCTTCTTTCCTTTCCTTTTTTATCCCTTAATTTTTTCCCTCTCCGTGGTTTTGTTCGACTTTTCTTTGCCCCTTGTGGCAACTTGGTTGCTTGTTTATCTCTTTTCAGTTCCCTGTGTTCCTTGCGACGAAGGGCTTGGACTGATGAAGGTCAAAACAATTTTTGACCGAAACGTGCGTATCTTCTTACCTATAACTTCTTATGTGTGTTTTTTACAAAGTTTTTTATTTAATTTATCGTTTAACACCAGTATTTTGAGTGTCTTTTACCATTACGTAATACTCTTCGTTCGGCGGAAATTAATTTCGACCAACATGCCAAATCTGTTGAAATTTAATACGACCTCAAAGAACTAAAACTCATATTATACTTTCAGTGCTAAATCCGATTAAGATTTAACTGCTAGAACATGAGGGCACTTGAAATTACTTTTTACAGAAATATTATTGATACATTTAAATATCCTGAGAATGACAAAAGACTGTTAAAATATAAATACACACCATACCGTAAAACTATTAAGCTTCCAATGCATTTAAAAGATAATTTTTGATAACTCACTCCTAATAGTCCAATTTATTGCATCATGGCATTATCAGAGAGAGAATATTAAACTCTGTTATTTAAAAACTATTTTCATTAAACGAGGCCCTTTTTTTCGAAATTGATGGAGCTTTATAGCGATAAAAATGGAGAATTAAGTAACAAAGTATTTTTGTAAGCTAAGCGATATTCCAAAAGTTTTATTAAAATCGCCTTTTCTTTTTCAAAGAATGCACGGAGTACTTTGAATATCATTTTTGATAATACGTAGAAATATTTTCACCATTATTTTCCTAAAAGCATAAAGACAATTTCTGAAACTTACGCGGACTCAAGTCAATTTTTAACAATGCGGAAAGCAAAAGATGCGTAGAGAGGGAAAAGAGAATTAAGGAAAACTCTTTCCCAAATTAAAGTTTATTCAGCTAACATTTCAATCAGATTACAAAAGGATCTTGTAATATTTTTCAATAAGTATTAAGTGAAGCATCGTTAAGGAATTTCCTAGAAATTCTGCTTTTTTAATGGGGAAAATTTCTAATCTATTAAAAAGTTGAAAGTTATAATGGAATAAACTTGAAGTTGGATATTTCTAAAATGATATCGGCATGTGTTTACTTAAACTATTTAAGAGGATTTTTCGCAAAACACTTATGAAAAGTAATGTTTAAATTTGATTAGTTTTATGAATATTTTTCTATAAATAATGTTATTAACTGTATCATGGTGTAAAACTATTTAAAAAATACTTATATTTGAGAGAGATGTTACAAATTCACTTTTATTTCTACTAAAACAGAATGTCTTCATAGTCAGCGAAAACCTTGACTTATTTTGCTCTCAGCTAACAAGAGAGCAACACAGTGATGCTCAACACATACATCGTTTCAACATTTTTCTAGAAAAATATTCATAAAACTAATCAAATTTAAACATTACTTTTCATAAGTGTTTTGCGAAAAATCCTCTTAAAACGTTTAAGTAAACACATGCCGATATCATTTTAGAAATATCCAACTTCAAGTTTATTCCATTATAACTTTCAACTTTTTAATAGATTAGAAATTTTATTTAGAATTATTAGAAATTACGTCTACATCACTTGATCATCAAGTGATGTAGACGTAAACCTGATGAAAATAATTTTGTATAATCATAACTTGGCGTCGGTACTCTAACGTTGTAACAAATTTATACGAAAGTTAATGTTCTCCAGTTCTAGTGACATGGTTTTTAATTCTTGAAAAACAATACTCTCCCCCCTCCCCTCCTAAAGAAATACTGAATTTGCACATTAACTATACATCTAAACAGAGAGCATTATTTTTAGGACTATATAGTGATATTTTCGATTACTCGACTATGATGGTTAAATCTATGGAGATACGCTTCAACTATTTTCAAACTATGTTTAAAGTATGTAATTCGGAGCACGCGTTTGTCAGTATCGTTACAGTCATTTACAAAAGCCGAAAACAAAAATAATAGACCTGGTTTTTTATGAAGATTATTCTTCAGGCGCAGGGAGAAACTTTTTTCTCTCGGTTGGGTTCAGGCGGTGTGTCATTTTTGCCTAAGAAAAATTCAAAGGAAAATATTTGCGACCTTTGTGCACTTTTTTTACTTATTTAACGCGCAGTGTTCCCGCTCTGGGAACACCAAACTCTGACGTTTTGACTGTTGCCAGTCAAGAAGAATAGATTTGATTTCTATAAAAGTAGTTGCGGATGACATAGCTCCACGATAATCCCCTTTACTTTTTAGCACGCCATTCCCCGTAAAAAAATTGTCACGATTATTTTTAACACCACTGACATCTGCTGAAAAATGGAAGAATGCGAGAACAGCTGGATAGATTGCCCAATGCTGAAAAAAAGGGCAGCGGTTGCCATCGCTCGACTTAACTACCAGCAAGATGGAGGACGATCGAAACGTTCATCGCGTGCCACAGACCCTTTTTTGACCCCCCTAGACCCTTTTTGACCCCCCTAGAGACCCTTTTTTGACGCAGCCCGTTTTTCAGCATCGGGAAAGGGTTGCACCTCAAAGGGTTAAATGAATTCAACTTAACTGTTAAACATCGTCTGGGTTGTTCATTGTTGATGAAAGACCAGATATTCCACAACAAATCCATCAACAACTTGTGCTAGATTGCTTGGGAATCGAAATTCGGCTATTCAGGTTCTTCTACGCTCATATTCACAGTCTACCTCGACCACCTGTTTGCAGCAAACTCTCGGTGGAACACTCAAGTGGTATTCATTTGGTATTCAGATGGTATATCATTTGAGTGTTCGGCTCGACCGCGAGTTTGTTGTAAACCGCCTGTCGAGGTCGACGGTGAATATGGGCCTTAGACTCTTACATCTTTTCCTTTTCTTGAGTTTTGATCTCACGGAAGAATAACAGAGAAAAGTCATAAAAACAGTTTGGAATTGAATTAGATTTTCTCTAGTCTGAAGCAGACGAAGTCGTACTTTTACTTTTGCAGTGCGATGATTATTTGTGTTTGATAATATGCACAACCACAATCTAAAATTTATACTGATAAATAATCTTCTAATATATCGCATGGTGGATTTCCGCATGGTGGGTACGGTATTCATTTTCCTTTTCAACCTGTAATATCCATATTTTATTTCTTTATGTCAATATTTTATGATTAAACCTTTTATATTCTGTTATTTTGTCTACGTCTATGACTGTCCCTTTTATTTATTTAAGCATTTGATGCATTCGAATCCCGATTATGGAACTGAAAGAGAAACTTTAACTGGGCATTATCACTTAAGCCTGAATACGTTACTGTGAAAATTAGTTAAATTGTTTGTTTTTCTCAAGATAGTAATATTTAATAGTGAATTATAAGTATTTGCAAAGCTTTACAGATAAACAAGGAAAGAAAAACGCTTAAACATATACACCAGTTCTCTTTTATCATGATAAACTTAACATTTTATAAAGTGTTTTACTTTGTGATATATAATACTATTAAGATTTCATACAGATTTTTAAGATCTTATCAAACTATTTTGAAGGTTCTTTTACTTTTTTTTCTGACAGCGACAGTAAAAGGAAGAAATATGAGCCAAGATTCCGGTTTATTTTACGCCTGTTTTAACGACATCCGTACTTCAAAAGAGTGCCTATCTTTTCCCAACTAATCCCTTTTCCTATATCCCTTTATCCCCATGATGTGAGTGTTCCTGAAGCATTGCACAACGTCAAGAAAAATATGTGCGCTTTTAAATATGTATGAATATCCCGGGCAGTTATTTGTGAATAGAAATGGAAAACATAAAACTTATTTGCATAGAATCGGTTAAAAATAAGTTATGTCGTTTTTGAATTGAGTTCCGCAGCTGTGGCTTGTAGATATTTTATAATTTTTTTTTTTTTTTGCACTGTTGCATTAATAATGCGGTTTTGCACGTAAACATATATTCTTGAATTTTAAATTGTATTTTTTTCAAAATCAAAATACACTAATAATGTATTATGGAAAATGCTGAATGCACTTCCTATCCTCACACACTTTGCAAGTTAAAACCGAACAATACAAAACAGGAATATGCATTTAAATTTTCAAGCAGTGATTTAACGACATATAATTATGTTGACGGAGTGAAAGTTATAAATTATATATAAAGAAAAACTAGACTCGAGATAATCTATTATCGTTTGCCTTTATAGTTAATTCATACAAATGCGTGAAGTAATATGCATTTTTTTAAAAGAATGAATAAAAGAGATTGTCTAATATTATAAAATTTTTAATGTGAATTCAAAGAATTTCATGGTATTACCCAAGTTTTTTTAATTAAAAAGCTTCCGAAACTAAAGCAATTTATTTTATTTTCGAAATTTTAAAATTTATGTTAACTGAGGTACTAATGAGCATTAGATTTTGCACTTCTTATAATTTACTCTGCTGTTTTTAGTTTAAAGTCGTATAATTAAAATTACACAATGCTTTTACAGCTAATAAAGCGAATTTACGTTGCTTACGTTGGTTATCTCTTCCATGTTTAGTTGTATCACAAAGCACAAAATCATTCACGAAAATTAATTACTGTTCAATCGCAATGGAGCTATTTCATTTGTTAAACAAACATTGTATTTAAAAAAATTATCAGAGAATATTCAAAATTGTTAGTTTTATTATTTCTAAGGATAAATGGTTGATGAAAAACCAATGATTGTTTTCGATATTTTTATTATTTTAGAAGAAATCGCGAAACAATAGGAACTGGAGTATTTGAACTGTATGCTAAAGAATAATGAATTTATCGTCAATGACTTTTTGTCATGCATTTTTTTTTCAAGAAGGCTAATTTGAACTTGAATAAAAGGATTATTAATGAGAATTTAAGATCAATTACTACGCGTTATTTATCAAGCTATCGACATGCATTGGTGCTTTTTCTTAATATTCTGAAAATTTATTAGAATTTTCACTGTTTTCTAATACCTAAGCATGAACACTCCTCTTAATATTATATTTTGGAAAATGAAAATAAAGCTGGTAAATATCTGTATTCTATTAAAAACTGCAAGATTTGTTTATATTTTGAGTCAAAGTGCTCTTAAGACAAATATAAACAAATAAATATACAGGGTGGTTATAATTATACTTCCTCTATAAACCGGGCTCTACTGTTAAGACGGGTGCACGAGATGCAACGAGATTTAGTCTTTGGATTACACTTAGAGATGCCGTCAGGGAATTTTGAAAAAAAAAAATAGTTCAAAATATGTCCACCAGGTAGCGCTTTGCATAAAAACAGCAAATGAAGCAATGGAAACGGCTAATTCGACATGTAGAGACAATTTCGGCATTTATTCAATCGATTTTTGCTCATTTATTAACTAACTAGCTGCGTGCCCGTTCTTCGCACGGTAGGAAACGAAAATTTTCCTTACATGTGTAATTCGAAATTATTCGTGATGTGGAATTAAAAAAAAAAGAACAAAATTATTTGACTCTTAATGTAAAGTTTGTGTCATGAGTACTAACCTGATCATTGCAGTATAATGACTCAAAACACTATGTCAGTGTCATTCACTATAAAAAAAGTGGAAAGCTTAATGGTTTGCAGAGAACTCCTGGCTTTCAAAATGTCTTATTCAAGGGCGTAGCCAGAGGGGGGGGATATCGGGATATATCCCCCCCGAAATTTTTAGATTAGTGATGAAATTCCGTCTATTTATGCATATATAAGTTCATATACCCCTCGAAAATATTTCCAGGCTCATATCCCCTCCCCGAAAAAATTTCCTGGCTACGCACCTGGTCTTATTTCTACATCATACTGTTTTTTAGGCTCAAGTTGTAGCACTAAATACCTAAGATACTACATGAAATGGAGCACCATTTATCTCTTTCCGAACATGTACCATATAAGGAAAGTATTGTAATCATGAAAAAATAAGACTTCGAGATTTTGGTGTATTGACACGTTTTGAGGTCTTCTGAATTCATTTATGCTATTTTCAAGAGATGTTTTTAAAATAGCTGCGCACCCGCTCTTCATACGGGAAGAAGGGAATATTTTACTACTAAAATCATATCTGCATGTGACAAAACAGAATTTCATTTTTAAAAAAGTTCAAGTAATCTCCTCTGTTGAAATTACTGCGGGGTATATAAACGCAAATTAGAATTACTTTTCGTTTAGTTGGTTGTAAGACAACCGTTGAAACAGGACACTTGTAATTTCATGAAATATTTATTAACGTGGTACATTGCGATGTATTCATATTATCTTTACAAATCTAATAATACTACCTATTACGTACATTAATACTATCTATATTCGCTTCTCCCTCTTCAAGGCTCCCTTTAAAGAAACAGCTTAGATTATTTGGCCTCAATGGGATCTTTTGATTCTGTGGCGATTCTTTGCAATTTACGCATTAGCATAAATAATAATCATTTCACATAATGGTTGCCATTAAGGAAACTCTCCATATATATTTAATTTATACATAGTTTTAAAAGATGGGCGTATTTAGCGCCACAAACCATTTCATCTTACTGTGGGGACAAAATATCCAAGGGGTGCCATTTTAACTATCCCTGTATCTAATATAGCGATATCTTTTATATCCTCCATAGTCCTGTCTCCTGAAAAACATCAAACTGTGTAATCTCGAGGAGCTACTTATTCCCACTTTAATTGTGACAGGGTGTTAGAGTTGCAGAGTTTACAAATTTCACGCATTTTTTTATTTATGACGTCACAGTTTGACTGCCGTAAAGGATACCCCGGTAGATTGATGGAGTTAATTTCGATATTTTGCATAATTGTTTTCAAACGGTATCATTAAAACTTTGCGTTATGTAACCTTTATGGAGGAACGTAATTCAACGTTAAAATAAAATTATACTCGCAACCTGCATGCGTATGTTAGGCAACGCCTGCGCTAAATTAAATGCCAAAAATAAAAATAGTAAATAGAAAAAAATTAATATATCGCGCTTTGAAACGAACTTTGTAACTTTTAAAATGAACATTTTCAGCGCCGTGAAAACATTTCAATTTTTAAATAAGCACCGGATGAAAATACCACTTCTAATAATAATAATCGTGAATTTCTTAGTTTATTTCTACAGTAAATTTTAATCAAAATATCGTCTCCCTGTGTTGAAAATAGAGCTGGAATAAATGAGTTAAAATTATGGAGTAATTTTTACGTATCTTAAAGCATTTGACGTCATAGATCCTCACTTGCGAATTGAAATTCTGATATCCCATTTAAAAACTTGATTGTTTGAAAAAATCCTTTTTTCTAATCCTTTCTGTGGCAACAACCGAACATAAATTCTCGTGCCGTGATCGCAATGTAATGAATGGCGTAAGATCGCGTTGATGCTATTAAATTCTAAACATTAGGCTGCATTAAAATTCGTAAAAAATCATCTAATTTACATAATTTTTTCGTTTTTATTTTAAAAGAGGGAGAAAAGAATGTTTCACGATTTGTCAAAATATCTAAAAGTTATGACGGATAGAATTCAAGATGCGACAGTTTTAAAATTATTTTACGAAAAACAATCGCGAAGCAGATGCTTAGTAAAAAAATTCCTAAAAATCGGTAAATCATGTTACGTATTCAGAACAAACTGTTTTTAAAAGAAAATTTCCTCCTCTATCCGATGATACAAATGCCGTTTTGCTGCGAGCGTAATTTCCGCCGTTATTACGAATTAGGTGAGAAAAAATGCCAAAAATCGCATAAAACATAAAATAAAAAAAATTCTAGGTCGAATTTTGAAAAAATCGCTTCGAGGTGCACAACTACATATTTACATCTTCCCGAGTACCAAATTTGGTGTTTCTAGGTGTAGCCGTTTGTCCGTAACGCTGCCGACAGACACACACACACACACACACACAGACACCTTCTTTTATAATAAGTAGAGATTTAGGTCAATTTTTGAGCTGAATACACCATGCAAAGCGCCACCATTTTTTGAACTAATAATTTTCAGAAGACGTCATTGAGCGTGTCTCCTGTACAGTCATGTGGTGGCAATCGGCTCTACCGTCTCAGCTTCAGAATGCTGTTTTTAGGGGACATTTAACTATAACCACCCTGTATAAGAAATATTCGGAAAAGAAGAGATTTTAAAATCAAGCTTTTTATTCGAAGATTTAAAAAAGATATAAAAGAATGTTTGAAAGAATGTTCAAGCTGGATAACCTAAATTAACATACAGATTCATCGAACACTGGCAGAGGTCCTAAAAAAGTTCCTTAAATATTACGTTTTTTAAAAATGTAAAATAATACATAAATTATGAAAGCTTGAAGCGCTTATCTATTTTATATGAGGTCGAAAATGCGTTAGCTTTTTGGCCCCTCTTATTGCTTCTCCATTGATTCTCACAATTCTCGTGTTTGTATACAAATCGGGGAGTAAATTTTCTACCTTTAATATTTATTGTTGTGATTACTTTTTTTAAAAGAAACTCCAGCATCCCTTCTATTATTACGCTGTTTGAAAAATACTACTCTATATCTTGAATCAAGCTTTTCATTGGCCAATTTATAGGCTATTTACAATCCTTCAAAGACGTTTTTTTATGGCTGATAACTAATAATTATTGTTGTGATTACATTTTAGAAGAAACTCAAGCATCCCTTCTATTATTAGAGATTTTTATTTTTTAATTAATTATGATTTGAGTAATTTACTAGTTATTCATGCTCAAAGATTACATACTTTTACCCCTTTTATGACACTAATATTATGGGAGGCAGAAAAGGAAGTAGACCCTCCAAGGTGCTGCCTAATGTTTATGAGGACGGTAAGTCACATTTTCCGAAACCAGTATGCAGTTCAATTACTTCTTATTGGTCTCTTCATAATGGATTTTAATATTATCAAATATTACAAAATAGCATTAGTTTCGAAAGATAAATGATGGCCCTTCACATTCACGCCATTCTTGGATTTAGCACGCTTGATAAAAGTAAAAATGAAAAAAAAGTAAAAAAAAAGGAAATAAATAAATAAATTTCCAGCAAATAGTTGGTGCATTACAAAATAAGGATGAAAAACTCATTAATTTGCAAATAAAATTCCCAAATCATTATTTAACTATAACTCTTAAAATGATGGATGCATTGTATTATATTTTATTGCAGAAAATAAATTAGAAAAATCGAAAAAAAAACCGCTTTCTTTCAATTATGGATTTTTTGTCATATTGATTCTTGCATATCAGACAAAGAACATTTTAGAAAACACAATTGAAGATTAAAAATTTCCCCCTATTATTCGAATATCATATTTGTTAGTTACGATCTGTTTTTACTTTATGAGTATTTTAACCACAAACGTTTAGTTTGCGATGAAAAGTATTTTTCTAAATGTTTTTCTACATCTTTGAGAAAAAAAAAGAAGTCAGACAGGCAGAGGCTGCATGTATTGAAATTCATTTATGGAGAGTATTTAAAGCTAAGTCACAGAATTTTCGTAATCTTCTGTGACTTCGCATTAAAAATCAATATTTTAAATGCATGATTAAAAAAACCAAAAACTTCTTTTTTATTTTACTTATTTGATTTTCCAGTTATACTATAGTCTCTTTTACCTAGAAGCAAAAATGACACTAACGTAAATTACTTTTTCTGACGGAAGAGCTGGATGCATTATTTTTGCATGTAATTTGAATTTTTCGTCCTGGAATTAAATTACTGCAAGTTTTCATAAATCCTATAAATCCTTCATAAATATAGAATAAAGAATATTTACTCGGTTCAATAATATTGCATTGGTTTTAATAAATCGAAAAACAATAAAATAAGGGGTTTTATGCGAATTTTTACTGATATCCAAGCATTTAGAACTTAAGCTTCTTACATTAAATTCAAAATATTATTTTATTTGATACTGGAATAGGCTTTTGATATTTTTTGTTTGTTAATTCCAAATTTTCCAATGACTAAAAATAAGAAAGTAAGGAAATTCTGAGAATATAATTTCTAATTTTATTGTTTAATATAATAAGATATTCTACTCTTATTATTTAAAAATAAGCATATATCAGAAGAGTATTTCTAATGCGCATAAGATCAAACCCAGATGGAAATATGTAAATCGTTGAGTACGCTTTCGGGTAGACTCACAAACGGTAATTCTACTGCTCCAAAATTATCGTTTACACAAACTAGTCATTCTGCTATGATTAGTTAAAATACTACGGACTAGAAATTCTTGAAAATTTCGACTATACCAGTTGTGTGTTAACACCCACACAAAAATTCTACTATTTGTTCTAGTTTTGGAACTCAGAAAACAAACATCTATTCGTTCTAGATGAGAGTGGCATATCTTTTTTTTCTCCGTGCGTGCATCTATTTTAAAGAACGACTAGATAGACTACTCAGTGCTGAAAAAGTGCAGATGTTGCCATCGCTTGATTCAAGTATCAACCAAATGGCAATCGAACAAATCGTCAATCCCGTGACACACAGCCAGCTGTGTCAAAGAAGTTCTTTGGCTCTGTGCATCGATATAGAAGAACACCTGGATTGACTGCTCAATGCTGAAAAAGTGCCGTCGTTGCAATTGCTCGATTTAACTTGCAGCAACAGGGCGGTCGAACGAATCGCTAATCCCGTGACACACAGCCAGCTGGTCAAAAGAAGTATTTTGGCTGTGTCGTACGCCATCGGCGGGCCGTTCGAAAGCTCTGTTGCTTGTTTTGCTATTGATCAAAGCTGCAGCAAATGTTATCTCGGAAGGGATCTCCTCAAATTTTTCCTTTTTTAACATACAGCACATTGTAATTTGAATGCATTTGTAATATGAGTTAAGGGAAGATGTTTCTAGACGTTCAGAGACTTTTGCGACGATAAAATGTTAAACGCGAACTACATAAAATTATGCATTTATTGCATGCAAGTAGGTAGGGAAGTACTGCAAGCATTCATTCAGATTTATAAGCCTTTATCTAGTGTTATTTTGCGGAGGAAGCCAAAGTGCATCAGCTGCATTTTTTATAAAACATTTCTTTAAATTATTCCGCATCTAGAAACAAAAAGAGAATACATTTTATTATCGTAAGATTAAATTTATCATAAACGAATGCTTGTAAATTCACAAAAAAGGAGTTGGGGAGATTAAAGTGTTTCATTTTTAAGAAGAATTATAGATTAAAAACTATTTTAAAAGCGCCAAATTTTATGTTTATCTAGGAAAGCATTTCTTTCAGAAAGCTGTTTCCATGAGGTACATGTTACTTAATATTTTGGTTGTATTCGGACATTAATACCATTGATTGTATCAACCAACCCTAAAAAACGCGAGTTAGAATCGTTCTTTCTGTGTCGTACCCTACACGCTTAAATCTATTGATTAAAACTAACACTCATTTATTGATCAAATTTCTTATCGGCCGATTTAAATCCTTTTACGCCAAAAATACACATTCAAGACAATAGTTTGTGAATGCCTCAATTCGCCTCAGCACTCCCCATCCGCTATATTGTATTTAACTCATTTTCCGCAAAAATCTTGTCTACTTGAGTATTCTGTCTGTCTCTTCTCCCCCACGACCCATATCCTATTACTGTCACGTGACCTGACCAACGCTCTTAACGGATAACGGTTCATAATAGTAAAAAACGCGGGCATAGTTGTGTTTGTTTATGTTATATCCGAATACCAAATACATCTTTTTCATATTCAGAGTTGTGAAATAAATTCAGCCTAGATATGGAGGAGATGCTTTAAGTAAAGATTTCGCTTTAATCACATAGTTTCTTACGATTGGATTATAAAAAGCTGTTGTAAAACAAATGAAGTTATGATATCTCCAACCAAAGTGAGTAGGTAGTATTTTACCTTTTTCATGTCAATAAATTGGGTTGCTTCTTTAATTAAATCTCACAGCTGGTTTAACCTGATTGCATTTCTGTATTCTGACTGTACTGTGAATTCGTTTTATAACGAGAGACTATAGTGAAATTATATTCTATTTATTAAAAAAATACTTTTTTATAGTGTATTAAGATATATGTAATGTATTTGCCTTGATTTAAAATTTATTTTCTCGGGCTTATAATAATAGATTACAGCTCTGATAATAAAAAATGAAGAAAACGAATCATTCAATATATTAATCAAAAACAGCAAATTTTAATAAAACACCCTTTTTCTAGCTTAAAATAATAATCTTATTTGAGTACAGATATGTTAATTAAAAAAGGGCTTATTTTGCAAAAATGCTCATTCTATAGCTTAAATAATAATCATAATTGAGTTTAGTTATATTAATCATAAACGGACAGACACTCCTCATTTTTGATTATTATTTAGCCTAAATGGAGCTGTTGTATAATGCTCAAAAATTGAGAATTTTTCGCTCCATTGATTTTTGTCGAAGAATTGAGCAAATTTTACTCAATCGGGAGAATGGCTGTTTGAAGTCAAAAATTGAGTAAAAATATACTCCGTTTGGTTATTATTTTACTCAATAGATTTAAGCGTGTATTCAGCTTGTTTATAACTAATTATTGATATGGTGCTTTGTCGTTAATTCGGTCAATTTCTTCCAGCAGCAGTGTAATATCATATTTGGGTTGAACGAGGTTACAAAAATTAACCAAGCAAATTAAAAAAAAGAAACACATTTCTAAGTAACACAAAATGCTTGCTTAGAAAATATTAAAGTTAAGTAAAAACTAAATATGTATAGAAAAAAGTATTAAACAGAATTATTTTTTCTGCTATAAATGTAACTCAAAATATCACTTAGATTCGTATTTTTATTTTTGTTTTAAAGAACACTACGCATATAAATATAACGAACATATTATAAATACAAATTCTAGGGGTTGAATATGGGAAATAATTATTATAATTAAAAACGCAGTTTTTGAGCTACGAGCTGAAGTTAACACGTATTGATAAATACTTCAATTTCTTTTTTTATCAGTAAATTGGTTACAAATTTTATTGCTTGACATGAACTTTAAAACAACTTTCAGCATTTTTTTTTTTTTTTTTTACAAAAACACACATAATAGCAAACCACAGTCGATCAATCAAATATTCGACAAAAGGAATGACTAATTCCATAGAAGTAGATCAGTGTTTGAACTCAGGTTTGTTATCTTGTTTACGGTGACTCAACCATTTTTATGAATAAAGAGCGATGTTCTTCATTTTTTTAAACACAGAACTGTTTTTATGTATTAGAAGCTCACTATAAAATCACATCATTATTTTATATGTTGCATGAAACCTCTTCAAAATGTGCAGGTATCCATAAAAATTGTAGTACGGCTGCACATGACATGGATTTTTCAGTTTTAAGTCGGTGTAAAAATTTTAGACGTTTTAGACGTCTGAATCCAAGTATTATATATATATATATATATATATATATATATACACGTTTATGTTAAAAAGTTAAGAAATGATTGGCCCAGATACTTATAAATCTTTTTCTGAAAATGTTAAATATTTAAATCATGATAATTACTTATGTTCATAAATTTAGTATTTTTAAAATTGTATTTTATGTGTGCATGAAATAAAAATTAAGAAATCCTTATTCTACTACAAAAGTATAGGTTTTAAAATATTCAATTATAAATCACGAAGTTTTGTAGCTCTCGTTTTCTCATGCTACAGAATTATTGAATGTAATTGAAAACTGACGCGTACCTTTTAAACTCCTCAATAAAGTATAAAACAAATGAGTCTAGTTAGTTTTTAGTAAAAACCTATATGAGCACTGATATTTGCTTTAATGTTAGTTAATACTAATTTTTATGTATCTAGTTAGTTGTTAGTAATTATATACATGATGATTGTATGATATGATTGTTGTTATTTGCTTTCCCTACAAGCAATTTTGCTAAGGCAATCATCGGCCGGCTACGTGGCCGGTGGTAACCCGAGCAAAATTGCTAGTAGGTTTAATACTTGGAGAAAGTTCAGTTGAGGTAGTATCGCTCAAAAATGCATGGAAGACTTACCGTTGTGTTGATTTTTTACTTAACTTTTGATGATTTATTCTTAATTTAACTTAACTGAAATTAAGAATAAATCCTAATTCTTAATTTCAGTTTAAACTGAGCATAATGAAGTCAATTTCTCAAAAATATTTCTCATTCTGACAGACGAGGATTAAAATATGAAAAATTTATATCCCTGTTATGAAAACAAACTAACATAATTCACCTCCAACAGTATACATACACATCGCTAAAAAATACGCTGCATTAAAAATTAACTCAAAACGTGTTTACCGTGCATAACCATTGAGACGTAATAACTTAATTAAAATATTGTGCAAAGTTAGCCACAGCATATGCTTAAATACTTTTTTGGATAATATTAATTTTTCAGCCTGCTTCTGTGATATTGCAAAGACAATTTATAGCGTTATCATTGGGAAGAAAAATGATAAAAATAGTTTTATATGAAAGGATTAGGAGACTGGAACGACTGCGTATAAACTTATCTTCAGTGTTGCTTAGGTATGAACATAAGCCTGGAAATAACTTACAAAAAAATTGAATATCCCAATTGAATATTTAAAGTAGGAAATTTAGTGTATGCATGCTGTATTATTTTATATTAAATAATAAGTGCGATAGAAAATAAAACGTTTTATTTAGTTACAACACATACTTCATATGAGTTCAAAATATATCACCTAATACTAATAAGTACTTGTATATTGCTCCATATTTTAAGAATTTTTATTATTTAGAGATTAAATCTTGCAACAAGAAATTCGAGCCTCTTTCATTAATTTCTTACTCTTATAAGATTAAAGTACGTAGGCAAAAAATTGAAAACTGTAGTAGCAGTATAGATCCTACAGAGAAACAGAAAATAAAACCTTTGCTCACATTTTGATGATACGACACACACACTAATATTAGAACAATAACTATAAAAAAAATTGCATCAAGCATACAAAAATAGTACTGTAATGCACGCAGATACCTAAAGTATTTTTTCCTGTTGACATCAAGCAAATTCAAACTATTCTTAATTCAAAGCATTTACGTCAGTAATAAGAACTCTTTATCTTACAAAAATCATTTTATAACATATCTCCTTTTCAAAGTAACCAGCCGATAAATGTTTATTTAAAATATCTTTACCTAGGTTCAGATATCTTAAACAAACTTTAAATTAACATTTAAATAAACATGCTTAAAATGTAGCAAATTTTCGTTTATTTGAATAAGAAAGTATTTTGTAGTTGTTTGATTTCACTAGGATCGATTGTTTAAGTGTGCAGATTCGCATTTATAAAAACTTACTTTTCTGCTTACAACACTTATTTTCTTCTATTTTTAGTTAAGTTTCATTTTGTATAAAATACATATTTTAGTTTTCAATAAAAATAACAAAACTTTAAAAGCATTCACTATCCTATTAAAAGCACTCCAAATTGATAAAAATATCCTTTGGCGAAGGCAATTATTTTTCAGACTAATAACATTTAATAGTGACTTATACAAGTGCAACTTATTTAACCCTAAGCCCCAGCAGAAATTAAAAACACTCATTATGTTTTGCCCAAAGTACTTGCAATCCAAATGTTAATTTCTGCTTACATGTGTAGTAGCACTACTCTCTCTTCCTGAAAGCCCTGATGAGATCTCATGGGTTTCTAGAAATTCTTAAAGTATGTATTAATTAACGGTATTTGCAGAAGAATACATTTTTACTCAATTTGTTTAAAACAAGATAATTAGCTAACATGATATTTACTTATGCCCTTAATGTCGCGTATTCCTCTGAGATATTTTAATGACAACGAGACCAATATAGTAGTCGAAAAATCTGAAGTGCTGCTCTTAATGGAATCTGATTTTTCCTCAGAGCATGTACTATAAAGTGCATTTTATGTAAGTAACATTTGGATGAAAGATAATACTTAAAGATGGATAGATAGAAGAAACATTCACGTCTCCTAACGTTTTGCTTCTTTTGGTGACATTTAAAGAAGCACAGTCACTAAGAGACAATGAAAAATAAGTAATTACAATGTATTACACTTAAAATAGAATTGACATTCTAATAGTATTAAAATTTTATAAAATTAACAGTAACAGTATATTGAACAAAAATAAATTCAAAAATTTTCTATTTCTCTGAACTCCAGTTTGTTTCAATTGAATCAAAAATATGGTTCGCTCAAAAAGAAGGATTTATTTTACATATATATAGGGAAAATTGAAGGAATTGTGCGTGTGATATTATATAACATCTTATTTTATTCTAAATTTTTAGATATTTTCAGAACTCCCATCTTGTGTCTTAATCATATTCAAATAAGTCATATTCAAATGCATTATTATTTTGAAAATTGTTCTGTAATTTTCAGTCAGGAAACTGGATTTTTCTGGAAGTATGTTTTCCTCTATCTCTGATGGGTTGCCATTATCAGTAGAAGTAAGATTGCTCCCCGCTTAAGCCTCATTATCGGCGCAAGCGAGATGACCGTAACAAGCAATCAATTTATGCTGACGTAATTAAGCTAGAGACGTCACTGTCAATAACATTCTTTATAGCCACCCACAGTATCATGTGATCTTGGAGTATTTTTGCATGATGCCTTATATGTTATCATTATTTTTTTCCATGGCTGCCAACCGCATTTGAGTAGTTTTTTTTTTGGAAGAAAATAAATTGATTAAAATATTAAGGTGAGTAGATTTTCATTTAGTATTTACTGTGTTATCTTTTTAAATTAAGCTGCTGTGTTATTAAGATTAAAGTTAATTGTCTTTTTAAAGCCTTATGGGACTTGATGAAAATGAGATAAAAGTCAAGTGTAAATAGAATAAACAGAATGAGTAAACCCTAAGTGAGGAGTTTTATGCCTACTCTGTTACCGAATGTTCTCTCTGTTGCCAGTTTAATGTGTTTAATTATGTTTTAGCTTTTACGCTGAGATATTTAAGGACGCATGCATGTTGAATTCCGGTAACTATTATCACAAAAGAATTATATTTGTAAAATAATTCTTTCTTTCCTTTATCTAGGAAAAATGTACTATCTCGATTGAAATAAGAGAGTTGACACGCACTAATAAATAATTTGAAGAATTACATTTATGTAAATATAATTGGAAATTTACAAACTTGACAAATTATTTTTACACGCACTAGAATGATAATTTTACTCTTTTTTAAAACCTTTTAAAGACCGAATTCAGATCCAGGCATATTTTAAATTAGTTTTTTGCATATTTTGTCTTCTAATGCATTAGTAAAAGGATATTAGTCATTTAAATGGGGAAAAAATTATATGTAATTTTAACTATGCTCGTTTCCACTTGGAAACATCTGTCATTTCAGACTATACATTTACGGGGCTTTACTTTGACTATACTTTTATCAGTGGTTTAAATAATAAGTGAAATATTAAGAATTAATGAAATATTTATTTTTAAATTTATGTAGATATGAAGTTTAAAGGGGGTGTATCAAGATAGCTTTTAAAAATTTATTAAAATGGCAGTTTAAATGATGTTTGTCCAGTTTCCCAGTAATGATAAAGTTTCAACTTCGATTCAACTTTCAAGTCATGTTTTAATTATATCTGCTAATTTTCTCAAGTCAATATTAATAGAATTTAATTTTTCAGATATTTATTAATTTGATGTTTCCAACTGGGAACATTGGCCTAGTAAGGGTTAAATTAAGTGTTTAGTAACAGAAAATAGACATTTTTTATCCTTCTATATAGAAAAACACAATATCTTTCGCTGCTACCCTCATACATAAATTCCAGTCGGCAACTTGATATTGAGAATTTACACTTACATTTCAGGGAAACCGATTTATTTTGGGTAGCATGTATCTTTACAGCTCTAGAAAAGCATGTTGCTCGAAATCCACTCGAGGAATGACGATACAAGCCAGCCAAGTGCTTCATCCCTCGAACTCAGCAGCGCCCTCTACTGCCTCAAAACTGAGTTTCCCCACTTACATTCCCGTACGAAATCTGCATATTTAGGTTCACTCTACCTGTCTTTGCATTTCTGACATAGTTTTGAAACACCCTCTATACTTTGCGTAAATACGGCTCAGGACCCCTTATAGAGATCTCTACGGAGGGCTCTCCCCCCCCTCCCCCGCCCCCCGGTCCAGATCCCTCGAGTAGTTGATATCGATTTCGCTGCAATCCCACAAATAAACAAAAAACACAAATAAACTTTACATTGCCTCAGTTTTGTACGAATAATTTTGTTGAACGAATAAAACATATTCAAAGAAATATTTTACAGATGCAAGAGAATTTTCCTATTAAAGTAGAGCTCGAACCAAAAATTGAATTCATAAAGCTTTTTTTGCATTGAATAAAATATTTTTTTCGCACGTGAAAAACCTTGATACATGGCTTTGTAGTCGTGACTTCGTTAATATTTTAGATAGCTAAGAAAATTCTAAATAATGTGTCTTTCTTAATCGATACAAAATATTTAAACATTAAATTCATTCATTAACATTTTAAATACTATTCTACCATATTAGCGTCAAAGGATAATCTTTTTCTTTTTTACGTCTGCACAATGATTCATTATGAACCGCAAAAATTTAATAACTCTTTCCTATGAAAGGATAATCCTTAAAAATCAAAATTGTTGAATTTTGCTGACTAAAGCGGATTACGAATAAAGAAAATAGAATCATTAACTACTATTCTTTAAAATTACGAAAAAAATCTTTCGCCGTTCAAGGGAAAAAAAGGAGAGAATTAAATATAATTTTATCGATTGATTAATTAGCAGAAATTTAAGACTCCATTAAAAGAACGGGTACTTAATGGCATGTAAAGGAATTATTAAATTCAATGTTTCTAGTTTTACTTTAATTAAACCTAGGTTAAAAATAATAAACTTTCACTTGAAGTTACGGTTTATTATTTTAAAGCTTTGTTAAAATTTACAGTTCCAATGTAATATTTCACTGAACATATTCATGTTTATCATTTTAAAAATATTCTGATGCCCCTGCGATTTTTTTATTGTTTATAACTACTGCAGATCCTTTTAATGTACACAGTACAGAACAGTCCAGCCAAGAGTCAAAAAGATATTGTCACCTTCCTTGGACGCTTGGATGTTCCAAGCCATCAAAAGTTCTAATTATTCTAAATATTATATGCACAAAAAGTGTTAAAATGGGGTTTCAAAATATTATTTATTTCCAGTTTTAATCTTCGTTTGCTGTTAGTTTTTTGACGCTGCACCAGTTCATGTTTCAAAGAAACAGGTTGATAGGGTGGACATTGTAAAAATTCATCTAGGTTAGTTTTTCCAAGGCTGGCTAAGCTGTGGAGGATTTCTGTTTTTTACTTTCCGAACATGTACCATGTAAGGAAAGTATTGTAATCATGAAAAAATTCGACTTCGAGATTTTGGTGTTTTTACACGTTTTGAGGGCTTCTGAATCCATTTATGCTATTTTTACGAGATGTATGTATGTATGTGTGCATGTGTGTGTGTGTTTGTGTGTATGTGAGTGAACACGATAGCTCCTGAACGGAGCATTCGATTGAACTCAAATTGGATATATATGTCATAAACCACCGTCGCAAGACCTGTATTGATTTTGGTGTGTATAGGACTTATAGTTTTTCTACAGGGCTACGACAAAGATTTCTTTAACATTATGGCCTATGGGGGGAATTTCTTGAAAGTGCGCTAGCGTTTAAACGGTATATTCGATTGAGCTCAAATTAGGTATATATGTTATAAACCACTGTCGTAAGACCGGTATTGATTTTGGTGTGTATAGGACTTATAGTTTTTCTACAGGGCTACGACAAAGATTTCTCTTACATTATGGCCTATGGGGGGAAATTCTTGAAAGTGCGCTAGCGTTTAAACGGTAGATTCGATTGAGCTCAAATTGGGTATATATGTTATAAACCACCGTCGCAAGACCTTTATTGATTTTGGCGTGTATAGGACTTCTACAGGGCTACGACAAAAATTTCTTTCATATTATGGCATAATGGCATATGGGGAGAAATTCTTGAAAGTGCGCAAGCGTTTAAACGGTGCATTCGATTGAGTTTCAATTTGGTATATATGTTTGAATTATTCATCGAGTAAAATTTATTTAAATGCTTGGTAATGATCTTAATCGTTAGTGTTCGGAAAGTCGAGTGGAGTCACTCCAGTTTTTTTCCTTTTATCGTACAAAAAATACGAGACACTTTCTCATAAAAAGTCCTCCAAGAAAGCACCCCCTTTTCACACTCCTAAGAGGAAAACAACATACAGACTTTTTTTTGTACATAAGACACGATTCTGAATTTAAAAAGGTACTGAAATGTTTGTAATACTAGTTATAAGATAAAAAAATTTGAATCTTCCCTTTAACTTTTCCTTCTTCCACATGTAATCGATACTTGCTGCAGTTGTTGTTTTAAATCAAGATCATTCATGAGGGAAATAAAAATAACAATATCAATGGTTGAATATATTTATATCTGCTATCTTATTATATTTCTATAAATTTCAAGCTCTGGTGGATCGATTAGTTTTCAGTTTATATACACTGGTAGTATTGTTTGATTAATTAATTTAAGCCACGATAAAACACTTATAAATGGCATTTTATGGCGTAACGCTCCAACAAAACTACATTTCTTTTATATGAAATGCTGAATAAAACTCATTTATATAAAAAATTTATTTCGAAATAAACATAGTAACAATTCTACATACATAACATATCTACCTACTAATTCAAGAATCCCTTTGTGTTCATGGATGAACACAAAGCATGCATGAACATAATCATACATCTATTTCCCGCAGTAAAGGAAAAAAAATAAAAGAAAGAAATGAGAAAACATTAAAAGATGAATAATACGGCGAAGAAATAAATAAAACATCCTGTCTACTTCAAAATTTAAAATGATTAAGGGGCAAAACCACGATAAAAGATGAACATTAAAATAAGATGCAAAAGTTCTTCCTCGAGCAGTCTTTTATCAAAATGACAATTATGCGGGAGGTATCTTCGACTTTATTTTCAGTTTATTATTGACAGGTAAAGAACGATAAAAACTGTAATTTTGTACAAGATAGATTTCTAACAAATATTCTGATATCTTCCCCATCTTTCTTTCTTTTTATTTTTTTAACTGTTTTTAAACCTTCGTTTTATCTTGCAAAACTAAATTGAAAATTTATTAAAACTTTTCTAGTTTCTTTTTTGTTTTAATGCAAGTAAGTTTATAGCATCTTTAAGATATTTTTTGTAATATAATTAAAAACATTAAGTATTTAAAGAATTTGAATTATATCAGTGCATGTGATTAATAATATAGTGTGGGTCAAAATTCCTTGAAACATTTTAAAATTTAACATAAAATCAAGCAATTGGTCTACAAAAATGCGGGCTGCTAATGCTTCTTGCAACAAACATATTTTTTTACGCAAATAACGTTAATGAAAAATAATGAATTTTGCTCGTAGATAGTGTTTTTTCTAAGCAAGGAAAATAATGAGAACTCAAAGTAAGTACCATTTATTTTGTGCAAATGACTTTCAATATATTCTTTAACCTTCTGCTACAGTCGAAGCACATTCTTTGAATTATACAAGGACACAAAAAAGAGGGTTCGCATATGGGTATCGTAGAAACAAGCTGTTTCAAAGTAATCCATATTGCCATTCTTTTTTATAGTCACAACTTCTTTTATGCTTTTTAATCGTAAGTTTTTGTCGATAGTGTGATAGAGCGCTTTTATGGAAATACCAACCTACACAGTGAGCTTTTCTTGTAGAAGTTGTCATAGTAAACTTCATGAAACGCATACATGATCCAAACATATGTACAGTTAACGCCATCTAATTTCAAAATTTGGAACTACTATTTTATTTCCTTATACAAAACATCTTTTTATATTAAATTTTAAAATATGTCAGGGACTGTCGTCTCAACCTTTAATTTGAATGCAAAGTTTCATTGGGAACTGTTTACTTTCGATATACATTTAAGAAATTCTGAATAAAGAAGAGGTAAATGTTTTGAATTATAAAGCACGGAAATACTAAAGCACAATCATATATTAATTTATTGTGCTCATGATCTGTAGGAAGACAAACTTATTGCCAACTCTTAACTTGGATATTACTGACTAGGATGCGCAGTCTTTGACACGGAGTCAATATTTCGAATCTGAAAACGATCTGCTTCGCCTTCCTATTAATTTAGAATAACATAGGAGAGAAATAGTAACATATTGTACTTTCTTGATTCAATTAACAAAATCTCTTTTCATGACTGTTAAATATCCGTTGACTAATATAGGTTAATATACGAGGGCGTACCGAAAGTAGTACCCATTTGCTAATTAAAAAACAACCACAAAGGATTTGATAACATTTGTTTTATTTTTACATGCACATACATTAAGTTGTTTTTCCACATAGTCATCCCGTACATTCACACATTTATCATACTATACCTGTCTGCGGAGGCTTACGATGAAGGCATACAAAATCCTGTTTTACGGTGTAATAACCGCGTAAATTTACGAGGTGACTGTGTGAAAAAAGTTACAGTTACGAAACCTTCAATGGTTAATTTTAATTATATAATGGGTACTACTTTTTGAACGTTCCTCGTATATTTTTCACTAAATTGGCTTGATATTGCTGAGTCGATTATAGCAGCTAGATTTAGAGTTGTTCATTCGACTACGTGTTTCTAAAAATATCACATGGGTCTTTGACCGTTTTTTGTAGTTCAAAGTTTCAAATCTTCTGCAAAATCTGAATTATTTAAGAATTTTATTCAATCAAAAATCATATTTAAAGTGATTCATATGAAAACTCTAAATACTGGTATAATATGATTAAATAACAAACAAATCTGCAAATAACACACATAGATATAAAATTAATCAGTACAGACCGTTTCAGAGTTTCTTTTTAGTAAGCGTTTGTGCTAATGTAAAGGTTTTCCTTTTTAAACGCTTGTCCTATGAACTAACTGAAGGTTTTGCTATGGGCAATTCTCTTTAATTCCTTTTATATGATATATAAATGCTAAAATTTTGTACTGAAGTTCTCTTTAAGGTCTATAACTTTTCGTGCTGGGTCATATAAGTTGGCGATACTGTTCTTCTTGTGAATTCTAATTTTGATATTTTTCATTTATTTTCTATTGTTATTTCTGTTGATCCATGTATCTCGTTTACCTTCAAAGAGGAGTGCAAACGCTCTTTAATTTTTTCTTGATCCCCCCCCCCCTTTTAAGAATCCTAAATGTTTCCCCACTGTGTTTTCTGTAAATCCTTTTCCATTTCTTCACAGCTTCATGCTTTTTCTAATCATGCTTACAAGCAAAAGCTTTCTACTTTCTACTTTTATGTGTTCCGGACAACTGACTCATTTTCTCTTAACAAAAAGATGAATTATCTAAAAATCTTTATCTGTTGCTAGTGATTTTAACCCCTCTATTGCTGATAAAGTCCTCTTCTAAATTTACTAATTGTCCCTCTACTTCAGTTATTTATTTTAATCAATTACTTGTACTTCCTCCTTTTTAACCTTTACTCTAAAAAATTTCTCAATTTCTCAAATATGTTAGTTTAAACTTGTTAACAAACTTAAATTCTCTTTCTCAAAGATCTGTTTTTCTACTGAGAAGAATTGGAATGTTTATAATCTTCTTTGCAATGTGATTTGACACTTTCGTGAAGTATTAATTGCAACTGATTTTTTTTTCATGTAATTTAAAATACAGATTACTTAAAATAGGATTTCAGCTCTCTCTGTTTTTCGACTTAGTACTGAGTATTCGGACGAGAAGAATGCTTCAAACATTTTATCAAAATAAATTCTATTTTACTCAACATCAAAAGAAAGTTTCCGGGACATTTTAAATTACACTTCTCAGACCATTACAGTTAGATTACTATTTAATAGCTATTCATAATATAATACTTTATTGCATATTACTCAGAAATTACATTGGATTTCTTCAAGCGCAATTTCTCCATGTATAGTAAATCATTCGAATACTTGAATATTCGGCATACGGAACACGACGGGATAAAGATTATTTAAGAATGATTAATGATTCAACAAGAAGAAAAATACATTCTTTGGATACTAATTATCATTTGAATGATAAGAATTTAGTTTCGGGATACAAGAGGCCCAATCTATCAAAATTAAAACGTAATTATTAAGCATCAAAAAATGAGATAAGAGTGTTATAGTGTTAAGAAGCAGAAAACCTCCGCAGAAGTATAAGAATAATGAGAAATTTTATGTAGATTTTTAGATAACCTTTTAATGATCTCTAAAACTCATCTCACAAAAACTTGCTAATTAAAGAATAAAGGAAGAAAATTATATCATATCATGGTTCAAATTATTATAGTAGCTTAACATAAAGTCCAGAGAAAAAGCTTCATGTTAAGTTTCATTAAAATTAATATCTTCTTAATATTGTAACAGTGTAGAAATACTTTTACTTTAATATCCGCAACAAAACCTGAACCATATACATACACCTTTAATATTCAGTCATTCTGATATTTAGCCATTTGCTAAAATTACACATTTCGTAGTTATGAGCTGCCCATAATTACGAAAGTGTTTGCTGTGCAGGATATACTGCGCGAACTTGCCTTTTAATCATTCTCATACAAGTTTGAGAAATTTCATTTCTGTGATCTAGGCTGGAATTTTCCAGAATGTTCCTCAAACTCATCGAGAATTATTCGATACGATCACCAGGGCCCTTGCTAAAGGGGGAGCGAGTCTCCTCCCCTAACACTCGAAAAATTCTATTAAACTTGGGAAAATTGGTGAAATTTTTTTTAAACGAAAACGATAATTCACTTTCCGTTTCTAGTACACTTGGCAAAATTACGCAAATCCAGTTAGCAAAAGTAAAAAGTTAGTAATATAGTTGATAAAGAATTAAGTAAGTTGGTAAAAAAAGGTATTTGACTTGGCAGTTTATCGACATCTCACCGTCCTAAAAAAAGTCTTAGCACCGCCTCTGACGATGACATGGCACCTTGTCATCCTACAAAATTACATCGTTTTTAGGTAGATGGACTCTGTGAATTGCTGCAAATAATATCCAAAGAGCTAAAAATTACCATTTTCCGTTAATGTCAAATCCAATTTTAAGAAGAGACCCTGTTAGTGACTTATAAAACTGCCCAAACCATTACAGAGCCACAAAATGTTTCAACATTGCTTTGGTGTTATTTAGATACATGGCTTGGTGAGGTTTGTGCCACTGTCAAATCCTAAATTCAGCTCTTACCAAGTAGAATCGTAAAGTACCGCAGTGTCCTAGCCACTAAACACCGCTCCCGTAAGAAGGCGGAAAGTGAAGCAGCACTCGGCTTGGCCAGTGCTTGGGAGGGTGTACTCCTCTCCCGGCTGGACTGCTAAGGGACCGCGTACGCTAATGAGAGCTGGTGCATGTAAACTCCGTCCTCCAATATCCTCCGTGTTCAAACAATACTTCTCGGGGGGGGGGGGCGATTTCAGGTGGTGGTCTCTGATCCGGAATTGGTTCAAAATCAGGGCACCCCCAGCAAAGTAGGGCTTACTCCCACTGGGGCTCTATAAAATGGAAGCCGTCCCCTACCGCTTGTCGCCGTCCTATATGGGGGATTTGGCACCACTCCGCGGTTGCCAGAGGGCATTAGAAACAAAACAACAGAATCGTAAATCATTTAACCAATCAATGTTTATCAATTTATCTAGGGCCCTTGCCGACAAATTAAACAGCAGAGCAGAGGTGTTACAGTTTATGATATACTATTAATAACAGAATTCCTTTCGAGATTTTATAAAATTTACTCGAATGTTGCTTGGACGCATTAGTTTCTGTTCCTTCTTGCAGAGTTTTATTGTCTTTCCTGCTTTATATATATTTTAAACACAAAGATTAAAAATTCGGGATTTTTGGTATGGCTGAATGTTTTGCCCTACAAGAACATACCAAAAAATTGTTACAAGATACTGGTATGAAATAAATAACTTAAATTATGATTAATAAAAAGAGAGAGAGAAAGACTGCATCGCAAAGATCATTTGTAGATGCAGTTGCTGATAAATTTATGGTTACTCAACTTTATTGTTGCCAATTTAAAGTTCGCCGTGTTTTTTTTATCTCAGATGTTAGGGGTCTTTAGACAAAACACCCTTGAGAATTGTTTTTACTTCGTCTTTGAATAAAGAGTGGCAATTTTTTTAGCCTTTTACACTGAAACTCTAATATACCTTTGTCATGGAAAAGAATCTTTGCATTCTAGACGCACAATTGCTTGGTTGTGGTTGTCTCAAGCAGATATTAAAATACCAACATATATTTGTCTAGTAAGTTGAATTATTCCTCATGACCAAAAATAGTCTTTGATGTTAAAAGAAATGCCAGGAATTTTTTTTTCTAAGTATTAAATTTATTAACCCTTTATGGATTTGGGCTTCCCGTATTTAACGTCAGACGCTCAGTTTCTTGTTAGTGATTGTAATTATTCGATTATTAAAAACGAGAAGAATTTATTGTCAAGTTAACTGAATCATCTGACTTGAAGACCAAAAATATTTTTTGAAGGTCAAACAAAAGAGCCAGTAAGTTCTTTTCTCAGTACTGAATTTTTTAACTGGTAACCGATATAAGCATTAAATGTTTAACAGAAGGCACACAACCGCTTGCTATGAAACTATTAACAATATCGACAGCTTTTTGTGAAGAAAACTGAATTATCCATGTTGACGGAAAGCAATTTTTTAAAGTTTAAACGAAAATGTCAAACTCCATTCATAGTATTGAATTTTTTAACTTGAAACCGACATGGGCTTTCCGTGTATAACATCAGACAAAAATGTCATGCAATTAAGTTAAAACTTGAAGGGGGGGGGAAATAGAGAAATACACCATTTAGTTTTTTTTTTATTTTTTGTATCAATTTAACAATTTCGATGCTCTATTTATTCCAGGCGTATCCGGAGCACTTTAAAAACATACTTTTGAAAAATTGAATTGAAATTTAAACCTCTTAACGGATGATTTCTTACTAAGCATAAAAAGAATACCATCCCATTAATCTCCCGCTCTGGATTTGGAAAAAAAAAAGTTTAAAAAAAATTACCTCTCAAGACATTGATTGATTTGAGTGAAAACAAGATAAAGAACGTCTGTTTTGAAAGAATATTCTTTTCTTATATATATTTTTACTTTCATTTTTATTTTTTTGAAAGGTGAAGGATTATTATTATTTTTGTTAACTTTCCATTCTTTTATTAATCCCCAAAATTTGACAGATTGAAAATTTATTTTAAGTTTGTTTCGATGTTTCAGAGGCGCACCTGTCTTAAACTTTTTGCGAACCATTCAGAAAGGGATTATTCGTATTCCAAATCTGATCATCAAAAGCCCCGTTTTGAAATTTTGCCGAAAATCCCACTAAATACACATTCCTGAAGTTAAGAAAAAATATTCTGAAGTCGTGAGCGAATATGAGTGCGAAAGAATTTTATTTGCTTATGGATTCTTTGAGTGTTTCCCATTAAAATTCTGCTAAAAAGTAAATTTTATTTTACACAATGGATTCAGAAAAATCGTATCACATTTTAAGGTTTACACATTGATCTTCCTATTCTAATTTTTTAAATAGGATAATGTAGGGAACCAATAAATACATTGTAATTAAAAATATGCTGTTTAACATTTTTACCGTTAAATTAATGGAAAATAATATTTTGACTAAAGGGATTTCTCATTTATTTATTTTAATTTTTTTAATTTAAAATCAATAAAAAAAGAATAAAGATATATTTTATGAAGAACTTAAAAGAAAACATCTTTTTCCATTAACACTTTTAAATAAACATCAAAATAGTAATTAAGTGTCCAGTGTCCAGTTTGACCAGGTCCTTTGTGAATGTTAACAGGAGAGAAATTTTGATTTCGAAAATAAGGTGGCTTTTGCCATTTATTAATTTTGTTATATTGGAGAAACGTCAAAGAAATTTTTATTTGCCTATTGATTCCTTGTGTGTTTAAATAAATTAATAAAAAATTATAAAAAGAAAGTTTTATTTTTTGAAATAGATTTAAGAAGATACTGTCATTTTTAAAAATTTATTCATAAAATTTTCCTTTTCTAATTTCCGAAATATGACAATCCTCTAAATTTGTATTTATATTTTAATTACAAATATTTTATTGTATTCTTTGCCTCTGTGTACGATTTTACATATTGTGCGTCACACGTGATTGCAATGACCACAGAGAACATCCGCACTTCTGCAAAAAGTACCAGAAAGAAAAAGAAATTTAATTTTTATAGCAGGAAGATAAATCGTGCTAAACGCATCGAATAAAAAGCACCTTCCAAAAGAAAATTGTATTTCTGTCACACTGAACGACTCATCCGAGATAATGCATTGAGTTTAAGTTTATCTGCTTTACCATCGCCTCAAAGACAACTAATTCGTCCATGTGTCTTTCGCTGTTTCATCACGGGACTTTGGTGTCAACACAATGATGTGTCACAACAAGCCATTCAAAAAGTCGCTCCTGGAGAAACGAAGGTGACAAAAGGGAATCTCTTCCGTCACATCTTCCCCAAAGGAAATGAACGACCTGAAAGTAAATAAAACACCAAATTATTTTGTTTGTAGTTACTGCTCTCAGATTCAAAGACATGGAAAATGGGTTACCGCTGTACAGGAAGCGAGAAAATGCCAAAAACAAATGCATAAAGATATCTTGTAGTGTATGAGAGACCATGATTTAGTACAAGCTATTTAATTTTAAAATGCATTTCGGAGCTACACTTTACTTTTCTGAAAAGAATACACAGAGCTTCTGAAAAGAATACATAGCATAGTATGCTATTTTATTCCCAAGAATGAACTTGTTAAATTGTACAAATACAATTCTATCTAGTTATGCGCTAAAGTATGCGGCACCAAAATCGACGATATTTCCACGCTGCGAGCGGCAAGAGTAAGATAGTGCTATAAAAATTGCGCATGTGCAAAAATCCAAATTAACAGTTCAATGACGTCAAATGGAGCAAGCATGTATTACGCAGGAGCTAGATTACAAAATACCAATAATGGCTACACAAAGATAAACTGAGTATTAAGAACCGTAAGATATGGGCCAGCGAAGCTGCCCGTCTTGGCGGCTAGTTTCCATTAATTAACAACGTCTTTAATTTTGAATCAAAAGATAATTGCTACATCTTTTTATTGATCAAGCGCTTTAATCTCGTGAAAATGTCACAACACTCTTCTGTTTCCCTTAAAAATGATTAATCGCCTGTAAATTTTTAAACACGGATGTAATTGCCCAATATTTTTCAACCATAATATCCTGAAAGACCTGAGGGTTTCTGGATATATATCGTGTTCAATTATGAATTAATTATCTTAACTGTAGCATGAAATTGTGTTTACCCAGTGACATTATGGTTCAGCAAGGTATTATAATATACAACGAATTTGCGGTCTATAGCTAGATCTTCTGGGAGCAGACATTGCGATAGTTCTCCCGTAACAAAATTCGGTAAAAGTTTCAGATAACATTGAAAGCGTTATTTCAAAAAATGAGCTTAAGGTAAATATTTTCTAGCAAAGCACAAGATATCAATTTCCATTAAGTTGAAAATATTTGTCTTCACAGTGAATAATATAAAATAAATTAACCCATTAAACGCCGCTATGAGAATCAGATAGAAATTTTTAAATGCATATACATTTTTTACATACATTGCATGCCTCTATTATAGAACAGTTGAATTCTTTTTTTAACTCAAAGCATTTAGGAAATATAGCATGTTCCCGTAGCGGGAGCTTTGGCGTGTTATGGGGATAAATGTCTTTCTCCATTTTGGATACAGCAATTACTTTTTTTACGCAGATGCTGCTCAAAACTGTATATATAAAGTAATTATTTTTGTTGTTGATACTATAATGTACGAAATAACCAGCCTGCGAAGTGCCAAACATTTCTTTATTGTTGAACGGTAGCAAAATCAATCTGGAAATGCTATGACTTATGACTTGGAGGGGAGGCCCAAAAAGGGCCAGGCACCGTGACCATGGGTCTATTGCATCATCCCCAAGCAACATGGAAAAGGCCTTACGAAAAGAGCCCAGTAGCAGATGCGAGCATCAGCATAGACCTAACAGACATTTTGTGAAGCTCCTAAGGCTCAATGATATGGCGTCCAAGATGCTCAAACCTATAATCAGAGAAGTACTCACACTCACAGAGGATGTGTAAAGCAGTTTCCTCTTTAAGAAGACAACCCCGACAAGTGGGATCATCGACAACCTTCATTATGTTAAGATGCCTTTTAAGGCAACAGTGCCCAGTTAACAGGCCAATAGCCCTACGGAGACTGGACCTGTTGGGACACAGAAGTTTCTTGCATCTAACACCAGGAAAGCCAAGATTTATCTCTTTGGCCTGCCTCTGGCCATTACACTTAAGCCAGCTGGAATATTGAAGCTTGCTAAAGTGGCTAAACACAGTATCCCTGTAACATTTACTCGAGATACCGAGAACCGGCTCAGGTCCAAAAAAAAAAAAAAAAAAATAAGAGCCAGAGCCCAACCTGGCAAGAGAATCCGCCATCTCATTACCAGGAATGCCAGAATGACCAGAAACCCAATACACAGTAACTGGAAATGCTAACTAGTGGGAGGGCGCCAAAGCTCCCGCTGTGGGAGCAAGAAATATAAGCGTTCATAACATTCCTTTATAGGAATCTATTCATGCAGGATTTTAAGAATGTTGCTCTTCAAGATGTTGGTTTTAAATATGCATTCTACTTGAAACATTTAAGTGACCATTTACTTTATTTATTTTTTTTTTAGTTTTATATAAGACAGTCATAAAGACAAAATTTCACTTTTTAAAAAATGTGAAAAAAACATTAAATTAAAATATATTGTTCCGATAAAAATATATAACACACCCTATAGTGTAAATGTTTATATAAAATGTGTATTTCGTAAATTGCGTTAAAATATTTTAAGAAAATATATATAAATAGATGTTCCCGTAATGGGAGCTTTGGCGCTTAATGGGTTAATGATCTCAAAACGATTTAGCAAATTTATAAATGGCTAACTAACGCTTTGATATAATGGAAGTAAATAAAAGGCTGACAATACTAATATGTTGCGTTCTCATTTTACAGAAAATATTAATTTTTACTTAATCTTATCTATTCTTTCCAAATATTAGTGCGAACTTCATGGTTTACCCTCCTCCCATACTTCACCCGAAAAAAAGTTAATAAGGAGAAGAAGTTTGCATAAATGTCTCACAAAATATCTTCTAATGTATAACTGTATAATTAGTCATCAAATCAGTGAAACTTTTGCTCCTGAAGACAGGGATGTATAATAAACATATGGCATATATACTTATTTACCTGCCAAACATTTCATTTCTGGGAGACTAATCTCTAAAATTGAATTAGCTAAAATCGTGCAATCGGATGTAATTAGTATTGTTTTCTGCGAGTGACTTAATTACCAGAAAGATTCATTAATAAGCTGTTTATTACTTTATTTTGACGAAATGATCGTACAAAGCCAATTACGGCTTCAAATGAGATAAATAAAAACGTCTTACCTCTTTTCTGTTGCCATAAACGTAATTAATTCTTACCATAAAATAGGGTAGAATTTTACTTTCTGCAACATTTTTCACTCACGAAATAATAATTGTAAAAATAAACAAATCTTTATCTTTTCTGCGCAGAATTTAGATTTTTAAATAATAATAATTTGAAGAATTGAATCCGAGAAGCGTGGTATAGTTCAGAGGTCTGAATGCCTTCCGAACCTGTCTTAGTCGTATAAATTAAGCGAAGAGTGGAATTTAACAGTCGTTGTAACCCAAGATAAACTTGCTTACTCCCATGATTGAAAAAGCCTTATTGCCCAAAACTCCTCTCCTATAGTGTATAACGGTGCTTCCTTACGGAAAGATTTTTTGAATCTTTGTACAGAAAAGGAATCTGAAAGATAGTGCCTTTGAAATAATGGGAGCTTAAAGGCTTACTTTGATTTAACGTCGGAAAGGTTGGCAATAACGTTCTCAAGATAAAATCTGAATCCAACTTGTACATTCTGTGTATACATGCAACCTGTATGTTTTTCAGAGGTAAATGGCAGTTTCGTGGTCCTGAGCATATTGAAAAATCCAAATGTTTCTGCGTTTTGATGGTGACTTAGACGTTTCGACGGTGGTCCCGAAAGAATGTAAGTAGTTCTGAAATAACTCATTTGGTGCTGTAAGTTGCCACCATTTAAAAAAAAAGGAAAAATTTATATTGTGAACTGCTTTATACCGCCAAAGGAATAGGTTAAAATGGGTTTAAGATTTTAAGGAAATAAGGAATTCTTTTTATAGGAGAAGTCTCTTAAACCTTTAAGCCCTTCCTCTGATATAAATTAAAAAAGCCACAAAGATTAATTTTTTCCCAACATAAACAATATTCCAAAATTGAGGTTACTCTCAACATTAAACTTTGAATCTATTTACTGAAAGAATATTTCTTGAAAAAATAGTTTCAAACTACATTTAGTCATGATTATAAGAGCCTCAGATTGACAGCTTCAACTGTGCTTAAAAGTAATGAAATTTTGCAGTGTTCTAATGTTCCAGGTTTAACCAGTAAGCAGGCTAAAAAAATCAAGTATCAAGTATAAAGCAAGCTATATAAAAAACACCGATGTAGTACGAGGTAGATAATCAACAAATGTAGTCAAGAACCACTCCGATTAAATCACTTTTCAAACTTTCAGAATGTGTCTCTATTCTAAACAAAAAAAAAAAAAAAATGACGGCCACTGCCACCGGCGCCGCTGTCAGAAACTTGTTCTTCTATCTCCCCGAAACCGTGGGGGTTTGAGTTTCGACCAGTGGTGTCCACGGATTCAGAACATTCCGGAGAACCTGATAAGCTGAATTAAATTTCGAAAATCGAACTATTTTAGAAGATATTAATAAAAAATTCAAAAAACAAACATAATGGTTCACAGGTTTAGCAATTTTTGCCAGGATAAAATCATTCATAACTTTGCAACAAAGCAATTCAAAGTATATAGAATCAAGTGAAATTGACAAACATGAAATAGAATTAATCTATTTTACGCCAAATTAAAAAGTATATGAAATAAATAACTCAAAGTGTGTTACACAAAGTTTACAATTTTCAAATAGTAAGCTCTCTTCGACAACAGGAGTTTAGAATTAGCGAGTATTCGTTTTTCCAAAACAGATTAAATAATTGTAACTGATTTAAAAAGCGCCATCTTGGCATCAGGTACGATCTGGCAAAATTGTATCTCTCTACGCAGGGTTATTCTAAACCGCGAGTTCCAAAATGTTAGAATCCAGTATCTTGAAAATAAAATAATTAAAATGCAGATTATCTTAAAGACGGTTAGGTTCAGCTTGGGTATTTGTACTTGGCGGCGTGAACTATGTCATTATAGCAGTTACAGTACAGATAGGATATTTGGCAGCGAGATGAAATGATATATTTCGTGGTACTAAATATGCCAATCTGCAAAGGATTATGTACATGGATATATGGATAACGGTTTTCCCGGTAACCTTATATGAACAGTAATTATGGGTTATGAGCATGTGTAAATCGCAAAATAATGAAGAGTCACCATTGGTGGCAAGCATGTGGGCATTTGTAGACATTCCATAGTTTTATCAAAGAAAACATTTTGAAGTACTATTTTATTAGAGCTAATTATTAATGATACATATACGTAAGTCACCAAATTATGAAAAATCGCCATGGGTGGCAAATAGGCAAGGTGTTCCATAGGTTTTACATAACTCAAAATAATGTGAAGTTTAAATTTTTATGTTCCAAGGAACACACGCAAGAACCAAGCAATGTGCAGCTCGATGTCATTCTATCTGATTCGATCTTTGGGTTTTATCTATTGAAATTATACCATTTTTTACGAAGCAGAATTATTAGGGGCAGGGTACCTCATACGAAAAACGAGCGTAGCGAGTCTAGGAGCCTTGGCCCCTAGTGTATAAAAAATTCAGTAATTTTTTAAAAATATGTTTACCACATATACCGCTGTTTACAACAGAATTAAATGAAATTTTTAGGCGCACATCGTTTATATATTTAGTTATGCAGAATGCTTTAATCTAAAAATGTTTCTTAAAGGAGTTCAAGTCGAGCGTCTTCTTTAATAAGTCAAAAAAGTGAAACAAAATACAGCAGAGCTTCAGAAAATTCCGAAGATTTGTTTACAAGAGGATTCAGTATAAATTATAACTTGACATTAATCTGAAAATGTATACGATGCTTAACTAATTGTAGTGAGGTTTAACTAACATTTAAAATGTTTCTGTCAACATATTGGGTTGTACGAAAAGACATTTCGTTTTCTAAGAACATGAGGAATGCATATGTCGAATTTGATAAATTTAATCTTTCAACGATCTCACGAGTCGTTTTCATTCATCAATGCCTTTATTGTGTCTTCATAAGCTTCAATTGGCCTTCCAGAGCGTGGTGAGACTTCATATTCAAAATTGCCGAATCAGAATTTTGAAAACCATTTTTGGTACTGGTGTTCTTTGAATACATCTTCTCCATACACATCGGATAATTCTTTTATTTCTTAAATAGCATTTTTACCTTCCCGATAGAGAAAAAGCAAAACATGTCGAAAATGCCGCCGTTCAGTTTCCATATTTGAATGAGTACCAACCAAAAACTACTGCGTAAAATCAATCGATCTTTTTTCGCAAGCAAACTTGCTATATAAGCTGTCAAAATATATAATGATCAGGCGGCTTAAGTGTGAAGTTGGCTGTGGAAAAATACAATTATGTCCTCTGTTGGAAAAAATGAAATTACTTTCCGAACAGCCTAATAGAATGGGTTTTTATATTTTGGATTTACTGTGTGTAATTATCTCTCATTCATTGAACAAATAAGTTAAGAAAATAGTATGTTGTATGACGAGCGAACTGGAAATGCGTGGAAGAATAAATTATATCGGGGGAAAACGTCAACCAGCGCTCCCATGTATTTAGGAAAAATTTTTTTAGAAATTTTTTTAGTTTGAATTAAGCTTGCTATGTCAAGCTTGATTCAAGCTTGCTATGACAAGCTTAATGCAAGTTGGGCAAGTATAAACTTGAACACTTGATTCAAGCTTGCATTAAGCTAACACGCTTGAAATTTTCAAGCTTAATTCAAGTTTATTGACTTGATAATTCAAGCTTACTGCAAGTTTGATGCAAGTTTGCTGTGCTGTCTGCGAACGATCTCGAGTTTTGGTCGATTTCCTCCTGACTGAACGTGAATAAGCGTTAAAATCCCTCAAAATGTGCTCTGACCAAGGACACCCCTCCCGTAAGCAGATTACCCTCGTGTAGGCTTGCCATAAAACGAAACAAACAAACTAAGCTATGACATCACTTCTTTCTCAAAGCAAAAATAGTTGAGGCAATAGTTTGTGCTCATTAAAAAGAAAGCGCACTGTGTTCTAAATATAAAGGTGTACATATTTAGTAAAACATAAATAATTTCTTTTTAACGTTAAGGAAAACATTTTCAAACTTTTAAAATATCATTAGGATTACTTTTGCCTTTAGGATCATTTCTTAAACGAGGAGAAAAAAATCACGTTTCTTGAACAAATATTTTCAAAAGTCCCCCTCGGTGCATATCATTTTAACTCTTAACTTAAAATCGAAACTCCAAGTTGTCACAATGTGTTTGATCTAACAACAGGAATATAATTGATTTCCTGACAGTTTTTGGCCATGATCGTAATTGATTAATATTTCAAATGAGAAAACCACCGCAGACCAGGAGCTTTCCTGTTAAGTTATGGATTAATTACTTTAGCTTTGATATGCAAACACATTTTCAAACACGGCGAGAGATCCCGGAGTAATTAGCTAATAAAATTGTATAGATTTTTAGAGGTTAGAAAACCCTTTGGGAAGCACAGCTGCAAAATCCTACTTTTCGAGGTTGCATTGGTCGGGGAATTCGGCGGGCTAGGCAGATGTGATAATTTTCATAAATTATGCATTGGGAAAGCAAAGTTCAGTGGGAATTGAGTACGTATTCAGTTCTTTGTGGAGGGAATTAAAAATCATTAATTTTGGGCTGAGCTTTCTGTATAGTTCCTCTAACAGTATTTTCGGTGTACTTTGCTGAATTACTTTCATGTAATAGTGTTAGACGCTTTTAATTACATTTCTGCTTTAGTTTTACGTAAAAATATCTGTATTGATTGATGTTATGTAAAGAGGAGAATGTGTCAAGTTGAGCATAAATTAAGATAGATACATATAGCCACGTGGTAAATGTGTCACCTTGATTATCGCTTGAAATTCATAGCATTATATCGCAATTTTTAAATTTTAGACAATTTTAGCCGTTATCACATAAATTAATCCTAGTTGTTTTAGCATTACCGGAGATTAGCCATTCTGGAGTGTTACCCATTATTATTAAGTTATAGACAAGCCCCGTTTAGTTTTATAAACGAACATTTTAGAATATTTACTTGAATGAAATTTGATTCTACATTTTAAAAAGTCTTAGAAGCTTGTTGATAATTTGACTTGAAGAAATGAAAATGGAAGATTTTTATTAAGAGAATTTATGAAATAAATGATAAATATTTATAGTTAATTTTATTTATTTATTTTTGAACCGGATCATCTTCTCAACTTCATCAAACTACGAAACTTAGTAGGAAAAAAAAGTTCATTTTCGTCCCTATGCACACTACTAGCTAAAATAACCGTTCTTCAAAAATGAATGGTATTGTTTTAACACACTAATAAAAACAAATTTAATTATTTGCCTCGTTTAATTCTGCGTTTTTTTCTACACAGATGAACAAAATTTCTAACAGATTTATAACGCTGTCGCAAACATTATTTTCAAAGTTGAATCGAGAAAATCGATACGTTACGATTTCAAAAGTACCGAAGGACTTGTTTTATTCTATTTTCCTGCTCTTATTTGGTCAGAAATATAAAGCAATAAGTGTAAATGTATTACAGCCATTTTCAAAAATTAATCGGAAAGATAAGAAAAGATCGAAAATCTAAAAATCGGAAAGATAAATGCAAGATAAATCACTAATCATATTTTCGTAATTCAGTACTCTAATCTGAATCTCGAGGTTTGTGAAGATATCTTTCTAATGATGTCGCATTTTGTCAGAGCTTATTAAAGTATAATTATTAAAGCTAGAGTTGACAATAATGTAAAGGCCAAAGCCAGAATTTCTAGTCTCTGTTGCAAAAATTAATCGTATTTTTTAATTATATGAACAGACATAAGAATTTGCAGGAATTTTAGTTACATTATTAGTTTATAGGTTTAACTGAGTTCTTCATAAAATAAAACACTTTTTAGAACATGATCAGCTTCTACTTTTCATCTATATTTGATGCCTGCCAATATTCTCATTGAACTGAAGCCCAAATATTTACTTTATGTTACTTTATACATGTGTGCAGATTACATGATCTGGGAAACAAAAAATTCTTAATTAATTAAAGATTTGAATAATTTTTATAAAGTATAATCATCATATAATGAAGTTTAACTTAAAACTACCTGCACTTGATTAACCAAAAATAAAAAATATCAAGAAATTTCGCATTATTTTAAAAATCGATAAGTTGTGGTTGATGTTACAAATGATGTTGTTGCCATGCAATGGCTGAGTGAATAAGACACTATACATTAGTAGATGGCTGAAGTGAGAAGATCCAGTGTTGTGGAATACCACGCAACTGTAAGTCAGATGGTATGGAGTTTCCGGCGTTTTTCACCAGATGCAATGTGAATACGCCTTAGGACTCCTTAAGAAGTCTACTGTTCAAGGCATCCCCTCTTTGGTTTTCGTATAGCTTTGCATCAACACAACACAACAATACAATGATGTTATTGCATATATCACCCTTGATCGTGTTGATGTTTGGTTTTGAAGCCCAAATCTTGCAAACGCAACGATTATTAAATGATTTCCCACGCCTTTGTCTTATTTCCGCAAAATTCGGCATTATTTCGAATCCAAACATGGCGATATTTTAGGCATAGCGCCAGTAAAGCTGCATCGCGATTAATATAATTTTATGAGGTAATGCAAAGTAACATTAACCGTTTTTTATACCTTTAAATTAATCGTAAGCTGTAATGAAAGTCTTTATGCTTTTTGTATTTTGCTTGAAATGGATTGATGTCCGTAAACTAACATGGATCGTGATGCATCGTAGCTATTTTGAGTGCTCCTGTGAAAAAACTATTAATGTTACATGTACTATTTTCGACAGACAGCATTACTTTGCCACATTTAACGACATGCATCAATTTTATTTTGTTTAATATCGATGAATGTAATGTTTTTAAAACAAATTTTAAACACTGATGACCCATGTATCGTAGAATGTTGAAAATGTTTTGAACACTCCCGTAAAAAACTATAAATGCTACATACATCATTTCCAACAGAGTGCATGATACAGTATATAGCAATATCACATATAAAATTCGCTGCATATATATATTTACGGCGATTAGAACGCGGATGCACATATGCGCGAACAGAAATTTAAAAAAAAAAAAAATTCGGCAAATGGTCGGTGAATTACAAATCACTGAAAAATAGGTCATTATTTATTAAAGTTTCAAATAAAAACTTAATGTTTAACTTTATATACTTAATATTTACATAATATATTTTAAAATAATGGATATATCGTCTTAGATATTATTGCATAAAATAATTTACACTAATCCTAAAACAATGCTTTCTTTCAATTATGAATTATTTTTCATAATAATTTTGCATTTTACTTTCTCAGAAAATTTAAAAACGCAAGAGAGATTAAAAATTTTTTCTTAATAAACAGCAAAAAAAAAATAAGTATTCCCTCCCCCAGGAATTCAAAGTGCATCAGCCATATATTTTACTGAACATTTATTAAAATTATTCTACAGCGGGAAACAAAGAAACCATTTAATTATCTCAAGATCAAAGTTACTATTAATAAATGCTTGCGAATTCCCGAAAATGGAATTTAAGAGATTACAATGCTCCCGTTTTTCAAGAGAAATTTTGTAAGTTCGTTTTTCTATGCCGGATTAATTAAAAAGTGCAAAATGACATATTTATCTAGGATAAAGTTCATTTCAGAAAGTTTTCTCTTAGTGAGGGATATTTTACGTTACATTTTGTTTGCATTTGGACCAGTATTTTTGAATAAACAGCCAATCTTAAGAAACCACGAGTTAGAATCTTTCTGTATATCATGATATTCAGGGTTTTCCTAACTACATAATGATGCAGCGCTTAGTTGTTAATTCATTCAATTTTCTTTCTACATTTATTTCTATTTCTCAAATTAAAAAATATATGTATTTAAAGTTTTAGAGTTAAGTAAAATTAAATATATATATGACCCCTCAACAACTAATTACAGAGAGACAGGAAATACTAAACACTAAACATAAGTTTTAAGAGATGTTTTATACGATAGATACTCTAAAAATAATCTAAGTGTTAAACATATAACACACTAAATCTTATACATAAAAATGAAATTCTGTTTGTTTGTTTGTTTGTTTGTTTATTTGTTTGTTTGTTTGTGGATTTGAGTTGTATACAAATCCACAAAAATGGACCTATCAGCCTGAAATTTTGCACAGATATGTAAAATAACATAGAATAAATCATAGTCCACTTTAAAACTTTGAAAGTCCACCCGTTCCCGGAATTTAAGAGATTTTTTATGTTCTCCACGCAAAAAGCTTTCCGTAATTGTAACCCCTGTAGTGAAAAAAGTGTGAAATAAGGATCGTGGTTGCCATGTGTGGCGATTTTGCGGAATAAGATGTTTTAAATTCTCAAAGTAAAAATAAAAGAATAATAAGGATTTTTTTTTGTTAGTTTATATTCGTAAGGATATATTTTTTTTTATTATAATATCGTGTGCATGGGAAATCGGAGCAGGAATGAAATGTTTTATACGCAAAACAATAAGAATTGAAGATTTCCGAGGCTAATATGTTAAAATTTTTTAGTTTGGCGAAAAAATAAAATGGCTCAAATGCCGAGAAAGTGAGTTCTAGCGGTTTGCACAGTTTCCGGCTAGGCGCAATTTACTGAGAGCTTAAGGAAACGGATTTTTGAAAACAAGTGCAAAGGTTTTATTAGAATACAGCATTAAATTTTAATGATCCGTGCGAAAATAATGCAGTTATTAAGGGATTTCAAGCGATCTATCTTCAGCATTCTCGCGATTTTGAGGAGGATTCTAACGCTTGGCGCTATTTATCGTAATTTAATCGTCTGCTATTTGGGTTATGAATACACCTGCGTATAAGTTTTTGAAATTTTCATTCAGTTGGAATTGTGCATTTTTCTGAGCAGCTTTTCTGCATCTAATGTATTACATCCAGAAAAAAGGATGTTAGAAATATCAATTTTAATTTTGTTTAATCACACTCATGAATAATGATACACTTTCCAACTTAATGAAAGAAGGAACGAAAATAGGGAAGACCCATGGATTATAACTCTTTTTATATATAGCACTTTAGTGCGTATTTAAAAATCTGAAAGTGTGTCAGATTTTCTATGATTCTAGCGCTTGGCGCAATTTAATGAGAGGGTATTTTTAAAAACAAGCGTAGGTTATCTTATAAATAAAAATGAAATTCTGTTTGTCAATTTGTTGATTTGGGTAGTATACAATTCCACAAAAATGGACCTGTCAGCCTGAAATTTTACACAGATATGTAAAATAATATAGAATAAATGATAGTCCACTTTAAAACTTTGAAACTCCACTTTATTTCCGTTCCCGGAATTTAAGAGATTTTTTATGTTCTCCACGCAGAAAGCTTTACGTAATATTAACCCCTGTAGTGAAAAAAGTGTGTGAAATAAGCATCTTGGTTGCCATGTGTGGCGATTTTGCCGAATAAAATGTTTTAAATTCTTAAAGTAAAAATAAAAGAATAATAATGATTTTTTTAGTTTATTTTTTTAGGTTATTTTTTTAATTATAATATCGTGTGCGCATAAGAAATGAGAGCAGGAATGAAATGTTTTATACGCAAAATAATGAGGATCGAAGATATCCGAGACTAATATGTAATTTTTTTTAGTTTGGCGAAAAAAAAAATGGCTGCTAGGCCGATTTTTAGAGAGTGAGTTCTAGCGGTTTGCACAGTTTTAGGCTTTTTGGCGCAATTTACTGAGAGCTTAAGGGAATAGCATTTTTGAAAACAAGTGTATAGGTTTTCTTAGAATACAGCATTAAATTTTAACTATCCGTGCAGAAATAATGCAGTTATTAGGGCATTTCAAGCGATGTAGCTTCAGAATTCTCGCCAATTGAGTACATTGATTTAACTTGGGGGAAATCCGCCAAATTTCAGAAAATTGAAATCTTCGCATTTAGTACATCGAGGTATCGATGAATAAAACATGTTATAGTTGATAATTTAAAAAATGCGGCTGTATTAAGGGATTCCACTTTTCAAATAAATGCCTGGCGGTCGAACCATTTCCCATTTGATTGCTGCTAAGGCAATGCTTCGAATGATTCCCTGAAAAACTCTTGCAAAATGGCGTATGCTGGCACTTTGGCGAGGCTTAGATTTGAAACTGGATTTTACTTGAGACTGGTATATACGTATAATAAGACTGGTTATAGATAAAAATGAATGTTGGTATGTGTGTAGGAGGTTGAAAAACTCCAGCACCGTTTCACCGATCACCATGAAATTTGGTTCACCTAAGTCTTTTATCATGGAGAAGGTTTTTATGCTATCCGTTTTCCTCTAACTTTTCACTAGGTGGCGCAGCAGAACGTCGAATTCTATTCCGTTTAGCCGTTTGCTATGCGAATATTGTCCAACCAATTTCGATGAAATTTGGTACACGCGAATATTAGAACACGGAGAATATTTTTCACTATCCATTTTGCTGTAACTTGCCGCTAAATGGCGCTGCAAAGCATCAACTTCTATACCGTTCGACCGATCGGCATAAAATTTTTTATACTTACACATTTGAGCACGAAGAATATATTCTAACTGCGTTACTTTTGATGTTACTCGCCACTAGATGACACTGCAATGCATTATTATTTTAACTCACCACTAGATGACGCTGCAGCAGGCCAAATTTTTGACCATTCAAACGGTGGCTATGAAAATCAGTATACATAGCTATTTGAACAATGAGAATATTTTGGCGTTATCCATTTTGCTATAACTCGCCACATGACGGCGCTGTAGCAAATCATTACTTTAATTAACCACTAGATGGCCCTGCAGTGTATCACTTCTTGACTGTGCGAATGATCGCTATGAAAATAGGTATACATAGATATTTGAACACGGGGAAGAGTTTGGCACGATCCATTTTCCTATAACTTGACACTAGATGTCGCGTCAACACATGAACTTCAAGACTATTCAGCCGATCGTCATGAAAATTCGTATACATCGATATCTGAATGCGAAGAATATTTTTGCCGTATCCGTTTTGCTAAAACTCGCCACTAGATTGTGCTACGCCGCATCGCCTTCTGCACCGTAAAAACGATTGCCTTGAAATTCAGTATGCATGATTATTGAACACAATATAACGCGATATCCATTTTGCTATATCTCTTTATTACAATAAATAGTAATCACAACAAATATTAATATCAAAAAGTCCATTCATTCCCGTGCGAAGAACGGGTACTTCAGCTAGTATTGAATAAAATTACTCTAATTAATATCCCCCCCCTTCCCCCCCCGAAACATGAGCTAAAGTTAGCATGCATATTATAGGACTCTTCGATTCCTTTTTTATGAGTAAATCGGTTACAAATTTTATTACTTAAAAGGACTTAAGACTTTCAAAGAACTTTCAGTGTTTTTTCTTTTCTTTTAAAAAACACTAACATAATAACTAACTGCAGTCGATCCATCAAATATTGGCCCGAAGGAATGGCTGATACTAAAGAAGTAGATCAGGGTTTGAACAAAGGTTTGTTATCTTGTTTACGGTGAATCAATCATCTTTATGAATAAAGAGTGATGTTCTACATTTTTTAAAAACACAGAACTGTTTTCATTTCATAAAAGCTCAATATAAAATCAGCTCATTATTATAGATGTTGCATGAAACTTCTCTCAAATGCACAGGTATCCTTAAAAATAGTATTAGAACTGTACATCACAGTGTTTTTTTTAATGTTTAAGTCAGTGTCAAAGTTTGAGTGGTTTTATCCATCTGAATCCATTTAGTTTTTGAATTTTGTTTTGTTTATAAATGAGTATTAACAATCTAACTCATATCTGCTTTTTTTACATTTTTATTTAATCTTTTTAAATTTAAAACCCAACTGAAAATCTGAAATTATTTCAGACGAAAAAAATCTTTACATTAGATATTTGGTTTAAATCGAATTTAAATAATAAAGAGAAAGAGACAGGAGCATATAGCAATGAAATCCACCTAGCCCAATACTTTGGCCTAATTTTGATTGAAGATTTAAGTCGAAATCTCTGCATATGCGTGTGAGGCTTAACTTTTCAGTAACTTTCCAACTCTTTTGACATATACTTATGTTAGAATGTTTTGCGGAAGCCAATAAAGGAAGTGAACTTTGATAATCTTTGGAGCAATCGAGTCGACAGCCCCTTCCCCCTTCCCGATAAGGATGTAAAATTCCCTACAGGTATAGAAAGTCAAGTTAAACTGAATAATGATGCTACGAAACGAAAAACAATAAGCGTTATATATGAGTTTAGATTTTTAAGACACAACGAAAATGGTATTAATAATTAAAAAAGCTACAATTCACACATTATTGGCTCTTTAAGCATTGTATAGTTTCGTATGTTATGCAACATTGTGGTTTATTTTTAATCAGGAAATATTTTCGTTTTTTAAATCAAGTAGGATAGAATACAATATTTATGTATGTTCTAAAAGTCTTAATGAATTGAAATCATAAGTAATGTTGTGCATAAACTTACTAATTTTAAAATAAATGCATAAGATTTTGTATTTAATATGTGCATGAAATAAAAATTTAATCATGTTTATTCTTCCATATTTCACATGAAAATATTTAGTATTTAAGGTATTCATATATGAATCATAAAACTAGCAATTCCCGTATTATTATGCTGCAAACAGTTTTAAGATACTATTTTTATTTCTAAATTATTTTTGTTTATGTATTTAATGAAATCTGTGGTTTGAAACTTTTAAATTCCTTTATAAAGGGTAAAGCAAATTTGTCGAATTAGTTGTTAGTCGATATGTATAATCGTTGCTATTATTTATAATATAAATTTAAATAAAGTAGTTATAAATCGATAAAAAATTCATGGGTTTAAGTGATATCGAAACATTTCTGCTTCTTTGCTTGTTTATCTACTACATCTCACTTTTTAATTAGAGTTTAATCTAAGCATAATGAAGTCAATTTCTCAAAAAATAGTACAGTTCCACGACAAACATGGATTAAAATATGCAAATTTTATATGCATGGAGAAAAATAAAAGCAAACTCATATAATTATCTTGCAGAAGAATACATGCACATCGCTAAAAAATAAACATATACGGCGTACTAAAAATATACTCGAAGCGTGTTTACCGCGCATAACGCTTGAGACTAATAACTTAATTAAAGTAGCGTGCAAAGTTATGCTTAAATACTTCGTTGGAAAATATTAATATTTCACCCTTCTTCTATGATATCACAAAGACATTTATAGCGTTTTCATGGGGAAGGAAAACGATAAAATTAGTTTTATATGAAAGGATTAGGTGGCTGGAATGATAGCATGCAAATTCATCTTCCGTGTTCCTAAGGTATGAACTGGACTTAGCATTACCTAAAAATTGAATACCTCCATTAATTATTTAAGTTGGAAAATTTATCGCGCATGCACGATTATATTATTTTTATATTAAGTTAAAATTAGTTTAATTTATTTTTACATTAAGTCATGATGGAAAATAAAATATTTCTCTTAGTTCCAGCGTATACTTTATATAAGTTCAAAATACGCGATCTAATTGTTTTATCTTCTTTTATTAATCTAACTTTCTTTAGATTAATTAAAAAAAGAGAAAAAAATAAATAAATTATTAAATTTTTAAAATATTTTTTTTATTACTCAAGGAAATAACGTATACATTCAAATACAAAAGTATTATTGCCTGTTTTTGTTGTTGCTCTTCATGCATTCCGGGTAACTGCAAAGATGCGCCAGATCTTACATATGAGACGGCGGCGGGCGACATTGAGCGGCATCTATTTTATTGAGCCCAAGTGGGAGAAAGACAGATCGGGATATTGTAATTTTGAACTACTTACAGATGAGAGCCCAGCACCTCGATTGTCTCCCTCAAACGTATCGTTTCAATACGGAGGGCATTGAAACCTCGAGACTTCCGCGGTCCCACAGCAGTCCAGTCAAGAGAGGTTGTCACCCTCCCCAAGCGCTGACCAAAATCGGCCTGCTTCAATATCAGTGTTCTTTTGAGAGCCGAGCTTCAACTGACTGGGCCGAAGAACTTACATAAATGCCTCTCAAACTTTATCTATATTCTAAAGGAATGGTTCCCAACCTTTCAAACATCGAGTCACACTTTTCTGAAACTGAATTTATTCACACAGTTCATCCATGGCTTAATTTTTTCTGATATTTGAATATCGAATTGGGGAAAAGTTCATTCTGGAATGCATTCTAGATCTTGTCTCGAACCACCAGAAATACTACTCAACAATTTTTAAATTATTGATTTTTACCAAAATGAAAGTAGACACTTTTATAAATTTTGGGCCGTTGAACAAGAAAATCATGTTTAAAATTCGCTTCTGGCTCAGAAGTTTGAGTAAATACACTGTTTAAATTTCACATATTAATATATATATATAACCCTATAAGACGCTATGCTTAAAATACGTTGGGAAAAATGAATAAAATATGCACTTCCTTTTCTTGAAAAAAGCTACTATGAATCACGTTGTAATGTAGCATTTTATTTGAAGTTTTAAATTGATGGCGTTTTTAATTAGCAAAAACGCAGGTTTAACACTTCAGTTGCAACAGAAGATAAGGCATTAGAATACTTAAACTATTTATTTAAAAGGACTACTGAAGAATAAACATACTGCAATGGCAGCTAGTGGTGGCTTCAGCGAAATAAAAGAATACGCTCTCTCTTAACAACGATAAACGGTGGAGTGGCTTAAAATATACACCAACACCAAACATCAGGTTGGCGAGAGCAAAAACTTTGGCCGAGATATACAACGCCAGTTCCAGAGCAACCATAAAATTTAAATCAATAAAATTAAAGTTATAAAACCGCGAATAAGTAATTTTAAAGATGGTGCAAGGCATAAAGAATAATTTATGCCAAAACGGTGCCAAGATAGGGGAAATGAAAAATTCATTATGATTGCAAACTGGCGTAAGGTAATCTATTTTTATCACAAAAAGATGTTATTTTTATCACAGATTAGGAAAAATAAACAATTATAAGGCTATTGCATGTGAGGAAAGCGGAAACACAAATAGAAAATAAAAGTGAGGGAAATTGAGACCACAAAAAATGAGTTATAATGCAAGATTTTGAATAGATTAAATTTAAGAAACACAAAGAAAAAATTATCAATATTAGATATGTGAACTACATCATTCACGTGATCAAACGATTAAAATCAACCTCATCCAACCTTCTTCAGTCTTGTACGTGGCAGCTAATCACAAACTTCATTTTGCCATGTGTTTCATATTTTATATAAATTTTGTGGTCTACTGAATAGGTAGCAGTGGCACGATCCTGTGTAAATTCCAAGACAACTTTTGCTATACTATATGAGCTGTCGTGATTTGTGGTTCCAGGAAGCGACCTTCGACTTCTGCGGTGAAAAAGCCATACGCACCGTACTTCGCATGTCCTATTGGAGAAACAAGGTAAATCGTGGACTCCCCAAGTTTGTGGAACGTCTTCTTATCTAACTTAAGTACTCGAATGCATGGATAAAGAACTTTCGGTAGTTACGTATTATCCCGGCGGTCATTCCCGCTAAACAATTTTTGCGTCAAATGGGCTGGCAAACTGCTGCCCCATATTCCAAACCATCAATAATTTTATGTGTCCGGCATTTATCTTGGCGAAAAGTCGCTCGTCTTGGCAGACAGCTGGAATAATACGTAAGTACTGAAGTTTTATTGTGGTTAGTACATGTGGATTTCAAAACAATAGCAACTGTGCTCGTTCTTCGAGGTAGGTTGTTGAAGTACTGTTCCTATATATGTGAGTGAGATACACTAGACATGTCTTTTACAAATAGAATGATGACCTCTACGAGCAGTTTTGTTGCCTGGCACTAAAATTTTTTCATATGAACCTCTGATAGCATTATTCTACCACCGTTGCAGATAAAATTAAGAGTTGAGAAGGCATTTGTAATGACTTATAACAAAAAAAAATATGCCTTTGAATACTTAATGCCAGAAATTTAAATGTATCAGTACAGAAAAGATAACATAGGTGATAGTTACAGGTTTCCAGCTTTTGCAGGCACGTTGAATACAATGCCAACTTTTGATATTTCTGATGATGCCAATTCTGTTCAATACAATGCCTGACATGTTTTCCAGAATGTTCTTACTCAATTTCTATGCAACACTCGTGCTGAAAGCTATTAAGAACTGGTGGAAGAACTTGTATCTGCATATAAGAAAATTGTGTGCAAAATCGCACTAAAAATATACTTCCTGCTATCACATACTGGTGTCTTCCAGGAAAATTTTGACGATTTTAGTGGCAAGAAAAAGGGAGTTTCCTTCAGGACATTTCTACAACAGAAGAGCATCACGGAATCAATAGCAAGGTCACAAAGGACCTCGGAAAAACACAGTTTGGGAAACGCAGTACTAGAGTAATCCTTTATATTTTATGCCCTATATTTTTCATAAAAAGAATTATATAAAAATTAAATAAAATAAAAGCTAACTAGCTTGCAACCACTCTACAATTTTATAAAACTCTAAAGTAGTGAATTTTTTGAGTTCACATAATTGAAAAAAATTGTGATAAATATGTGTGATTTGATGTATGCAATACATTTTTTGTCTTTTTACTGCAGATATTTATAGTTAAAAATAAAGACCAAGCGTTAAAACTAAAGCGTAACAGAAGCATTTCATTAAACGTCATTTATATATTTCTGACTATCGTATATCAAAAATAAGAATTCTGAAAGTTTACCCAAACTAATTTTTAATAGTTTTTCTTATTTTTAAAATATAAAAATAAAATTTTGTATCACAAAACTGGTGTCGTATTTTAAATAGTCTTTCAAGATGAAAACAAGAACGTCTTTTTGGTCACATTTTGATATTACGACAGAAACATTGATTAGTGCAGTTTTTACAAAATTTTTTGCAGCACAGAATACGAAGTTGGTACGGTAACGTCATGAAGATACCTAAATTCTTTCTTCCGAAACAAATATTGTTGATATTAAACAAATAAAACTATGCTTTATTTAAAGCTTTTACTTCAGTGAAAACAATTTTTTTTTACGAAAACCATTTCATAAGATAGTGTTCTTTGCATTATAATCATTTGGTGATTGCTTTTTTAAAATACTGTTACATATGTTTATTTCTTGGGTAGATATTTCAAATAAACTTTAAATCAACACTTATAAATCAACATACTTAAAATGTTTCAACTTTTCGTTTATTTAAATAAGAATGTATTTTTAAACAATTAAGATTACAAAATTCTTTCTTCTACAAATAAACGAAATTTTGCAACATTTTAAGTATGCTTATTTAAATGTTAATTTAAAGTTTATATAAAATATTAAAATGTTTAAATGTTTAAATGTTTAAATGCACAGCTTGTTAAATCTCTATAAATGTTCATTACCGCATTTGAAAGCTTTTTTCCTTCCATTTCTAGTTAAGTTACATTTCAAACAAAATACATGTTTTAGTGTTCACTAAAAATAACAAACCATTAATTAAAAGAATTCAATATCTCAAATAAAAAGCACCACAATTTGATAAAACTATCCTTTGACGATGGCAATTATTTTTAAAGCTAATAAGATTTAATTGTAACTTAGCACAAGTACAACTTATTTACCCATAAGCCCCAGCAAAAATTTAAAAGACTCCTTATGTTCTGTCCAAAGTACTTAAATCCAAATGTTAATTTCTGCGTATATGTGCTGTAGCACTTCCTCTCTTTTCCTGAAAGCACTGATTAGATCTCATGGGCTTCTAGAAATTCTTAAGGTATGTATTAATTAACGGTACTTGCAGAAGAATACATTTTTACCCGATTTGTTTAAAAGAAGATAATTAGCTAACATGATATTTACTCATGCCCTTAATGCCGAATATTCCCCTGTGATATTTTAATGGCAACGAGACCAATATAGTAATCGAAAAATCTTAAGTGCTGCTCTTAATGGAATCTGATTCTTCCTCAGAGCATAACTACTATATAGTTAGTTCACTTTAGGCAACTGGCATTTGAATGAAAGATAAGGCTTAAAGAACATTGCATAGACGCATTGACAGAAGAAGCATGCATGCTCCCTAACGTTTTCTTTATTTTGATGGCATGTAAAGTGGTACAGTTATTGAAACGCAGAAAAAAAAATGACTTACAATGCATTATTCGTAAAAGTAGATTTGTTGTTACTGCACTCACATTTGATGGTAATCTAAATGTAATTTCCTTGAGCAGGTTTATACATGAATTGCATGTCGACAAGCTCGGCATAATTGTAACCATGCACCAAGCTCGAAATCTGTGTGGAGAGGGGAACGATGATTAGATACAGAGAAGAGTTTTCATTCGCCGAAGTAAACAGCGCCCTCTACTGTCACAGCAATGCATTTCCGCATGTATATTCTTGTACGAAATTTGCTTATTTAGGTCCCATTTCCTGTCTTTACATTTCTGATGTAAAGCTTTGAAATACCCTGTGTACTGTTTGGATTTTAACCGACTAATGCTGTTGAATGAATAAAACGTCGGTATATTTTGTTCGTGCAACGAAATATTTTACTAACCCACCAAAATCATTCCATTTAAACAGGGCCCCATCCAAAATTTTTATGGAATCCTTAAACATTTTTTTTCCCCTGTGTAAAACTTGTATGCATGGTTTTCAGTCTGGACTTCGTGGAAGTTTAAGAGAACTGAGAAAATCCTAACTTTGCCCTTCATAATCTGGTTCAAAATATGTATGCGTTAATTTAAATCTTAAGCATTTTAAATACTAGTCTGTTACATTACCTTTAAAATATAATCTTTTTACTTTTTATGCCAGCACAATTATTCATTATGAACCATAAGAACTTAATAACTGTTTTTACTGAAGCGATAATCCCTAAAATCAAAATTGCCGAATTTTGATGGCTAAAGCGGATTAAGAATAAAGAAAATAGAATCATTGCTATTTCCTTAAACTACAAAAACGAATTTTTTCCCGTACAAGGAAAAAAAAAAGCGAATTAAATATAATTTTATCGATTGATTAATTATCAGAAATTTAGGACTCCATTAAAAGAACGGGTACTTAATGACTGTTAAAGGAATTATTAAATTCAAGGTTTCTAATTTTACTTCAATTAAATCTAGGTTAAAAAAATCTTTTCACTTGAGGTTATGGTTTATTATTTTAAATCTTTATTTCCAAGCAAAAGTGTAGTTTCTTTCCTACAGAAAAGTACTAAGTTAATATTTCAACGGAGTCATGCATAGTATATATATATATATATATATATATATAACTAACAAGTAAAACACAAAACATACTACAAATAAGACATATCTCGCAAAGAAAATATAACAGCTATTAGCAAGAATTAGAAACCAGAATTTGAAGCCAAATAAAGTGCAAGAATTATTGTGATAATATAATGGAACGGAAATTATAACCACTGTCACCATCTTCAGGGGCCACAAACAGTGGATTATAATTTACAGCAAACCAAATAGTAGGGTTTCGGTTGTGTGGCATATCAGAAGAGATATTAACTCCACACATCTGGGCCCTACCCTACTATATAAAGGAAAGAAGAAATCAAAAAGATAACAAAAATTAGAAATAGGAATATAATTTTACATACCAGACCTTGAGCACATGTAAATTTCATTTGAACAACTGATATGCGTTGCCCATGCTAAGAATTGTAAAAAGTGAAAAATGGTGTTGCCACCAAATAAAAGTGTAAAAGTGGAAAGAAGAAAGTATAGGAATTGCCAAATACTAAAAGGTAATATTATTAAAATTTAAGAATATCCAGGTATATTAATATAATAAATATATATTGAATAATAATAAATTAAAATGATTGAATAAAATAAATAGTATAGCAAAATTAAATATAACATTGTTTAAAAAATATAATGAATATTATTATTGACAAAGTATGTATAATAAGTTACTGTATGACAGAAGATTAATCTAGTAAATAAGAAAAAAATAAAAAATAATGTTTAGGACAGAATAATCACAATATAGGAACCCCGTTTTTTTTTTTTTTTCCCTCCAGATATATATATGCATGCATATACACATCCAAATTGTTTTTAAACATATTACTTTTTTTTATATATATATGAGAAAAACTTCCTCCGCCCGACCCAACCATCCAATTACAACCTTAAAACCAAAACCCCACCCAACCTCCAGTAAATTAACAAAGACATTAGACACATCATTATCAAGAATTGTAAATAATAGATTTTAGGAACTTAGTGGGATAGTTATATTGTCTAGCTGACAGAAATAGAGATTTAAAATTGGAGACTTTAAAATCATCAGAACATAGAAACTTGATTCTACAGCAGTGATTATAGATGATATTGCGAAATACAGATTTATGTAAGCAGGAGGAAAAATGAGTAAAGCTATTTACTTTAAAGCTAAAATCTTTACGCTTATCATATATATTGAAACTAAGGCTATTTCTAGGAGTGATGGAGATACTTAGATCTAGAAAACTAACAGAATTGTTAAGCATATCATTTTTAATTAATTCCAGAGCAGATGGATATTTTATGGGGAAGATAATGTTATTATTATTAGTAGTGTTTACAAGTAAGATATCATCTATATATCGTTTAAGAATGATGTGAGTATTAGTATATTCTTTTTCATAGTAATATAAGTAAAGATCTGCAAGGTAACTGGATGCTGAACCACCTTGTGGTATACCATGATTTTGTAGATATATTTTATTGTTATGTAGAATAAAATTATTATAGATAATAAATTTAGATAGACAACTGAAATAAGTTACATCAACATGGGAAGGGAGCTGAATATGGTTAACACAAGTTTCAAATAATTCATTAATTACATTGTAAAGGTCGTCAAGAGGAATATTGTTAAATGGATCTTTGAAATCATAGGTATATAAAGAGGTAATATTACTAATAGTACATATTGTATTGCGTAGATCATAACTATTTCCTATAGAGATAGAGTAATCATTACGTTTTATATAATACTCATGCATAACAGACAGTATCTTTAATAGAAGTTTACTTGCTACATTGCTATATGTGTTACATCCTATTGTAACAGTTCGAAACTTTAAAGGCGATTTATGAAATTTAGGGATTAGTACAATATATATATATATGTATATATATATATATATATATATATGTATATATATGTATATATATGTATATATATATATGTATATATATATATATATATATATATATATATATATATATATATATATATATATATATATATATATATATATATATATATATGTATATATATGTATATATATATATGTATATATATATATATATATATATATGTATATATATGTATATATATATATGTATATATATATATATATATATATATATATGTATATATATATAATATATATATATATATGTATATATATATATATATATACATATATATATATATATATATATTCCCTAAAAGGAAATGTTAAATAATGCTTGAAAATGTCCTGAAAGGAAATGTTGTTAAAAAAGGAAGTGTTGAACATATTTTGACTGACAATACATTGATAGTAAAAATACACAAAGAAGAAAAGGTGCTGAAATTATACAAGGTACATACGTTTCTAGTGCAATAGGTTCACGCTTTTATTCAGATATCAAGGTCAGAACTGGATTCTAAAAGGTGAAGCTCTCACTTTTCTTCTTTTTTTTTTTTTCATTCGAAGAAAGACGGACCTTTCGTACTGCCTGAAATATTGTACTATTTTTATGCAGGTGTAATTATAGGTGCAACTGTTTATAATATCGTTCATTTTTATTACAACGCTTTCAACAACGTTATTTATTTTATTTTAATATTGTAGCAGCTTTTAAAAGGAATTGTCAACCCTTTATCTACTTACGGTACTTAGAAGTATCGTTAAATTAAAATTGTAAAAAAAGAAGAATCTATTAATTTTAACCATTCCTTTGAAAAATCACTTCCAAGCACTTCATTTAATCAGCTTACATCACGATTGCATGTTCTATTAGAGGAAAATGCTTTAAATGGACAGCTTTCCGCTCACTTCCTAATCATGTCGTGCTTCCTCCTCCCCAAAAAGACTATTAGTGAATTTTCAGACGTCTTTTTTATGAGTAAAGGATTAGAGTTTCTAAAAATGTGTCCATCAAAGTATTACTTGACTCTTTCAGATTTTTTGATCTTATACTCTTTTGTAAAAGACTCGTTAACTGTTTATAATATCAGCCCTCAAATGTAAAGCTTATGTTTATTAATGTTCTCGTAATTTTCATTTTTATTACATTAATCAGTATTTATCATTCATTGCCTAACTATAACAAGAGATAACAAATAGATTCAAGGTGATAGTCTCTGCAATTATTAATTCGGTAAATTAAGGGTTAAAGTCTAATTGAAAATAGAATCAAATTAATCACCTGAACACTAATAAAAATATCTTTATTTTCTTATTGAAAACCAAAGAGCAAATTGTCCCAATGACACGAAAGGTAAAATAGATGTGACAAAACAATAATCCAAACGCAGTAGCTTCCCAAAAGATCACAAATCCTTATGTATCGATTATGTATAGTTCCCAGTTCATTCACATTTATCTGAAAAGTAGGATATCAATCGCATGTTAATTGTAATAAGGTATTTTGACAAGGCTATTTAACTGACACAGAAAAACAGCGTTTATACGCACTACTGAGAGTTAATGTCACAGACCAGCTTCGGTAAGTATGGCTTAACTTTAAATAATTATGTAAATAAGAAAATAGAATTAAAAGTGCGAAATTTATATGAAAATATCACCTATATTTTACACACAGATGAATCAAACAGAACAAAGTGCAGTTTTGGTCAAATAGCATACGCTGATGCAAGAAAATAAGTTTCAGATCAAATATCTGTCGAATCATATTTCAGGGTGAAGTTAAAGGAAAACTCGGAATTCATTGATCTTACTCAGAATTCGTACTGTAAGCATTTCAGGTTCTTTTTTAAATTCAGAATCGTTATTTGTATACGAGAAAAAATGCTGTTTTGATTTATGGAGGATGAAAAGGGATGCTTTACTCAGTTTAAGTATGTTTATTTAAATGTTAATTTAAAGTTTATACAAAATATTGCCCTGTTTGTGTGTTTAAATGTACAGCTTCATAAATTTTTAACAATATTTGCTGACGCATTTGCAAGCTTTCTTTCTTCTATTTTTATTTAAGTTATATTTCAAGTAAAATAAGTGTTTCAGTTTTTACTGTAAGTAACAAAACATCAAAAGAATTCAATATTTCAAATAAAAATCATAATAAATTGATAAAACTATCCTTTGTTAATGGCAAGTATTCTTAAAACTAATAACATTTAATTGTAACTTAGCAATTTAGTACAACTTATTGACCTCGAAATCCCAGAGAAATAAAAAACATTCGTTATGTTCTATCTCGCAGTGTTTCGTTTTTTATACATAAAAGGACAAAACACCCACACTCTCAAAAATTATTTCTACAGTTCGCCAAAATTATACTGTCAACAATTTTGATGGAATATTTACGTTTTTGACAAATATGCATCTCCTGTTTTTTCTATCATTTGAAGAAACTTATTCAACGAAATTTTTTCCTCTTTTTTCAGATTTGAGAGAATAATACATATTCCAAGTAGCACGGAAATCAGCCTGCCCAGTTCTTAGCCTGACAATAAGCGCAAGACATATTTTTACTTTTCGTCTCCACTAATTTCTTAAAAAATGAAACTATTGCAGCTTCTAAAAACTAATAACATGCGGAGGTGGCTAGTTTTAGAACTTGTTCTATGAATGTAATTTTTGATTTATCCGCTCCTTCGGTTAAAGCCCGCGTATAGCTTGCTTCCTTTGTGAAATGATCATACAGAAAGCCTAGACGGTGAAATACTTAAGAAATAAGTGGAAGATTTCATACTAAATGAGCATTATCTCGCAGCTCTAAGCTATTCAACAAAGTCCAACACCATTGGTTTATCGACTAGCCGTGATATACGTGATTTAGTGTCCCTGCAAAATTGCCAACTAAGAAGCAGTTCGACTAAAAAGCCTTAATAAAATAGCCTGTACTTAAGTAGCACAAGACTGACTCGGCAAAATAATTCATACTTCAAAAGCTCAAGACAAAATAGCCACAATAATCAACAAAATTCGTAGCTTGGTATCAGATAATAAACAGCGTTAGTAAACACCAATTAGAGTTGATGCCACAGATCGGATTCATACACATTCCTTACCATTATCTCAGCTAGATTTCTGATAACTGATGATCGTAACGGTTAAAAAAAACTGTAGATGGCGACGTTGAGTAATACGACGGTTTCTGTACGCAAACATATTAAACATACGAAAAAGTGTTATCCTTGATTATTCAATTTAATTTTGTGAGATTTATGTACGAATCACAATTATGACCAGATAAGCTTTAACCCTGCTAAAATTGATTTCTGTGGCAGACTAACACAGAAATAGCACTGCTATTCTTCCTTCTACCTTAATTTTCACTGTCAAAAATAGGTAAGTTTTCTCCTTCCACATATATTGGATACATGCTATTGTAGATGGAACATATCAAGATCATTCATGAAGTAAATAGTAAACATCGATATAATACATTTATATATGTTTGTTTACTTTTCTACAAATTTAAAGCTCTGATGTATCAAACACTTTTAGTTTATATACAGGCAAAGTAATGTTTTATTAATCAACTAGCGGAAGTACCCGTCGTTGACGGGTTAGTACTGAATGCGAATTTCTAAAAAGCAAGAACTTTCGTCAGCATTGTAGGAGTACACAGAATGGATGTAGTATGTTGCCAAAGTAAAGAAAGTGAAGTTATAATTTTTATGTATTGTAAAAATATTACAGGTTAGAGAGTGACTAAGTAATATCATTTCATTCGCTTTATTCGTAATTATGTGATGCGCGAATGAATATTTACGCATATTGAAATAATTTTCGTAAAATCTCAAAATCTAATCAATATTTTTGAAAAATTGGAAGCCTAGAATTTAAGTTGAGTGACAACCTATTTCATTTTAATCGCTTCAGTCGTTTTTACGTGATGCTCGAACACGCATTTACGCAGTTTGAAACGATTTTCGCAAAATCTGAAAATCTAATCAAGATTATTTTTTAATTCGACGCCTATGTTTTAAGTTGAGTGACCGCCTATCATGACACCCAATTTCATAGCATTCGCTTCAGTCGTTTTTACATGATGCTTAAACAAAAAAAGCGTCACTGACAGAATGACAGACAGACAAACCTTTTTTTTTTTGAGGGTTGCATCGGATTCCCGGGTGCTTGAAACGGATAGAAATCGCAAAATTTCTGAATTCCAAGAAATGTACAGACAAAAGTCTAATTTTATTTATATAGATTTACGTCACGATAAAACAGCTATGAATTGTATTTGACGGCGTAACGTTCCGAAATTTCCCTACAAAATTAAACTTCTTTTATAAAATATTGAATAAAACTCTCAATGATATAAAACATTTATTTCAAAATAGAAACATACTAATCATGTTTTATGCATATATCTATCTACTAATTCAAGAATTCCTTTGTGCTCATACAGTGAAGCATGCATGAGCATTATCATAGATCCATTTTTCAGAAGTAAAGAAAAAAAAAAAGAAAGAAATGAGGAAACACTAAAAGATGAATAATACAGCCAAGAAATAAATAAAACATCCTGTCTACTTCAAAATTTAAAATGATTAAGGGGGAAAACCATGATAAAAGACGAACATAAAAATAATATGCAAAAGCTCTTCCTCGATCAGTCTTTTATCAAAATGACAATTATGCGGGAGGTATATTCAACTTTATTCTCAGTTTATTATTGACAGGTAAAGAAGGATAAAAACTGTAATTTTGCAAAAGATAGATTTCTAACAAATATTTCGATTTGTCTCCATCCTTCTTTTTTTGAATTGTTCTTTTAAACCTATTTCACCTTGTAAAAGCCATATTGAATATTTATTAAAACTTTTATAGTGTCTGCTTTCTTTCAGTACAAGTCAAGTTTAGAGCATCTTATGGATATTTTATTGTAATATATTTAAAAAATATAAAGATTTAAAGAGTTTGAATTGTAACAGTGCATTATTAATAATATAGTAAACATGATTAATAATTTTTCTGACATCTCCCAAACCGCAGTTTTTCAACCCCCAAACCACAGTATGTAATTTTATATTTTAAATTGTTTTGAAACCTTTGTTTAATTTTACTTTGTAAAAGCTGTACTGAATACTTATTAAAGCTCACATATATAGTAAAATAGCCAAACTTCGAATCAAGGAATCCAATCCCTCTTCCAATTAAGGTAATCAAAAATTAACTAGTAACTAGCTGCGTGCCCGTTCTCCGCACGGTAGGGAACGAAACTTCTTCTTACATGTATAGTTCGAATTGATTCCAGAGATTTGGAATCTAAAAAAAAGCAAAATGATTTGACTCTTCGCGTAAAGTTACTCATTACTTATTCGTAAAGTTAGTATAAGTACTGACCTGTGACCATTGTTAAAGGGATGGTGGACATGAAAAAGTTCTTTTTTTTTATTTAATAAGATAGGATTATGAAATTTTGTATTTTAATACATTTAACTAAAAGCATTATAAAGAACTGAAAATAAAATAATTTTTTTTAAATATTAGTAATTAATTAAAAATTAATTAATTTTTCAGTTTCGAAAAAATGCTCTGCGTTTTAATTTTAACTTTTTAAAAAATAATTTTGTTTTCTAATAGCATAAAAATATATTTTAAAAAAGTCTGTGTATCGGTTTTTGATTCGACCGAGTAGTTAATTTTTTAGAAATATACCAAACTTCTCCGAAATTTTTCAGTTTTCGTAAATAAAAGTGAAATTTCATAATCGAAACTTTGACCATATTTAAAAAGGATACACAGATTTATTGTAATATATGAGAAGAATGTTTGTAGTAAATTTTGTACAATTCCGACCAAAATTAAGTCGCATGGAGCATTTTGAAGGCAACGAAATCACAAAAAACTTGATTTGGAGAAAATACAGTTTAAAGTGTAATTTTCCATTTACCTTTGATACCGTCTCTTCTGAATAATTTTATTTATGATTTTACCTTAACAAAACATATTTTAAAATAATTTCATTCGAATATTAGCTTATTTTGTAAAACGTTCAATAAAAATTGTGACGTGTTTATTTACGCGTTTGTTTGCGTTTTTGTGGACATTTAACTGTCCCTTTTAATTTTCGCAAACCCTAATATCTTTTTAAAAAATTGCCGTAGACATACGCGGTTTTTTCTCCATGGTTCAGTTTTAACTGTAGAATATTAGTATGTAAAAAAGAAAAAACACATTTTTGGGGCCAATTTTGATGATTTGGGTATCCACCATCCCCTTAATATTATGACGCAAAAAACTATGTCTGTGTCATTCACGATCAGAAAAGAAAAGCGTGACGGTTTTCAGTGAAAATTCCTAATTTTCAAAATGTCTCATTTCTGCTCATACTATATTTTAGATTTAAGTTATGCCATTAATATCTTAGATACTACATGAAGTGGAGAACTTTATAATTTATAAGTTTTATTTTATAATTAAATAGTTGTGTACCCGCTCTTTGCAAGGCAAGAGAAGAACATTTTCCTAAAACGTGATCATAACTACTTGTGACAAAACAGAATCGCCAAGAAAAAAGAAAGTTCTGTTACAGTCTTTTCTGTTGAAACTACCGCGTGATATATTAACACGACATAGAATTACTTAATGTTTTGTTAGCTGTGATGTAATACGGCTGTTAAAAAGTGAATAGAAGACTTAGTTTCACAAAACATTTATTAATGCGGTATATTGTGGTTTGATCAATATTGCCTTATCATATCTACTTACTATTAATTATACTATCTTTTACTGATACCAATACAATATACTGTCCTTTTGCAACCGCTAATGCTTAATTTAAAGAAACGGTTTAGATATTTGCCACGAATGTAGGCTTTTACTCTTTGGTGATTCTTTGCAATTTACACATTAGCATAAACGATAATCATTTCATTTTATGGTTGCCACTAAATCAGCTCTCCATAAATTTTTACGCATAGTTCTTGTCAGATTGGTGTATTTAGCACCAGGGCCCTATTATCGCACGGGCAAATCGGGACTTTGCCCAGGGGCGAAATGGCACCCAATTTCAAATGTTGTTCTTTTTTTACAAAAAAATTTATGAAAAATAAAACAAATTTCATACATGAGGGGGGGGGACAAAATTCATCAATGCCCGGGGCCCCTTGTTGGTCATAATCAGGCCCTGTTTAATACCACAATATATTTCCTGCTATTCGAAAACGTGACCCGTTTAAAATCTCAATCGAAAATAATGCTGGATAATTCACTGGTGAAAAAACAGCATTCAATTATTTATCTGGCAACGTAAGGTAAAATATAGAATTATTTCATGCGTGGCGTATGTTTTGCTTGTGAGTCCGTAATTCTGATTGAGTTTCGAAAGAGGTTTTAAACTTATGACATCAAAATCACGCACTTTTCACATGCGATAACTCAGTTATTTCAAAGTAATTTTATTTATTTTTTTTCAACTGGCAATTTTAATCATTGTTACTGTCTCCAAGAAAACCAAACCGCGATATATCATTCTGAAAATTTTAAGCTGCTGCTAATTTATATTTTCTCTAATCTCCTAATTTATATTTTCTCTAGTTTTTCTTTTAAAAGAGGGCGAAATGTATGCTCCGTCATTTGACGAAATATAAAAAAGTTATGACGGATAGAATTCAAGATGCAGCAATTTTAAAAATATTTTACGAAAGTCAGCGTCAAATTTAATTTTATTTGAAAAATTCCCAAAAATCTGAAAATTATGTTACACAGTCCGAACAAACAATTTTTAAAGGAAAATTTTCTCCTCTATCCGATGATGTAAATTTCGTTTTCTTGCGAGTGTAATGACCGGCATTATTACATATTAAGCGAGAAAAGTCGCAAAAAATCGGACAAACATAAAATAAAACATTTTCTAATTCAAATTTCGAAAAAATCGCTCCGAGGCGTGTTAGGATCTGTCCTAGTGAAGCCGTACGCAAAATTCGGTAGGTCTGCGGCAAACCGTCTCTGCGCAATGCGATCGAGAGACGCGCGCAAAAAGATCGGTGGTCACAAACTTGCCTACCTACATACATAGCTACATACAATGTTTACTCTCGGATTTTATTATATAAGATGAATGAATAAATCGTAACCTAAATATTGCATTAGCAGATAGGCATCCAGTAAATCACTGTATAACAAAGCAATATGTAGCTGAGCAATTTGTAGCAGATACGTAGAGACAATAAAATAAAGAGGATGAAATGACAGTAAGAAACAAAGATAGTAAGCATCGATTATGCTCATCAGGCCCCACAAACCGATTGCTGACTACCAAAGTAACACAATTTCGATTTAGTTACTTAGCACAAAAAATAACTATGCATGTATTTATATTTAAACTACAAAGAAAGTTTGTAGCAGTATTTTTATGGACGTTTTACTGTAGAATATTGAATTATATCTAGAGTCCGAACAATATAAGTACAGAATTAATAAATAGGATATAAGTCAGAAGACCTTGGAACATTCTGAATTTTAAGATTACTTCAAGCAGTTGAAGATAAATGCGAGAATGCGGTTTGCACTATTATGCGTCTTGTGAAAGAAAAAAAATACCTTTTACTAATCAAAAAAAAAAAAAAAAAAATTCCGAGTTTCACTTGTAGATGGCGTTTTCAGTTTAAAAAAAGCAAGGAAAATCATCAAAACTCAAAGTACCATTTATTTTAAGCATTTTACTGCCGTATTTCAATATTTTCAGCCACGACCAAAGTAGTGCACTCTTGGACATTTACATAGGTACAGAAAATAAAATAAATTAAGAGGCTTTGAATATGGATATCATGGTATGTTGTGAGCCCGTCAGGAGTCGTGTTATCCAAATTCCGTCCCCCATTCGTTTTTATAGTTACCACATTTTTTTCTTTTTTGGTAAGATATTTTTCATAGTGTAATAGAATTCGTTTTAAAATATTAACCTACGCTTGGAGCTTCTTCAGTAGGACTAGTCATAATAATAAACTAAACGTATAAATTAAACAAACATATGGACAAACAGAGCCATCTATAATCGAAATGGTGCGGTATTATATATTTTTTTAAACAAAACTTGGAAGGACTACACTACAAACCCCAAATACTTCTTTCACATTAAAAATATGTCAAGGATAATTGCCTAAGTCGCTTTCTTTGAGTACTGTTTACTCTCAAAATACAACTATAAATTCAGATTAAACGAAAGGTAAGTGTTTTGGATGTAAAGCGCGAAAATACTGAAGCATGATCATACCTTAGTTTGGAGTTCAATTTCTTTGGCAAGGAGTCAGTGTTGCGAAATTGCAAACGGTCCACTTCTCCTTGCTTGGATTTAGATTAAGAGAACATTCTAGGCACGAAACAGCTGTGTGTTTCAAATTATATTTTCTTGAATCAGCTAACGAAAGTTCTTAAGTTGTTAAATACGCTCTGAATAGGTAATAGGTATTTGTCTTTCACTAAATTGAATTGATATTCTCAAACAGGGATTTATAACTTATTATTTGACTAATATTTCTAAAAGACACCAAACTGAGTGACAATTTTTATCGGCTAAAAACTGCAAATCTCTCACAAAATCTGAATTATGAAAGACTTTTATTGGTTCAAAAAATCATATTCGAAATTGACTATTAAGAACACTCTATATACTGGTGTTAAACGTTTAAAGTAATAAATATTTTTAAGCAGCACATATAGATACAAAATAATCAGTGCGAAATGTATATGGTAGTACAAAGAGTCTACCCTTCTGCGGCTGGAAAAATTTCTTCCATTCACAGAAACAGAAAGTGAGAAAACAAAAAAGTAAACAAAAAATATGAGAATTCAACCTCTACCATTTGGAAGAGGGAAAAATTAAGAAAAACAGAGACAGTAAAAATAGAAAGGAAGCAGTGAATAGAAGAAAATTTTTAGACAGAAAATGATGAGCTAAAAGATAAAAGTAGATATATAAAATATAGTGAATAAAAATCTCAGAAATCAGAGGTACAAAGCCGTTGCTAGCCTGAAAGCAGTTAGCAGGGTCCTAGATTTGCTAAATTTGTGAACTTTTGATATATTGTCCTAAAATGGTCGGATCTTTGAAAAGTGGTTCTCTTTTTCATAAAATACAGAAATAAGTTCTTTAAAGTATAGTGTTAGCTTTTTCGCTTTACTTTCTTAGTAGTACTTTAAATTATAAAAAAAAACTTACAGAGATTAATAATACTTAATAAAGAAACATTATTTAACAGCACGACATTTATTAAACATTGCAACATCATACCACAACTACATCTTACATAACTACGCAGTAGCTACATTGTTTTTCGCTTTTTCCCGACGAACAGTCAATAGTTCATGTGCCCCTTATTCTCCCCCTTTGATTGCTTCCCTTTTTTTCTTAATTACGATTCATCCTCTGCATGGTGACGCCCTCTTTATTGGCGAGTTCAATGAAATTGATAACATTCGGGCATCCTGACTGCCCAATTGTCCTCAATTGGTTTTGACTTCTACGTTTTTAAAACGTGGACTTTTTCTTGGTTTTTCACATGCGCTCTCCAGATCAACAGTCTCTTCGTCATTTTCGGTTTCTTCATCAGTTAGTATTCCAAGTATTCCGTCGTTGAATCGAGGAAGGTAGCCATGTAGCATCTCAAAGGGCGTTTTGTTCGTAGTTTTATTCACCATATTATTTAGATTTCTTTCTGTCTCTTTTAAACTGGTATCCCAGACTCTATGACGATCATCTGTCATACACGTCGACACAGTAGACAAGATAGTTTTATTCACACGTTCTACCATTCCATTTCCTTGTGCATGTTTAGTGGAATTCAGTGTATGGGCGATGCCGTTTTTCTTGTAAAAATCTTCAAACTGGTGTGAAGTGAAGCATGAACCTCGGTCACTGATAATTCTGTCTGGTAACCCATAACTGTTCACGAATTCTTCTAACATTTTCAAAACATGTTTGGTCGATGTATTTCTTACAGCTACAAGTTTGACAAATCTTGTGAAATTATCTATGATGACAAGTAGTTCCGTGTTGCCTTTGGTGCTCTTCACAAACGGTCCCAGATGGTCAATGTGAATGATCGAAAAGGGTCTTTTACCAGGTTTTATCGGATGCAATAGACCCTGTTGCTTTCCCGCAGGAATTTTATTTACTAAACATTCGAAACACATAGATATGTGTTTCTTGACATATCTCTTCATCAAAGGAAACCAGTATCTCTCTTTAATCTTGTTTACGGTTCTATCAACCGAAAAATGACCCATAAGATCATGAAACTTCACGACAATGCTTTTTCTCATTGCCTTGGGGACAACATAAAGAAGTTTTTCTTTACCATTCTCACTCAGTACTCTAAATAGTCTATTTCTCTTGAGGACATAGTTATTTACCTTTGTCTTTTCTTCTTTCGTACGTTTGCACTTCGGCTTTTGCAAAATGGTTATTAGTTCTTTCAACTCTGAGTCAGAATTCTGAAACACTAGTACTTGCTCATCTTCTGTGAGTGTCAAACAAACTTCTATGTTCCGTTCTACGTAGTTCGTCAAGGTATCTTCTGCTTCTAATACTGGTGCTCTACTAAGAGCATCGACATGACTCATTTTGTCTCCAGGTCGGTGTTGCACTGCAAAGTCAAACTCTTGAATCAGGTCATACCATCTGGCGATCTGAGGACTGGTTGTCTTTTTAGCGTTCATATATACCAAGGCCTGACAATCAGTAACAATAGTAAATTTAATTCCGAGTAGGAACTGCCTTAATCTATCTAATGTCCAAACGATCGCCATTAGTTCCAACTTGCTAGAATGATACTTTCTCTCGGCATCAGTTGTCTTTTTGCTAACACAATAAACCAAGTGCCATTGTTTTCCCTCCTGCTGGATAATCATTCCACTTAAACCATTAGAACTTGCATCAGTATGGACTTCTGTCTTCGCATCTGGGTTATAATGTGCTAAAACTGGTACACTCAGCAATTATTCTTTTAACGTTTGATAAGCTTTCTTTTGGTCATAACCCCAGACAAATTCTTGGTTCTTGCGCGTTAGACGACTGAGCGGTTCAGCCTTTTGAGCATACTTCCGAATGAATCGTCTAAAAAATCCAGTTAATCCCAAATATCTTCTCACATCGTGAACGTTCAGAGGTTCGGGAAACTCTTCAATCGCCCGAATCTTTCTTGGTCCTGGTTTTAGTCCTTGCGAATTTATTACAAATCCTAAAAAATTAACTTCTTTTCTTCCAAACTCGCATTTTGATAACTTTAACGTCAATTTCGCCGTTCTTAAGCATTTCAAAACTTCCCGCAATCTGTCCATCATGTCTTCCCAAGATACTGCTGGAATCATTATATCGTCCATGTAGCATAGGGCTTTTGTTAGGAATAAGGACCCTAAAACTTGATTCATCAGCCGCTGGAATTCAGCTGGTGCATTGGCCAGTCCAAATATCATACGGTTAAATTGTCCAGTTTCGTCAGGGGTTATAAACGCAGTTTTTAATTTGGAATCTTCAGAAAGTGGAATTTGTAAATAACCATGTGCCAAATCCAATGTTGAAAATATCTGCACACCACTTAGACACTCTAGTAAGTTATATATTTTTGGAAGTGGGTACTTATCCTTAATAGTTTGATCATTTAGACGACGATAATCTACAACTAAGCGATAATCTCCAGTTTTTTTCTTGACTAGGAGTACGGGACTCGCATAAGAAGAGCGTGTTTCACTCGCTATACCATGATCCTTCCATTCCTTAACAATACTCTTTATAATTTCACGTTCTGCAGCATTCGTCTTGTATGGACGAGTGCATACTGGCTTACTGCCTTCTACTTCTTTAATTTCCATCTGCGTCACATCAGTACACCCTAATTCACTTAACTCAAATGCAAAGCAATCTCTGAACTCATTCAACAGTGCGGCTATGTCTGAACGTTGATCTTTCGACAATGATTCATCAAAATTTATTTGATCTAATGTAATTAGACTTTTATGTTCATTCTTTCCTACCATTAAAATTTTGCAACCAGAACTCTTCGCAGCATCGATCAAATTATCCGGATTTATTTGTTCGGTGTCCTCATCATTTACCTTCTCCACCTTACAAATGTTCTGGTTTTGTCGAAACATTATATCTTCATTCCCAACATTCATAATCGGTATTGTTGTTTTTCCCTCAGCAACCTTTAGTAATGAGCCAAGTTGCATGTCTTCACTTTCAACCAAAACCAAGCCGTTTTCTATTTCTTCCGTTTGGGCCCTTACTAGATTTATAGAATTGCTTTTGATTTCTTCTTTACAAATGGTTTTGAAATTTATTTCGGATGTTTTAGTGTCATTCTCTACACCTGTAGGTTTACATTCTTTTGAGTAACCTATATTGAAATTCTGCTTTTCCTTCCAGTAAAATACGTAAGGTAATTCGAGAAGTGTTCTTCCTATAATTAAATCCACTGGTTGCGCGTCATCGTTGACAATCAAAACTGGAACATCTCGTGCTATTACATCATCAATCTTTATGTCAAGTACAGTTCCGCCTACTGTTTTTGTGACAGGAGACTTTTGATTCCCAAATCCAAACAAGTCTTTTTCACAAGGAACTATATATACGTTTAGTTTATCCTCAACTGATTGCTTTAACAGGCAACTCGAACTTCCAGTATCTATTAATCCGCTGACAATCTCATTTTTTATGATAACAGGTTTCAAATAGTTATCGAAAGAAGTGGAATACGTATCCGAAATACTTAAACTACTAACTTCCTCTTTCTTTGATTGAGTGCTGCTTATTTCGTCTTTGTTAGTTAAATTTTTGTTTCGTGTGCAATTCCTACTTATATGACCGTAATTGTTGCAAGAGAAACATCTGAGTTCCCCTTTTCCATTGCGTATTCTGGACGTTGAAAAATTCTGCCGCTCTGGAAATTTATGATGAGGAAGTCCACTATTTCTTCCGTAATTTATACTGTCCGACCCCTGATTACTCTTTGTTTCACTACGATGGGAATTTAGTTTTGGATGTACTTCATACTTAATATTCCTATTTTGTGCTGTTTTGTCAGTAACTCGAACACTCTCGTAGTCGTCTAGTTTGTTAGCTAACTCATCCGAGTTTACAAATTTTGGCCAAACATCAACAAAATTTTCTCTAATTGTAAATGGAACCTTTCTTTTCAACTGATCCGTTACTATGAGTTCTTTCAAGGAATCGAAATCGTTGATATTCAAACCTGTAACCCATTCATCGAAATAATTCCTCAAATCAAACGCAAAATCTTTCCACGTTATCTTGGATTCTTTAGTGTGATTCAAGAATTTTTGTCTAAACCTTTCAGGACTTAACTTAAATCGCTTTAATAATAACGCCTTAACGTGGGAATAAATGCTCGCGTCCTGTTCAGACTCTCGTGTAATTATTTGCATTATTTCGTATGGTAAAAGGCCCACTAAGTATGTAACATAGTCCTCTTCTTTGATACCCATTCGTTTTGCTTGGCGTTCGAATAATACCAGATATGATGAAATATCCCCATCTTCGATTCTATACTTCTGCATAATACGGGAAAATTCGTTAGTCTTACCTGAATCTGTCGAAGTCGTACTGGTTACTAGCCCAACAGGACGACCACTTTGTATTCTCAATTTTTCCAGTTCCAATTCATGCTTTCGTACTTTATCGCGTTCCTCGCGCTCAGCTGCGTCAGCCCCAGCTCTCTCCTTAGCTTCTTCAGCCCTTTTCTCCGTTTCAGTTCTTTCAGCGATAATTCTTTCTAACATCCCCTTTACAAATTCTTCATCGTAACCCTTACTTTTAGTTATTAAGTCTTTTAAATCAATTATTCGATGTTCTGCTTTTACCTCTAAACCAAGCTCTGAGGCCAATTCTTCTAAGTCACACTTCCTCCCTCGGGCTAAAAATGCCATACCTGATTTGATTTCCTAATAAGTTTAATCTTGTCTTACTTATTTTCGAACTTATGCAAAAAATACCGTATTACTCATACAGCATATTTATAGAATCTTGCTTTAAATAATACTTTAATGTATTCTAAAGAATAATGCAATATATTTTAAATAATACTTCTATATAGTTCAATATAGTACTTCACTATACTTCAATATAATACTTCACTATACTTCAAAATCAAGAGAATACTTCAAAATCAAAATAATGTTTCAATAAACTTTAAAATGAATACTTCAGAATGGGAATAATACTTCACTTCAATATACATCAAAATTAATGCTTCAAAATCAAAAATAATAATTCAATATACTTCAAAATCAAAATAATATCTCAATTTACTTCAAAATCAATCTGAATAATACTTCACTTCGATATACTTCAAAATCAAAATAATATCTCAATTTACTTCAAAATCAATCAGAATAATACTTCAATATACTTCAAAATTAATATTTCAAAATTAGAAATAATACTTCACTGCAATATACTTCAAAATCAAAAAATAATACTTCAAAATAATACTTCACTCTAATACTTGTGTGCTTCAAAATACTTCCAAATTTATACGTCAAAACACTACTTTATTATAATGATTCAATACATTCAAAATTAATACATCATACTTGAAAGCAATACCGCAATATAATACTTTCGTATATTTTAATAGACTTCAAAATTAAAATTTCCAGCTATGCATCAGCATATTTCAATATAATATTCATACCTGAGAACTAAACATCTTGGGCGCGTAAAATAAGGCATAGCCCACTTCTGATTTGTTAGCTTTTTCGCTTTACTTTCTTAGTAGTACTTTAAATTATAAAAAAAACTTACAGAGATTAATAATACTTAATAAAGAAACATTATTTAACAGCACGACATTTATTAAACATTGCAACATCATACCACAACTACATCTTACATAACTACGCAGTAGCTACATTGTTTTTCGCTTTTTCCCGACGAACAGTCAATAGTTCATGTGCCCCTTATTCTCCCCCTTTGATTGCTTCCCTTTTTTTCTTATTTACGAATCATCCTCTGCATGGTGACGCCCTCTTTATTGGCGAGTTCAATGAAATTGATAACAATAGGGTGGCCATAATTAAACTGCTACTGTTCAAGGGGTGCTGGAGAGAAAACTACCGAGGATATTCCAGTGAAATTTGGTATCTAAACGTTTCAGAACATGCGCAAGTCAAATATGCAAAAAAAAAAATCGTTATTTTAACCCGATAGATGGCGCTGTTCCGTATTTCAAAGCTCACCGGTGGCATATACAACTTCCAAAACCGATAGACAGAGCATAGTGACATTCCAAGAGGCATATAAACAATAAAAACATCATTTACAGTTTATCAAAATTCCATACAATTCGCTTCAGTAATTAAATTTTTACAGTAACATGTAATCAAAAATTAACGTAAATTAAGATCACAAATTAAACAATTCATAAAGACGCTTTGGAAAACAATTAAGCCATTATTTATTCTCATTGACACTCATTGGACCTCTTCTTAATCGTTTCATACGCCGGTATTCTTTCAGATTAGCTGAATAATTGCTACCATTCTGATAGAATATCTTCACTAACAATGCACGTTCCTTCTTATTCAGAGTCATGATTGACCATTACTCAATGTGGTCTTGTTTTTACACTGTTCGATGGGCTTAAAATTTGCATATATGACGTCCATAAGCATTGAAACACGATATAGCACCATCTATCGGTTGAAAATGGTTAATTTTTTAATTGCATATTTGACTTGCGCATGTTCTGAAACGTGTAGATACCAAGTTTCACTGGAATATTCCTGGTAGTTTTCTCTCCAGCACCCCTTGAACACTTGAAGGTTAATTATGGCCACCCTGTATATCAAATAATGGGCCATTTTAGGACAATTTCGTTATTTCAGAAAATTAAGGACCCGTACGAACCCTGAGTTAGGAACTCCAGATCATCCCAGCAGGAACAACAGTAAGAGTACTAAAACGTAAAACTAAATAAGTATATACCTGTAAAGAAAAGTTTCTAATATTGTTACTGCATGTTATAACATCGCATTCTTACTCTATTCTGCTCTTTCAGCTTTAACTGCCACACTGCAAAAAAAGTCTGTAAAACGTACAGAAATTACTCGTATTATTTACAGAATAAGTCTGTTCGTAAGAAAAAACAGTTTTTTTCTGTTTTATCTTCACCCGCGCATGCGTACTAGACGAAGACGTCATTGCTCAACCTTGAGGCTCATTTCGCGTCCGGCGCAATTAAAACGGCAAGACATTGTACTACGTGTCGTTAGCTGGAGCTGGAGAAAACTGACGTGAGAGTTACATAATAATTTACATAAGTGAGAGTTACATAATAATTTAGTTACAACTGCATACGTAGGTTCAGGTGAGTGTTTGATGTTATGTAGGGATTTTGTTCACTGGGCGTGTTGGCGTAACCGGGCTCGTTTGGACTTAGAAAATTCTTAAGTACTCTAGTGCTTGTAGATAATGTTGACGCCGCTTAATTAATTAGATTAATTAATTGGCGTAGTTAATGTTAATTCAATAAGTAATTAGCGAAATATAAAACAATACGTTAATTAATTAGATTGATTACTATTAATTAATTATTAATACAGTAATATTTAACTGGGAGGAAAACTCCCACCCCAAGAATAAAAGGAAAGGAGTTACATAATAAATGTAAGAATTCTTATTTTATTTCCATAAAATGGACATTTAAAATAACTTAGAAAATTTTTAAGGCCTTTAGTGTTTGTGAATAATGTTCACGCCACATGATTAATTAGGATAATTAATGTTAAAGCAATAAGTAATTAGACAGATTAATTTATTATTAATTGATTTATTTAAGTTAGTTAAAGATCCAGAAAACACCCTGAATATACATAATGTTATTAAATGGACTTGCAAAAGAAATGAATACTTAATAGTAAAAATTTAATAATATCTATTAAAAAACATTGTAGTAAATTAACTAAATATATTATTATGTTTTGTTGATCTCCAGTTGTCATTCAATAAAAACAAAATTAATGATTTAATTACAATCTATAATTAATATTTTTTTTAACTAATCACCTTTTTTTAACTTGAATAAACATGAAGATATCACGTTTGAAAACTAAATGGTGACACATATTTAGTAACACTGGACACAGAAGAGGAATCTCAGTCACTGTTGTGTCAACTCATTGTTGACTGCTAGATGCTGGACCGCAGCGGGGCATTTACACTTATTGTGAGTAGCAACACCGGATTCAGAAGAGCAATCTTAGTGACTGAGTCTCCTCAGTGTTGGCTGCAAGATGCTAAGCCAGAGCGGGGCATTTACTCTCATTGTAAGCAAAAATATCGGCCTTCTTTGGTAAAAATTGGCACGTAACATTGAGGGAAGGGGGAAAATGGTTTTCTTTTGTAGAAAATATTTCCAAAAAGGTTGAATTCTTTTTTTTTTGGGGGGGGGGCGTTATCCCTCCGTCTTCCCTTTTAATCCGTCCTTGACATTGAATGATGGGAAATAGAACAGTTATGGAACTTGATTGTGAATTCGAGACTTTTTACCTACAAAAAGAAACGAAAAAAATCACCTGTGAATTTGATATATTTATTTTAGACTTGCGGGTGAGGGGAGGGGGGTGGGACTTTTATGTGTAAAACTACGCATCGAAACCAATGGACCAACCAGACAAATCGGCATAATGATTTTAAGCAGTGCAGGGCATCACTTGATCTGACATCATACTATGACGTCACCTTAGCGACTCTTTCTTCAGCTACTTGCGATTTATGTGCAAAAGTTTCTGGCAACACTGATCGGAGGTGACGCTCTGGGTCGGCTAACGAACGATACGTACCGTTCACCTCACCATGGCACAGCGTTTATGTCACTGGAAATGGTATACGGGTAACCGTTTTCCAGAGTTTTCCGTGGTTTTCTCCGGAAGTTAGAGTAAATACGGATTAGGACCCCTTTGAAAGACCCCCGCGGAGGGCTCCCCTCTTTCAAGGAAACCTCCCCAAAGCTCACTCACCAAATGGAACGAATTTCACACAATCACAAGTACACACTGAAAGGAACGTACTGTGTGAAAATTAGCTGCTATCTCCTCATAGAATTTAGGCTGAAAATTAAAGGTTAAAAATTAGTTAAAATCGCGCCAATTGTAACCATTTAGCTAGTATTTGGAGACAGGGATAATTGGTCAAAAAGTTGAAACGCTCACGCGAGTACGTACTCGAAATATTTATAAATCAGTGTTTGCTATACCGTGTTATATTTCAACGTACTGGGTTTTTAAGTAGCTTAATCTCGTTTTCTACTAGTTAAACTGAAGTCCTATAATCTTTTTATTTTAGTTCTGAAAGTCCCCGAAAAAAGTAATTTCTTTTTATTTGTATTAACTCATTGCAAGCTGCAAATTCAGTTTACGCATAAGTGAGGCATTTATTTTAATTCTATTCTTTTTATCCACATGATGATACTATGGAGCAAATATACTTAATGTTGTTTTTATGCTTTACGCGGAATTTTCTTCGAAAAATATGACATTGTCTCCATGCACAGAAGAAGAAAAAGTCTGCAAAATCAAATTGTTGAAAGCTTGCAAAATTATCAGAAAGTAAATGCAACAGATTTGGTAGCAAATGAGCAATGCTTATTACTCGATACCCCGAAGATCCTATATTTTCTAGTTTAGAAAACGAAAGCATTGCTTCATGTCCAGTGAGGACATCATGCAAAATAAGCAATTTATTTCTTGAAAAGATAAGGAGACTGCAGTAAAATACTGGCGGGATACAATAGTGGCAAAATCCGGCACTTTACAGAGTGTTCAAAATTATTTTAAATTTGTTACAAATAAAACTCTGTTATATCTGTGGGAAAAGCAAATTCAGAAGAATGGCGATTATAAATATGAACTAAATCAAATTTAAAAATATACGTTTTAACACTTCTAACACGCAAGAAAATTACAGAAAAATGTACATGATTGTGATTTACAAACTTGGGCTTCAGAAAAGGCATTCGAATTAGGAATGAAATTCCGCGGATCTAAAGGATGGCAGTACAGATTTTTAAAAAAGAATAAGATTGTGAGCAGAAAAGTTACAAAACCCTAATAGCACAACAGTCCCCTGTGACTGAAATGCGACCACACAATACTGTCACAATAGAGTTACAAACAGTCGCCGCGACTCCGCAGCAAAGTCACGCCAGGGTCCCTATGTCCTCTCGCTGTGTAGTCGCATTGTTACCGTTCAGAGAAGTCACGATGGGACAGTTTTGCGACAGCGAAAAAATTCGGGGAAAAAGAGTTACCGAACTTATACACCAGGTGGCAGCACCAAACTCTCAGGCAAGAGAAAGTTGAGGTCCAGTGCTTTGGTCCAGAATCGAACCTTGGAGCTAACGGCTGGTAGCCCCGCATCTTACCACAACGCTGTGATTACCTTGCTCGCGATCCTTTAAAAGTAAACTGATTGCTGCAAAAGCTAGTTCTGACGGCTTCTTTTGGAAATTTAAAATTTTTCTGTGAGTATTTTATAAATAAATTTTATATTCTGTGAGTATTTTATAAATAATATAAAAAATATCATAATTAATAAATATAAATTTAAAATCTTGGAAATATTTCTTTTTCCACATAAATTATTTTCAGGAGATAATGTGCTGTTTTATTTAAGTATTCATCCGAAAAAACTAATGATTTATTGAAATTTTTTATTCGGTTATAAAATAAATTTGTAATGTGCGACATGTGGGGTTTGATATTAAGGTTTGAGGGATAAGATTTATATTTTTGCTATATTTTGCCTAAAAGGGATTTCATATAAAAATAAATAAAATTAATTGGAAAAACATGCATTAGATAAAATAAATAAAGTATTTTTGACTTAGACCCAAAGTTTTACCTCGAATTTTTCGTAGTGGAACTTTCAAACATACCAGAGACGTATTTAAAAGGGGGGGATCTGAAAACTTAAAGCAATTATTAAAAAACAGCAATTTTGACACATTTGTATTTACTCTAGTAACAATAAGGTTGAAAATACCGGATAGTCCCCCCCCCCATCCGAAATTTAAACCTTACATTACGCTATCGAATCATATGCCATGGGGATATGAAAGAAATTGTTAATTTTACTCACAGATACTTAGTTTTCACCATTGTGATTAGAACTCTCAACTCTAATATTTTTAAGAATAATATTTTTTTATAAATAATATCGTCTTGTTTAAATGAAATAATTTAAAAATTAATAAATTAAACTAAATTCCATTACTACATAACTGCGAGGTTTTATTGAATTACTATTTTCGGATTTATTTATTAAACGTTTCACGAAAGAAATTGCCACAAAATATTAGAAAAAATCAGTGAAAAGAGGCTGTGTGACGCCATTTTGAAGTCCAAAAAATTCAGTAGTCACTAAATAGTCACACAGTGACTTCACAGTGAGTCACTGAGCGACCAATCACATACTAGTATCATGGTGACTTCACAGTGGAGTCACTTAGCGACCGTTCACATACTAGTCACATGGTGACTTCACGGCGACGTCACTTGGTGACTGGTCACAAATAAACTTCACAGTGACTACACAGTAGAGTCACATCACTCACAAGTCACAATGTGAGTAGTATGTGACAGTCCTGTGACAATTGTGACCCTCTGTGACGTCACAGCGACTCTTTTGTGACCATCTGTGCTATTAGGGAATTTGTTTTCCTGAAAAACTCTCGGTCAAAGGAAATCATTAAGAAATTAACGCAGGCGTTCGTAAATGATGCAAATGTCTTTATAAAGGATTCGTTGTTAAAAGACGATCAAATTTTTATGCTGATCATTCAGGTTTTAATTTAGAAAATTCTTCTAGACGAACCCTGGAACATAGAGGATCGAAGCAAGTAGAAAGTGAGATTCAATCACAAAATGCAGTGACACATCCCTACACTACAATGCCGATTTTAAGTAAAAACAATAGATTGTTATAGCCATTACATATTGAACATCCCAAAAAAGCTGGGAAATTTGGAAAAAATTAAGTGCAGTTTTCTGACATTGTGTTAATGAAACAACTTAATAATATATTTCTTTCAGGGTCAAATCAAAGGGGTGGGGGAGGGAATTATAGGGTGAACCCCCTCCCCTCCAAAAAAATTACCTTACAATTTTTAAAAATTATTTTTTTAATACCATTGTTTATTTCAATTCTTATTTCGCTAAAAGCCAAGCTTCTTCTAAAAAGCTCCGTTTAATCTCCTATGCATGCATAGATTTTATGTTTAAATAATATTTTTGGCCAATTTCCTCCACACCCGCCCCCCCTCTCCAAAACGGAACCAGTTACCGGCCTGATTTTTTTCCTACCATATGCTCTGCGGGATATCCAGTGAATCATTGCTGTAGATGAATCCTGACCTGTGCTTATATAAATGCTTATTAAATAAGCATCTTTTTGTAAAAGCATTTATAAAAGAAAATAGAAAGCGCCTATAGAGGCTCTATTCTGCCGGCTCATACTCATTTTTTATTAATTAATTTTAGCTTTAATTTGAGGAGATAGCAACTAATTTTTACACATTAGGTTTCATTAAGTGTGTACTTATGACTGGATTAAATTCGTTACGTTTGGTGAGTGAGATTCGGGGAGGTTTCCTTGTTTGTGTTGTCCTTCTGACGAGGATTTATAAGCGGCCTTCGAGCCAACCACACAAATCCGATATACTTGTTCACAACAACTACGTACCGCAATTGTTCTTGGTTTTGGGGGAAATGAACAATAGCAACTTCATGTAACAAGTTAAGTACTACTCATAAACTGTTTCTCATAAGTTATTTCCTTATTATAGTGTTTGTTTATATTCATTGAACTTGCTAATTCGTCCTAGAACTGTAGTTAGCATTTCTTATTATATAGTTATCGATATGTTAAATATTTTGGCATGAGTTTTTTTGTTCGCAATCATTTTGTTTGCAGTGCTCCAGTAAGTGAAAGAATATCACTGAACTTAAACATCGCGGCACTGTGATAAATATATTGTTTATTTTCAGTGTTTATACTTGAATAGTCGTCTAACACCGAACAATTTATGATGTTTTTAGTGTGCATGTGTGCTCTGGGGGATTTCACAACAAATATAATATATACACTTCCCAGAATTATAAATTTCTATCTTCTATACTGACAATAAGAATTCTGATTTTCTAGGAGTATCTTAAAGTTTCCGAACGCGTAAGTGCGTCAATATTTTAAATCAATGGATATATCTTAATCAAGTTTATGAGTGAAACCAAATTAAAGAAATGATATATTTCACCTTTTAACCTCTAAAAGAACAGAAGAATTGTATCTACAAATTATTTATAATTTCCTTGTAATATTTGTTATGTAGTTTTAAATATGTACACACTTTGCAATTCTTTTTGCATATTGCATACTATTATTTCTTAATCCTAGTAAAAATGAATCAAAGAAGCATATTTATACACTTTTTTTTCATAGTTAAAGTAACACTTTTAACTACAATTTTGTAAACATATAAATAAATCAAACCACATAGCAATATTTCAAAAAGTGTGAAATTTATATGTATATAGCATATAACTGTTTTTTTTTTTATTTTATTAATACACTACTGGTAATTAAAATAGCAACACAAAGAAGGTGACATGCTACACACAGTGCAGCAATTTTAATGTCGAGTAGTATATCTTGTCAAAGAAATATTTCAAGCTTCATAACATTGTGATTTTCTTTTTTCTACAAATTATGTCATTATCAAAAACAATAATCATTTTCTTCAGTTTTAAAAGTAATTTTTCATTTGTATGAGATAAACAGCTAGATTTTGATTTGAAGTAATTTTACAGTGGGGATTTTCTTTTTGTATATTCAGGGGCGACTTGGAATTCTAGGAACTTGGAATTCAGGGATTCGGGAAATTTTATGTCTGGTAAAGTCAGGGAATTCTGCAAAAATCTCTTCTAAATCAGGGAGATTCAAAACTCTTTACAATGTTTATCGTCATTTGATGCAGAATACCCGGTTTACTCGCGTAATAGTCGCACCCCCGTTTTGAAGCAGAAAAAATAGCTTTAGAATTACAATATTATATAGTAGATTTTATCCGCATAATAGTCGCACCTGGACTTTCAACATGAAAAATTGGCAAAAAAGTGCGACTATTACGGAAACAAACATGGTAGTTTTGGCTTCTGGTGATCGGAACAGCTTTAGTATTGGTCATTAGTGGCAGTCTTTGTCATAACTTTGTGAAATTTTCAATGGCATTAATATTTTATTTAAATATTATGTATTCATTTTTTAAATTCCTAAACAGGGATGTATAGATTTTTTTATAATTCTTATTCACTATATTTTAAGTTAACATTTACTCTGTGAGGGGGGTTCCACACCCTCAAACCCCGTTTCTTTCTTTTAAATAAATACAATTTCAGTTTACTAAGAACCATAGTCAGATAAAAGAAAAAGCTATCTGCGCACATAATCCAAAACTATCTGCAAACTCATATGACGTATTTAACGAGGAGAGGGGCGGTCCTGAGATTTCGGACCTTTCCCCCCCTAAAATATTGATTTTTGTCTCTATAATGATAGTCTTTTCGTGAAAAATTATGCTTTTTTACGGTTTGGACTCCCCCCCTCCCAAAATGTTTCCTTAATACGTGCCTGCTCGTGATAACTGAATACATATTGCGTATATGAACACGTGTACATGCATTCGAAGCACACATCTCTGCAACGCGCTTGCGCTATAGTGACTACCTGCTGCTGTTGTGAACATGTATATCGGATTCGTGTGCTTGGCTCGAAGTCCGCTTGTAAATGCTCGTCCGAATGACAAAACAAGGGAGTTACCCTCTGTGGGGGTCTTTTTAAGGCGTCCTAACCCTTATTTACCCTAAGTTTCGGAGGAAACCACGAAAAACACCGAACGGTTAGGTCGACGGATGTGCGATGGAACCCGAACCCGGGACCTTCACACTTCGGCCGTCTACCATTTTCAGTTATATAACCACTGTGCCATGGTGAGGCTTTGTGCAAGATAAATTGTCTATTTATTTTAAAGCATAAATTTTAAATCCATTTCATATCACTGTCTAGTTATAAAAGTATTTTTTTAATATTTTGATCAACGTTTTAAATTTCAAAATCTCGAATCATAAGTGTAGTCAGTGGCCTATATCCTGAATCAGGAACACTAAACACAGATAGAAATTTTTTATTCAATACTTGATATGTAAGAAAGTAAGTAAAAATTAGCGCAGATCTGATCGCTCTGTAAGCAGTTCTTTATAAAATTTTACATTTAAAAAGAGAGGAATGCTTAAAAACTTGAGCTTTCCCCTTTTAAAAAGTTGAAAATTTGATTCTTTTTTCTTATTCATTATTTTTTCAAAAAGATTTGACGAAAATTAAGCATATTGTTAAATGTAGTAAAAATATTTTATCATGTAAATTTATTTCGTATGTTCAATAGCAATGATGCACACAGTCTTCTATTTTAAAACAAGATGGTAATTTTGACATTTTAATTTGGAAGGGCAGGCCCATGGTCAGGATTTTTATTCGGGGATGCTCAAATATTCAAATACCATAACTTAAACATGGGTATCATGGGGTCCTATGAAAGGTGCAAGAAAGAGCCCCCCACCCTCCGACATAGGCAAGGCATAGTGATCATTTTAAAAATATACTGAAACTTTTTGTATTTTAGTACTGAAGTGTATGAAATACTAAAATAAGCCTTCTCTGGAATAAGGGTCTTCCCTAGAATATAAGCCTTCCCTAGAATACTGGGTGGATTGTGGTAATGGGGCCCCTTGGTGCCCCTCTCTTGTAGAGGACGCGGGGCTGCAGAGCCTGTTTCCCTAAATCCAACCCTGTATATAAATATCCATATTTGATTTTTCGGGGGGGGGTGTAGCTCCTCAAGCTTCCCCTTCCCTGGCTACGTGCTTGTCGAGGGGGAATTACAACAAGTGCTGCTGAAAAGTAAAATTATTATGCTCCTAGCTTGTGCTAACAAATTTCAGTTTATAGATGAGTCAAAAGTAAAATGTGATTTTTTTAAATGTGTTTAATTCACTGAAGTAAATTATTTTGTTTCTAGGTTTTTGCTTGGAATAAATCCTAACAGAGGATGCAAGAAGAATCCTGATGTGAAAAAACGCGAGGCCGTTAATATGAAAATTCTCAATTTACTTAATAAAATTTCGGCATATGAGTTAATTGACCACTAATTATATATTAAGAAATACCCATGAATACTGGGAAGCAAATTATAAAATTATAAACAATAAACTTTGTAAATATTCCTTTGTTTGTACTTCATAAATACTGTATTTTTTTCTTAAAATAAATCTAATTTTTCACAATTTTTCTTGACGTATTTCTTTGATTATTAATGGATATTACAAAAATCTAAGCATAGATATATCATGCAAGAATAATTTTAAACTCCTAAAAACTATTTCTGAAAAATAAGATGCATATATGTATATACATTAAAACCTCTACTAACGGTCACCTCCGAAGACTGGTCATCTCTTAAAGCAGACACTGGTAGAAGTTTACAGAACTGAAATGAGACTATTGAATTAACATTATTGTGAACCTCCAAAGAACGGTTGTCTCATATAATGGCCATTATTTTATGGGACCAAACGTAGCTGTTTTTTCAGAGGTTTCACTTTTTATATGTAGTATTTACTTGAACGACGCCATCACTACATTAATCAATAGTTTAGAAGCAAACATATATATTCTTTTAACTACAATCACCTAAAAAATAAACGTTACAGTAAATACTTCCACTAACTCCATTTACTACAAATACCCCAAACCATTTATTTAGGGACGATTGACATGACAAACTGATACGCTTCCCTACCCCTGAACATGGAAATTGATGGATACTTGATAGATAATATCAAGAAATAATTTTGAAAGCATTAAAAAATAAACTTTAAACTATATGCTTGGAACATCTTCACTCCCACCCCTGATCCATTCATTTGTGTATCAATTTTCGTGCTTTGAAATGCATTGATTCATTTGAAATCAGCTTCTTTGATTACTGTTTTACTTGATTGATAGCAATCGTTCTTATAAATCTTTCTTTTTCAACATTAATATTTTATTTTGTACAGTTACTTAATTTTAATGTATGCCCTTGGATGGAATTGATTGAAAATAATTAATGTCACCTATGATTTCAAAACATACTCAAGAATTTATTTTCATTAACATTTCGTAGCAGAATTTTTTTACCACTTAACAGAGCCAAGGTCATCGAAAGAAGTTAGTACTATATCATAAAATTACTGAATTTTTTAAGTAATTGTAAGTAAGTAATTTTTTTTAAGTAAGGTATTGTATTATTAAAAACAAAAGAAAGTTGTTATAAATACAAAATATATTTCATAAATAAACTGGTTTTTTCTGTAAATTACTTAAATGAAGCTGTAAAAAAATGGTTAAAGTCTGCTACATTGACAGAAATGTACCGTCGACAAAACACGGGGAATCTGGAAAAATTACAGATTTCTTGAGTATCTAAAAAAAAAAAATACAAAACATTTCTATAAAATAAACGGAGAATCTGTAAAAATTTTAAAAAATACAGAAGAAATCAGTAAAACGCATAAATTTCTGTAAAAGAAACAGAGACTCTGTAAAAAAATTACGGAAGACTTCTGTAAAACACACAAAATATTTCTGTAAAATTGATGAAGAATCTGTAAAAAATTACAGAGGACATCTGTAAAACATACAGAAGATTTCTGTAAGATAGATGGAGAATCTGTAATAAATTACGGAAGATTTCTGTAAAACATACAGAAGATTTCTGTAAAATAAACGGAGAATCTGTAAAAAATTATGGAAGACTTCTGTAAAACACACAGAAGATTTCTGTAAAAGAAACAGAGAATCTGTAAAAAATTACGGAAGACTTCTGGAAAACATACAGAAGATTTCTGTAAAATAAACGGAGAATCTGTAAAAAATTACAGAAGACTTCTGTAAAACACACAGAAGTTTCCTGTAAAATAAACAGGGAATCTGTAAAAATTACGGAAGACTTCTGTAAAACATACAGAAGATTTCTGTAAAATAAACGGATAATCTGTAAAAAATTACGGAACATTTCTGTTAAATATACGGAAATAAACTGGCATCCTGGCTGACAGTTTTTTTTCTGTAAATTTGACAGACTTTTTTTTTTGCAGTGCAGTAATACTCACAGTGTTAAAAACTCTTATCAATTTTTTAAAAAGAAAGTTAAACTTCTTTCTCCAAGTAACTGTAAAAGCTCTCTCTTCCTATCGAATTTCTGTTTGCTAATGCTCCTACCAGGGTACAATAGATTCTTTGGAAAAGCGTTTACGTGAATTTCATTATTCTGTTGTTGAGATTAAGGGGTTATTGAGCATTATTAGTTCAATAAGCGTCTGTGTTAAAAAAATGGCTTTCATTTTCAATAGTTTGTTATATAAACTAACAGAGGGTCTTGCTATGGGTAATATTCTTCCTGCTATTTTCTATGATATTCATATTCCTTAATTTTAAGAGAAGCTCTTGGAAGTCGAATTTTTTCGTGCTGGTTCAGATATATAGACGATACTTTCGTTGTTGGGATTTTCAACTGCGATATTTCTGACATTTTATGGTTAATTGTGTTAATCCATCTATCCACTTTACTTAGAAGTGCAACTGTTCTACGCATTTTATTGTGTCATTCTTGCTAAGAATCTAACGGTTTCCCTTCTCCTGCTTTCTGTAAATCCTTTTCTATTTCTTAGCTTCCCATGCTCTCTCTAATCGTCCTTAACAACAGAAAAATGTCTGTTTTGTACTCTTTTGTGTTCCGGGCTATCAAAATTTATTTTGATTCTTATTCTCTTAACAAGGAGATTAAAGCTCTTTCTAAATTTAAAAAGTTTAGCTCTTCCTCTACGTCTGTGAATTCTTTTAATTAATTAGTTGTATTACCTTACTTGCCACTTTTATGCTACAATATTTACCGATTTCTCAAATATTTAGATTTCAACGAATACACAAACTCAAATTATCATCTCTCAAGGATAGGGTGACCAAATTCCGCCATTTTGATGCAGCTGGTTAATTTTTAAGAGTGAAATAAAAACAGAACTACTGGAATGCAGTATCCTATTTTTTTTTTTTATCGAAGACGCAGTTCATGTTTTAATTGCAACAATATTTAACCGTCATATTGCGCTTAGTATCTAAATATTTGATTTTTAAATTGAGGACATTTGGTCACCATACTCACAGATCCCATTTCAACTGAGAAGTGTTGGAATGTTTATTATATTCCTTGTTAATGTGGTTTGAACCTTTCGTGAAGTATTAATTGCAACTGATATTTCTTTTCCGGTAATATAAAATACAGATTACTTAAAACAGGATTTCAGCTCTATGTTTTCCGACTTAGACCTGAAGTATTCGGACGAGAAGAATGCTTTAAACATTATATTAAAAACATTCCTATTTATACTCAATATCTGAATACTGTTTCCAGGGTATTTCAAAGAATGCGTCTCAGAACATTTCAGCACAATTTCTCTATTTAATATAGAATCATAATATTTTATTGCATATTATTCAGAAATTACATCTGCTTCCTTCAAGCGCATTTTCTCCACAGTAAATCAGTCGAGTACTTGAATATTCGTCACACAGTACACATCAGAGTAAAGATTATTTAAGAATGATTAATGATGCAAAAACAAGAAGCAAAACACATTTTTGGATAGTAATTATCACTTGAATGATAAGAATTTAGTTTCGGGATACAAGTGGACCAATCTATCAAAATTAAAACGTAATTATTGAGCATCAAAAAATGAGATTAAGAGTGTAATAACGTTAAAAAGCGGAAGACCCCAGAAGAAGCATAAGAATAATGAATGTCTTTATGTAGGTTTTTAGATAACCTATTAATGATCACTAATACTTATCTCGCAGAAACGCGCTAATTAAAGAATAAAGAAAGAAAATTATGTATAGTTCAAAATACTGCAGTAACTGAAAGGAAAGGCAATGAAAAAAGCTTTATTTTAAACTTTATGGTAATATTTTTCGATTTGTATTTGTAAGATTGTTGAAATATGGTTAATTTAATATACTCGACGAAACCTGAACCATACATCCATACACTTTTAATATTCAACCTTGTCCATATTAGCTGTGATTATATGTGACTGTCCATAAATAGAAAAGTCAGCGATGGAAAAGTTTACCCCTAGTGTATATATTCTGATCTGCCGAGCTCAAAAGTGACACCGATATTGTCGTATCACATTCCATTTCTTTAAATTCAATTATATGGGTTGTACTTTCCGTCAAATTGTTAAAGCTCCGGAATTTAAAATATTCTGTTTTTTCTGTTTTTTTTATTAAAAAAATCAGATGTAAGATTGAGTTAGCAATGAAAGAAAACAAAAATATTGGCCTCCTTTAAGATGGTACCGGGTAGCAAAAGTGACTTATGTTTAAGTCTGGTTGAACCTAGTGAATTACTTTTACTTCCACTTCACATAAAACTGGAACTGTTTGTGAAAGCGCTCTGAACAAATGGAGTGTGATTTAGATATCTTTGTGGCCAATTACTGCACCTATGTTGAACTTAGAGGAAGATATTTTCTTGGGTCCCAATATCAGAAGGGTTTTTATAAATAAAAATTCACACTGGCGTTGACAACGGTTGTAAAAGAGGCTGAGGTTGCTTTCAAAAATGTCGTTAACAACTTTCTGGATCCTGCCTTTTGAGAATCATAGAAACCCTGTCAAAAGAAGAAAAAAAAAGGACGCTTGATGAGTTTTAAGCTGCATATTATTGATGCACATACTTGCATTTATCTTGTGGACATTACACAGAAAAATGGGATCTGACATTCATAAGCATATCATTGCCAATAAGATATCATTTTCTTTCATTTGTAAAAAGTACGGAATTTAAAAAAGTATATACTAGAATAAATTGTGAAAAAGATAGCATATTTTGATTTTTTTGACTGAAGACAAGCGTGAAAGGATTTTATCATACCTAAAGCATATAAGCTTTAGACACGAAGAAATAGTCTTGCATTCTAAAATGAAAGTAGTTTTTTTTTGAAAATTTTCAAGGAAAGTTACTAGTAGAACTTTGGAAGGAATGTTACTAGTAGACTTTCAAATATTTTCTACCATGCAGATTTTAAAATTTTTGTTTGTATGCTGATAGAATGCATTAGTTCTGTTCCTTGTTGCAGGTTCCTTGTTCCTGGTATATCTCTCTATTCTAAAAAAAGGTAACGGCCTCTGTCACCGCTGGCGCTGTCAAAGCTTCTTGGCCTATCTCCTCCTAAACCGTGGAGATTTGAGTTTCGACTAAGGTGCCCACAGATTCTAAAAATTCTGAGAAACCTGCTAAGCTGACTTAAATTTCAAAAATCGAATTATTTTAGAAGATATTAATAAAAAACTGAAAAAATTAACATAATGGTTGCCAGATTTGGCATTAAATCATCCATTTCTTTACAACAAAGCGTTTTCAAGTATCTAGAATCGCGTGAAATTTACAAACATGAGTTAGAATTACGCCTATTTTACGCCAGAATAAAAACTATATGAAATAAGTAACTCAAAACGTGTTACACAAAGTTGACAATTTTCAAATAGTAAGTTCGCTTAGACAACAGGAGTTTAGAATGAGCGATTATTCGTTTTTCCAAAACAGAATAACTAATATCCTGAAAATGAAAAATAATTAAAATGCAGATTTTTTTAAAGCCGGTTCCGTCCAGCTGGATTATTTGCTACCAGTAGAAATATTTGGCGGCGTTAGCTATGCCATTATAGCAGTTATAGTACACTTTGGATATTTGCTAGCGCGACGAGATGGTATAATTCGTGGTGCTTGCTAAGTACGCCAATCTGCAAACGATTATGTAAATGAAAATATGGATAACGGTTTTCCGGTAACCTTAAATGAACAGTAATTATAGGTTGTGAGCATGTGTAAATCGCCAAATAATGAAAAGTTGCCATGGGTGGCAAGCTATCCTATCTGTTCCGTAGCTTTTATTAACTTTACATGTACGCAAGTCGCCAAATAATGAAAAATCGCCATGGGTGGCAAATTCGCAAGGTGTCCAATAGATTTTACATTATTTAAAATACAGCCGAAACAGATTTTATGATTTTATTACACTTTAGCTCCTAATTAATATAACTTTTGAATGGCAACATTAAATATCATTGTGTTTCTGAGGAGTGCAAATCATTTTTCCAGCGATTATAAGCGGAGTCCGCACCCCAGGTGGAGTATAGCTCAGGACCCGTACAACACGGATTCTCATAAAAATATATCTTCCGTGTTATGAGGGGGAGGAGGTCTACTTTAGTGTGAAGTTTAAATTTTTATGTACCAATGAGCATGTAAGAACCAAGCAATGTGTAGCTCAGTAACATTCTATCTGATCCAATATTCGGGTTTTTTACGAATAAGCCTTATTAGAGGTCGAATGCCTCATACGAAAAGCGAGCGCAACGAGTCTGGGAGCTTTGGCCCCTAGTATATATATATATTAAAAATGTGATGGTTTGTCGAACATTCGGTGTTTTCGGTATGGCGGAAGGTTTTAAGCTACAAGAGCACAAAAACACATCACAGGGGCATTACCGGGTGATCCCTTGCAGATGTATAGGATACATTTTTCTTTCCTCAACACTAATATTGACACTTGAAAACTCTTTGTGTTTTTATGTTAGAGATTTTACGGGCCTTTTGGCCAAGCACTCTTGACTATCGTTTTTACTATATCTTTGAGTGAAGAGTGGTAATTTTTTTCCTTCAGCATTAAAAATGTATTACAAATTTTTTATACATGGGGAACCGAATTTTCTAGACCGAAAATTGCTTGCTTATGCCTGTCATCAAGAGGGTATTAAAATACAAACACATCATTGTTTAAAACACTGAATTATCCAGGAAAACAAAGAAATTTTTTTTTAAACTTTAATAGAAAATATTAGTAAATTTCATTCTTATAACTGAATTATTAACTTCTTAACCAATGTGGGCGTTTCGTATTTAACACCAGTCGCACAACTGCTTGCTTGCGATTGAATCGTGCGATTATTAAAAATGACAACAGATTATTGTCTAAGAAACTGAATGATCCACAATGACCAAATATATTTCTTAAAGACGAAACAAGTGTCAGTACAGAATTTCTTAACTAGGTTCCAATATAGACGTTCCATGTTTAACATACAACCACGGAGTTATGTTATGACCACGGACTATTGGACAGAACATCTTCCATAGATACTCTGTAGATGTATTTGGGTTCTCCAAATTACCTTTCATATATGTAAACATTGGAAATGGAGTGGTCTGCAACTCTCCTACCGGTTATTAAACCGGAAGACAAAAATATCTGTCGTTCTAACTACTAACCAATTTGCAA